>JAWWES010000002.1:641155-688440 GCA_035583135.1 Lophotriccus pileatus
ACTCCGACTCGTTGCAGCTGGAACAGTTTCTCTCTGGCCCTTTTCTCCTCTGTGTCGACCAACAGGGCTGGGCCTACCTCCCTCCTGGGCTAAGGCCGAAGGCTGGAGGTTAGCCAGAGTCCTGTAAGGTCTCCATGGACTACCCAAGGGGATACTTGGTTTTTTCCATGGTCTGCACCACATAGTCACAGGGGATAATGGCTTTTGAGTCGACCCCTGTTTTCTGTGGGGTCTCTTCCCACAAATATAGTCCTTGATAGACTTCTCCAGCGTGGGTCTATCCCTCGGACAACAGTTCTTCCATTCTCTGCTGTCCTTCGGGGTCAGCACCTGCATCAGCATCAATCCCTCACTGAGACCACACATGGCTCCCTACCCGAGCTGACTTTGCTCCGGCGTAGGTCCACCTCAGCTGCACCTTCACGGATCCCTCTCTGGGATCCCAAGACCTTACCCTGGCCTCCTCGCTCTGGCGTAAGACTCCTCTGCGTGGGCCACAGTCCAGCAAAACTCCTTCCACGGAGTCACATACACTTATTTGTTCCAGCTCTGCTCACCAACAATCTTCTACAGGTGGAAGGGATTTTAGATTTCAGTCTTTTCCCTGCTGAATGGAGAGAGAGGGAGAGAGGGGGAGAAGAAACTGTCTCTCCTCCCCCTTTGGACTTACTCTCTCCGCTTGTTGCTGCTGCTGCCAGGTCTGACCTTGAAGACTCTGTTATCTCTCCAGCTGCAGTTTCTAAGTTTCTTTTGCAAAGTCCTTTCAAGTCTTTTTTTTTTCCTCTATGTCTGGATCAGGGGGCTTCCATGGCTGCTCCTGCCCCCGGCCCAGGGCCCGGGGAGGAGGGAGGCCCTGGCCCCCACCTGGGGCCCGCCGCGTTCTCCCTCACATGGTTCCCAATTTCCAACTGCGCAACTACCTTCTCTTCCGATTTCTTAAAGATGTAATTGGCAAAAGGCATTAGCAAAACTTCTGATTGGTTTTGTCCTGGAAATCAACCTGGACAAACCACCTACAGTCCCTCAGGGAGGGGGGAATCCTTGCTAACCCACGACATTTCCCCATGCAAAAACCTGAGCAAACAAGGCAGACAGGTCACTGCCCCCATGAATATGCTGACAATGAAGGACAAGTCTTTGTCACGGCCCTTTTCCAGTTCTATCTTAATATCAGCCACTGTAGTAATTTGTTATAATTTAGTAACTCCACCTTTTCTCTCCATGAAGTACCTTGGTTACTTTTGTTTCCTTCACATACCCAGCTGCAGTTTCCTTTCAGAAACCAAAGGACTGGAAAAATCCACTTTATTCTCAGTGTTTTATAAAGCATGTCCTTTCTGGGCACGCCCTGGGCAGTTGCCAGCAAAACACTACAGGTACCAGGTTTCACTAGACTTTTCTAATTACATTGCTTGACACTTCCATACCCACGAGCACTCAAAGGTGTTTCATAAAGAAACCCTCAAGTATTTCTGACATCCTGTTGGTAGCAAGCTTTTCTGTCTGCTCAACAGGCAGTTACTATTAAAACTCCACAAACCTTTGGAAGTGGTCTTTTAAGACTGCTTTAATCTCCTCCTAATCCTTAATTCTACCTGATATTTCATGCAAATTTTCTTCTTTGCCAAACAAACAGGTGTCAGATGATTTGTCAGTTCATTTGCACAGAAGGACAAGCAAATATTATCTTGAGTTTTCTCCCTCGTGAAATATTTTCCTTAAAACTAGTCAGAGAAAAAAAAAATATTTCTTTTAGAAATATCAATGCAAAGAAGAAAAAAACACCATCTATTCAGCTTTGTGTTCCACTGCTACCCCCAGAGTACTCTGAAGCATTAACTATACTTTAAGAACGTTTCATAAGTAAGCAGCATAAAAGATATTTTGCTTAAAAAAAAAGACGACTAACAACCTGGCTTTATTTCTATAAACAGTTGTTTACTGCTCATGTAAAAGAGCTTAATGTTCTTCATGCAATTACAATGAAGTTTCCAGAGTCTCACCTTTAAGCAAACCTAAAAACTTTTTTTGACAATTAAGAATATTTTGTAAAAATAGAATACTTAAAAAAAAAAGAAAACCAAACAAACAAAAAACCCAAGATGGAGACTATAGTCACAGTGTGCTATGGCAAGTATATAAGAAGCCTATTTATACCACTTCTTTACTTTGTGTTTTTTTAAAAATTCAGAAACTAAACCAAACGAGTGTTCAACCTCTAAATAAACATTTTCCTGTTATTCAAAATGGGGAGGAGATTTTGAGTTAATAGAATGGGTAAGTCATTGTTGGTGTCTCCTATGAGCTTTCTGTTTTCTCAGTATCAACGTTTAAGGGTATAAAAACAAGTTAACCAAACACATATGAAAAATACCACATACTTATGTAATAAATAAAATAATTGCATAAAAATGCTACATAACTAAATAACGTAAAATTTGCTGATTATTTGGAGTCTCTTGCTCCAGAGAAGCTTATTGCTGTAGCCACAAGCACACCTTGCCCCAGCCAATTACTCCTTGCCCACCGGGAGCAGAAGGCAGAGAGCCATCCCAGAGCCAATATCCATGTGCAGCTCAGGTCACCTCCCTATCCTCCCTTCCCACAGCTCCCAGGCACTGCTCATCGCCACCCTCCACTCCCTCCCAGCACCACCAGCAGTGAACCCAGCAGTTAACAGGTGAAGGGGATATTGCAACACCATTCCCTGCAAACTGGGAACAGGCTCAGACCTCAGTACCAAGCCTGGGACAGGCAGGTTTAGGCACCAGCAAGGTTTGAGGACATCTTTGTGTATGCTATTCTCTCTCGTGCTAAAGCCAACTGTTTCCAAGGAAGGAAGACCGAACATCCTATATGATTAAACATTTTTAAGCAAACTTCCCTAAATAACTATTCATTTCAATAATGACGAGCTTAAAAAAAAAAAAAAAAAAAAAAAAAAAGCTTTTTGCTTTATGGATTTAGGCTCAAGCTGTTACAGGGACTGCTTGGCTAGACCCCTGCCTGCATCAATAACCGGGTACAGACCCAAGTATGTCCCCAGGTTTTAACTCCAGACGTTTTATCAAAATCCATTTGATGAAGGAGTAGCTGATACACTATTCTGTAATGGCTGTCGTGGTTTTCGTGTCAAAAATACTTTCAGCAGAAATTAAACACTTAGAAATTGCATCTATTTAAACAATTACATTCTGCCACATAAATGAAGTTGTAAGTGTATTTATTGAAAAAAGCAATCCACAAACTTTACGGACCCCAACACACAGCAAATATTTCCTTCTTTTTCTTTCTTTGCTTTTTTTACCCAGTTACAATCTTACAGGTCTCAGATCATGAAATCAGAACAGTTTGGGCTGGAAGTGACCTAAAAGCTCATTTAGTTTCAACCCACATGCCCTGGGCAGGGACAACTACACTGATTTTTATTTGCTGTGGAAGTATATTACCAGTTAGAAGGAAAGGAAGCACCTTTCCTAGTCCAGAAATTAATTTCTATAAGGCAAAGAGGCAAATTCTAATGGATGGTTTGCAGTACCAAGAAAACAATCTGACCAAGACTTGGCCAATGTAAGCAATATATCTATACACTGGCTGTGAGAAATCTTGCAAGCGGAATATTTGAGTTCAGCTGGGTCCCAGAGGAGGTAGCCTGATCAGCTCTTATCTGGGGAAAGAAGCCTCTCTAAAAATATCATGTTCACACATACACCAAAAATCATTTTAAAGAAATGCAAATCAGCATGGTCAGACAAAAAGACTGGCGAGTCCTAAATCATTTGTACAAACCAAGAATATAGATGAGCTTCTAAAAACAAACAAAAAACCCCACCTCTTTCAGTTTCTCAAGCCAAATCTCAACATTTTCCAAGATGTTTCAAGAATTTTACGACAAACCCCTGTTCATTATCATATGCAGTGGGGGGAACAATGCCAGATGGGAGATCAGGAGATCTCCCTCCAGGCCTTGTTTGTGGATTTGTTCTTACAGCTGTGGAGAAGAAGTTTGTGTTCTCTTTCTCACACCACCATGTATGGCTACCACCATTTAAAAGTCCATAATTGAAAATATTTGGAAATTTCATCTCTGAATTAATTTAAAAAAAAAAAAAAGAAAAAAAAAAGGATTCCACAGAAATTCATGTTTGCACACAACTCAGAGGCTTCAGAAGAAACATCCTCTGCCAGGGAAAAATGAAACCCTCTGCCCAATCTGTACCTCTGCCATGGCCAGTCCCCAGAGAAAGGGAATTGTAAACATATTTTAATAAAACGAATTAATTACACTACGAGTTAAAAATTCCTGTTTCCTGATGCCTTCAGGCAGTTTCCTATCTCTCTTAAACAAACAAGGTTAAACATGACAAATATTGTGCTTCCTTGTGAGTAAATGTTGTTTTGTTTACTTTGGGCTTTTTTAAACAACAGTAAGTCACAGCTCATCATATAACAGTCTCTCAAGAACGCTGGAGAAAAAACATTTGTTCTCGGTCCAAAAATATGTGGAAAAATAAAAGGGTCTGACTTGTATTTGTTTATAAGGAACTGGCCAGATAGCTGAATTAGGAAGGCTCACTCCCTCTCCCATGTTTACATTTGAATCACAAGTGAGCAAACAAAATAAAAAAAAAAAAAATCAACTCACTTTCCACCAACAGGCAGCATTAAAAGAAACTGTCCTATAAATAATTACTAATTGTATTAAGATATTCAATAACAGAAAATGCTCTGGAGATTGGTTTTGTGGGATTATTTTAGCTCATCCTGACATTTCAAGATGCATCTATTCAATGGCTTTGATTTTTGCAGAGATTAATTGTTCCTGCTGTCATGCCTAAGTGACGTTCAGAAGAAGAGGAAACATTGCAATTGTCACCAGTTAGGGGCATCCAAGATCTTGAACCTCCTTAGTCAAGTCCTACATGAAAACCCAACGTCCTGAACTAAAAGGCCACTCACTACTCAGTGTCCTCCAGGCCCACTACTCAGAGTTAACTAGTTTTTTCAACAGTGAATCCCTGCTGATAGGAAGGTCAGAAAACCCATAGGTTCCCAGAGCCTACAGGGAAGGCAAGACCTTTAGGACTGCAACCTGCACCTTGAAAAGGTGTAGTAAGTTTAATGACTTCAAAAATATCCGTGGTTTTGAAAACACAGAAGCCAACTTGCTGTTTTCCACTTAGCAACACGGTAAAACAACATATTAGCAACGCTGTTTTCCAAGTGTGAGCAACGTGTTAAAATTAATGTTGTGCATCTCTGAGCTAAGAGATTACTACAGATATTCGCATCAGAAAATATTCAAGGCAAAGACTCTCCTCAGACTTACTTTTCAAGGCCTTGATCTGAAAAAAACTAAACAAGTGTACTAATTTAACCATGGTAATAGTCTAATTACATTCAACAGAATACCGATGTGTTTGAAGCTTACCATGCATTTAATAAGCTTTTACAGTACCAAAGTCTGCCTCAGTAACATCTCTGAAGCAGAAGCTGCCCCAGTTTAAATCTACTGCATATTGGACTCAGGCTCCTGCTATTTTTGGGGCCGGACAATGGACTCATACAAAGTCTAATGGACATGAGAGTGCTGCCTCTCCCTGCACGAGGCTTGAATTGCTCTAGAAATGCACTTCAACTTTGATAGCTTCCTGTCCACTCAACTCACCCAAACAACCCTGCTGCTTCTGCCTTGAATCAGGACTCACACGGAGACCCTCAAAAAAAACCCAGACCAAGTGGCTTGAGTTCATACAAATGAACTCCAGAAGTAGAACACAGTTATGATTTTTTTGTTCCTCACGCTTCACCAGTCTATTTCGTTTCCTTCTAAATGGTTGGTTTTCAATCACGATTTAAGTGGCGCTTATTAATTATTAAAATTAAATTAGGTAGACTTTATTTTGTCAGTTTAATATTTTAATGAGTTAGGGCTGTTAGGCTTCTCTCACAGAAAAGATGTGAATATTTTCAAGTTCCAAACTCAGGTCAAAAAAGACATTAGCAGATCCACGGGGAACAAAAACACTGATGAAAAAAAAAGGTGATTTTTTTCACCCTTATCCAATACAACTCCAGCCTAACAACTCTACCCTACAAACTGCAACACTAAAGTACATTCCAATAGTTCTATTAAACTCTGCACATAAAAGATATAATTTTTAAATTGCCCAGCTACTGGCAATACATGATAAGGCAAAGAGAATTGCAGGACCTGTTTTTACCAGTATTTACAATAAACCAATGGTAAATATTGTTTATTTTATATATGTACTAGATGTCTTGAAATCAGGGGACATTTACCCTGATCATGCAGAATTACAACTGCAGTCTTTATCAGGAAAGCTGGTTTACAGGTTTTTTCCTTCTTTCGTCCTGTAGCAGGGTATTGACATTTGTAATAGGAATTCCCATAAAATACTTTTTTTTTTTTTATGTCCACCCCAATTTATTTACTTCAGTTGATGTGGAAGTACAAAAATATTCTACAACATTTAAAAGAGCTAAAGACAACAGACAGCCTGAACAACAGATGGCACATTCAGAAGACACTTGTATGTCAGTATTTGAACTCTATGGAGTTTCCATGAACGTAGAAGCATGCCCTAGGACTTCTAAAACAAGTTTTATATATATATGTATATATATATATATACACACACATATATTTTCTACCCCTGAAGTCCCCTGTGTACATTTAACCAAAGTATAAACCTACGTATAGAAGTATATATAGAGGTCACTGCCAGACACAATAATAGATTCCAGGGTTTGGTACATTTGGTCCTGAATTTTTATCTTACCTACTTTTGATCTGTACCAACAAGACACTTCAAACTAGAATTACAGTAGCAAATTACAACACAGGCAGGTCTAAGCCTCCTTGGCCAAGTAACAGCACCTTCCTCGTTCGGGTCACCAACAGATAAAATGTGTTTATCCAGTTAGAAGAGGTGAAGTAGCCCAACACAGCCACTTCTCCACCACTGTAAATCTCAATGACACAGATACAGAGCCATTTACATTAGTGCAGGATCTTTGGGTGAAACAGCAGTTATTCACCCACCAGCCCTATACCAGCTACTCAGAAGATCAAAGAGTCGCTTCTCTTGCTGACCAGCCAAAGATTGTACTTATTAACTAGGATAATGCCCAAAAATGGTTTGGTTGATATCCTGAAAGACGTTCTAAGGATTTAGAAAAATCTCCTGTGGTTGTGACTCTGAACAACTGATTTTTCTCTCCAGAGAGCTATTTTTTCACACAAGTTTCAATACTTTTTGAGATTATAAACTGCAAGACAGCAGCCACAGCAAGGAAGATGAATTACAAAGAAAGAGTACTGTAATTTGGCGTCAACAGCATAAGGTCTAAAAAAAAATAACACAGTAAGCGCATTAAAAGTTCAGGAGATCTATGGGCAAAACAAAGAGCTTGTAGCAAACTTCTATAAAATGCTACTGCTAAAAAGAACAGCCTTGGGAAAAGCTTCCAAGTCGCCAAGTATGACCCCTGACAAGAAATGGCCAACCAATCGGGCAAATATTAATTGATTAAAACACCAAAGCATACAAAAAAATGCAGAAAGAGCCTTAGAAATTTGTAACATCATTGCACAGTACTGACCCATATAGTAAGTTTTTATTTTCTTGTTCAAAAAATGCCTGCCACACAAAGACCAGAGAGCAGCTCGTTCACTTAGACAGTACACCAACAAAAGGCCCCTTCCAAAGAGATGCCACAGAGCCTTCCAACAGGAGATTAACTATCTTTATGAGACTGTGATTATCTGGGGGGTATTTCAGACAGCACAAACTGCAGTAGAAGAGGACAAAGTCTTATCCAGCAGCCCAAATACCATCAATTCCTTTTAACCATACATCTTCTGAAATAACTTTGAGTTTTTGCGGCTATTCTTCCAGAAGTGCTAAGACCATTTCCCATTAATTCATTGCTCATACTTATTTTCCTGATAAGAAGCAGCAGATTACAGTTGGGTAAAGGGGCCCTACCTAAGTAATTACTCAATGGGGGAGCACAGAGATTGGTACTGTGCAAAGCTTGGCTATCAGATACCCAGAACTGTATGTAAATATACATTCCTTCATTTCCCACCACCATCTTACTAAAGGTTCATTCACAGGTATTTTTTCCCTTATTTTATTTCATTTAAAAAGTTTTTACAGTAACCTGTTTTCACAGCTAACCTAAGTCCAGCCTTTCCTTTGTTCCCTCTTGTGCTCCTCACAATGAGCTCAGGTTTTGCCAATACGTCTTCCCTTGAGGAACAGAACTGTGGCCTTCCCATTCTCACTTCACATCTTTATCCCTCAGCCACTTCTCTCCATCACCCAAATAAGCCCATCTCAAAGCCTTGTACTCAGTGGGCATTATAGATATTTATGCCTTAGAGAAAGGCCATGCCTAGAAGCCAAGCAATAGAAACAGTTTTATTCCATCTTTTCTACCAAAAAGTACCTCTCTGATGTTCTCCACTGAGAAAGACTTTTATAGAAGGTCAAAGCTTTGTTCTTCACATCCCCTACCAGGTGAGAAAAGGTTTGTAACTCTTTCTTCCCGTTACCTTCTGGGAGTTTTGAAGCCAAACTTCATAAAGCTTTAAATGACTAACTCTGTGTGAAACAGGACACAGAGAGAGGACAAAAACGTAAGGATCACCTGCAGGGACAATCAATCAGGGAAAATTTTTTTCAGTGACCTCTCTTGAAGAGCAGGGCAGAAAAAGATGAGTTTCAGGGGAATGGCAGGTCACTCCAGAAGGGGACAGCAGCCAAAAGGTCCAAGGAGGTTCCTCCCTTGAAACCTAATCATCTCCAAGTTTGAAGATACACCATATAAAATCATCTTGAAAGCACAACTTCATCATTTGACTAGAACCAGCACTTTTCTACTTGCTGTGAAATTCACATATCTTCATTTCTAGACAGATTGTGGTGGCAGAACTCTGAAAGAGGATCAAAGCTTAACAAATGTAAGTTTTTCACAGCAGAAATTCTACCATGTACAAGGAGAGGCTGTTTTCAGGTTCTCAGTTTACAAGGAAGCAGTGATTTTAGAAAGTTTGGAGCATGAAGATGAAGAGACAATTAATA
Organism: Lophotriccus pileatus; assembly: GCA_035583135.1. Taxonomy (NCBI): domain Eukaryota; kingdom Metazoa; phylum Chordata; class Aves; order Passeriformes; family Tyrannidae; genus Lophotriccus; species Lophotriccus pileatus. Next base: position 650,269 of record JAWWES010000002.1, read on the forward strand.
CTTTAAAGCAAAATAGGAAAATATGTCTGAGTCACAGCAGCTCAAAATTTCAGATTTTTAGCTTCACAAATTGCTGTTTCTCCCTGTCTTATCCTAGGATGGAAGACACCAAGAACATATTAAAAGTCCATGTTCTTACTGGAATTTCTAAAAACATACTCTACTTTGTATTAACAAATGTTTTCGTTCCTTTAAGTCTGGAAGTTTATTTGTTGTGAAAGTGACTGATCCTCTGAAACAATGCAACATCTGATGTTCCCACTGAAAGTGACTGACTTGTCCTCCAGTGCCTCAGAACTATCACTGAGCTACGCAATCACCCTGTATCACAACCCAGCAGTATCTTTAGTGCCTGTAAATTAAAAATAGCTTGAACAGAAATAAAAACCTAGATGTCTGCACCCATACTATTTAATTCATAGTGAAGAACTTCATTTTGCTGTCCACAGAGCCAACAATCATCCTTTTTAACTCAGCAGAAACTTTGTCAGTTACACTACTCACTGCCCACACATAAATTTTTTGGCTGCTAATGTTTTCACCAGTAAATAAATCAATCAGGAATATTGAGAATACAGGGCTGCTTTTTTGCCACAAGAAAAAAAAAAATAAAATGCTGCTGGAGCAGAACCCATTATGAACTGCAAGATAATACACAGTCCAAAAGTTACATCAGAGTATTCTCAGTCCTGCCAAATGCATCTTTACTTCATTGGAAAGAAGGTGATGTATCATGCAATTATTTGAAGTGTACCAAATATTTCTACAGTAGGTCTTGGTTTTGCAACTGTAACAGTAAAATGTTACACACATATTGCCATCTCATGGATACTACAACACTTGTTTAAAATTCCAAGAACGCAATCCCTAACAGAAAAAATATGCAGAATCCACAGCAAGTAAAATCGTAAAGATTCACAACGTGAAAGCAGGAATTCACATTTGAAACAGTCCAAAAATCTGCCTCAAATTCTCTCGTAGTAGTTACTATTTTTATGACTTGGCTCAGACTTGCTTTAATCTCTTTATTTAGGGAGAAACTGCAAGCTTGCCAATTCTAGCAAACGTTAAGTACTTTAGTAAATTCCCCATCAATATAGGTCGTGCATTCGAGGGAACAGGGATGTGGTAAGTTCTCCTCCATCTCCTCCAAAGGGGATTTTGGAGTAAGGCAGTGATGCGAGAGAGAGATAAACAACGTGGCTAAGTCCCTCTTTCAGTTCCATCCTCCTCTCCAGACATCTGTCCACACTTTGTTGTGCCGTGATTGAGATGTTACGTGATGCAGCTCGCCCAGCCTGCTGTTATCCTACATCCCTTTTATCTGAGCAAGCAGGAAAGCACATGTATTGCCAGTGCTACTGCGTCGTCACTCTTCCATTAAAGTTCAGTAACAGCACGAAGCGAGTCCAAGCAAGTCAGCAAAACCATCGGAAACCCAATAGATGTCAAGATATCTGAGTATGGAGGATGAATACAGAAACAGTTCGAGCAGCCTGTGCATACTTTCCAGAGCATCTAGGCGAACTGCCTAAAGCCACCAAGTCCTGTCAAACCCCGAGGTTTGCTTTTAAAAAAACTTGGCAGTCAACAAACAGAAACCTGTACCATTTCTGAAGCTGTGCTCGAACAAACGCATCTCTTTACCCAAAGGGCTCGGACAAGCAAGTAAACAAGTTTCGGGCTGCTCCTGCACTTCCCCGGGCAGGACCTCCTGCTGTCCCCGCACCGGGGCGACACGGCGGGGAGTCACGGAAGGGGACGCGGCAGGGAGCCCCCCTCTTCGAGGGACGCCCTCAGCCGAGCAGCGGCCGCTTCTCCCCGACCTCCCTGGGCTGCGGAGCCCCGGCCCTGCAGCTCCCCGCCCAGAAGGGTCCCCGGGCTCTCCCTCCGCAGGCAGCCCCACCCCGGCAGCTCTGCGGGGATACCCCGCACCCGCCCCGGGGAGGCAGCCGGAGGGAGCGCAGAGCATCGCGTCCCCGCGGCGGCAAAGCCGGGGCGGGCGGCCCCCGTCTCCCCGCTAGCCCGAGCCGCCGCTGTGAGGAGGAGGAGAAGGATGGAAGGGGGAGGCAAGGGAAGAAGGCCATTACCAGAGTTTTGTTCCCGTTCTTGCTGAGGGGGCCGCGGAAAACTCCCTTGATGTTGCGAAAGTGCCCGTTGCTGAGGTGCGCGGAGCTGATGACAATGTAGTAGCACTCCATGGGGCCGGGGCCGCCTCCTCAGGCCAGGCTCGGCGGGGCCGGGCGGGGAGGGCCGGGACCGGCACTGCCGGGGCCGGCGGCGGGGCGGGGGGTGCGGCCCCTCAGGCGCGGCGCGGCCGCGGGAGGAGGATGCGCGGCGGGGCGGCCGCGGCGGAGCCGAGCGAGCTGCCGCCGCCGCTGGCAGGCATAGTGCTATTATAGCGAGCAGCCTTGCCGGTCGGCTGCACTGAGCCAATGGCAGGGAGCCACTGGGCTGGTACCGAGCGCTGTCAGAGGAGGACATCTGTCACACGCCGCCTCCACCGCCACCCACCGCCCCACGCCCCGCTGCCCCCGCCGCGGACGGGCCGGCGGCAGGTAAAGGGGGACGGGCGGGGCGAGAGGGAAGAGCTGGTACCCCAATCCAGAGAGCCCCGAAGGTGGGGTGTGCCCTCCTTTTTCCGGGGGTGGGGACGACGACGAGTGTGGTTTTCCTCCGGGACTGGGGAGGAGGGGGGACATGGAGAGATGCCGGCGGTGCGACGCCCCCAGCCCAACGGTCCTGCCCCTCCTATCCCCCCTCTTCCGAGCTGCCCCCCCGCCCTTTTTTTTTTTTTTTTTTTTTTTTTTTTTTTTTAAATTCCATATTTCTCTAGCATCTAACTCACAGGCACCTTCACCTGCCCGGGGCTGAGGAGCCCCTTCGGTCCCCGGGACCGATGGATCGCCGCCTCCGCCCGCCGCTCTCGGCTCCACCGGCCCGTGACGGCGTAATTGGGTGAAATCGGTCATTTCTCATCCCCGCTCGGGGTAAGCTCCATCCCGCCCTTTGCTGGGCTGCGGCGGCCGCAGCCCATCCCCACCGCATCCCGCCCGACGAAGCTGCAGAATCAGAAGCGGGCTGTCAAAACTTCTGGGTCACGGCATCGAGAAGCGCTGGGGCGGCATCCCCCCCTTCCCCGGGCGTCCTCATCCCTCCTCCTGGGGTGCCGCATCCCCCCTAGGGCGCCCGCGTCCTCCCCCGCGGTTACTCACGGCTCTCCCGGCCCGGGGCCGCCGGCGGAGGCGGCTCTGCCCGCCCGGCCTCTCAGGGCCTGGGCGGCTGCAGAGAAAAGGAGACCCACGCCATGGTTTCTTGCAGGCTCTGGAGCTGCCTCTGCGATCCTCACCCTCAGCCTTAACGCCCGTATAATGCACTCGCTCCGTTCTGTAAAGCCCCCAGCAAATTGTGGATTGAAAACCGTTAGGTACATCAGCATGAGGCAGCTATGGCATACCCGTGCTCCTGCACCAGCACAAGTGTTTCTTTCTTTTTGCAGCTCACAAATCGGGAGCTCGCTGCCAGGACCAGAATTTGTCACAGTGTAAGACGTGCTCAAGAAAGAAAGATGCTCGAGTGAGGTTTGTTGTTTCTGGTGTTTGGTTTTTTGTTTTGCTTTTTTTTCCCCATAACACATCTGTGATTTGCGGCTTTATCATGTAAGGCATGAAACACTCTTATAGCTGTCTCATCTTCCAACATGCTTTACCTTTATTCTAGATTGTAAAAATCAAGATTGATGGGGTGAAATTCCAGTGCCAAAAGAGGGAACACCTTAGAAAAGAAGCCCAGAACCATGATGTAGTATCTGAAAATGTCTTTTAGTCAGCAATTACTCCTGGCAACATAAACCCACCATCCTGTCGTCTTGCCCTCCAAAATAAAGGAATTGCTGCCAGAAAATTTGGGATGGGGGACACACACAAAACTTTCCTGGCAGAAATTACTCTCTGTTGATGAAGGAAGACCCGGTTTTTGCGAGGTGTCTTCTTCTGATAAGCATTTTCTATCATTACTTCCCTTTGTACACAGTGAATTGTAAATTTTGACAGCTGTCACTCATCCTTCAGCATTTTCAGTACTTAGGAAGGAATTATGGAAATGGCAATAATGGAAAGTTTTGGCAGCTGAGACACAGGTGAGAGATCAGAATTTGCTGTTCCTGCTACAGCCAAAAAAATGTGATAATGTAAACACACAATAATACTATTTTTGTGGTTATGAGGGTGTACGGATGCATCTAGAAATAACCAGCAAGTTCATTACCATGTAAAAATGAATTCAATGTTATAAAATCTGATAAATTTAACAACACAGCACACTTAAGGCCTGGTTCCTGTTTCAGACAGTATCCCAGGCATTGTTCTCTCTCAAAAAATGTTCAGAATTTAAGGTAGCATAGACTAATGAAAAGACATAAAATTATTATGCATGAAATATTATTATGCAAGAAATAAAATGAAGCAACCCTTTTTTGTGAATAAATATATTCCAACTTAGACTAGAAAAATTTTTTCCACTTTCTAAATATAACATTACTGATATATGAGGACCCTTCTGCCTGGGAGTGAAACTCCACACATATACTACTTCAAAGAACTGGAACCTTTTTCTCTGAAATCCTTGTATTGACACACTACTTCTGCTTTTTGTCATATCTGCTATAGCCATACCTGGGCCCTTTCAGGCCTGTACAGCTGTTCTCTGGCCTTTCAGAGGTGTAGAGGCACTGCTTGCACGCTCTTTTTAGAGTCCAAGAGCTTGGGAACACATTATTGTAGCAACAGAGAAATTATCTACTCCTGTAGCTCAAGTTTTAAAGGCTCAACCTACTTTGTAACAAACAGGAGGGACTGAAAGCTGTTAAAGCTTCTTCTAATGAAGATTACTGTCCTCCTCTCTTAAGAGAGGAAAAAAAACCAACAACTAAAGACCACTTGATTCCTCCAAAGCACTCAATCAACAAATGACTAATAGTACTAAATAGCAATTAACATGCATAATATACATGTTCTACTCCTACCTCTTTATTTTTACTTTTTTGGCTGATCTTCTCTGATACTTTGCTATCTTAATCCTTCACTGCAGATTTCCTGCCTCATTCTGTTTCTCTATTAAGATCACATGGTCTCAAGATACTGTTTCGTTCCTAAATCTTTTATTTGCAATAAATTACTAATTTCATCAATCGCTAAACCCCATGGATCCTACATACCATTAGTCTTACCTGTTTTGGTCTTTGTCCTGTTCTCCTGGGTAAACATCTGGGGTTTCAGCTGTGTGTATTACTATTTATTCAAATCTCTGCCATATAATAATAATAATAATAATAATAACCAGTGCTGCTTATTTACTCCTTCTCTTATTCTCCCTGATACTTCCTATTTGGAAGAATTCTCTTAGGAGTTGTCCCTGGATACCACTGCAGATACTAACTCAAGAAACACACTATGGATTTGAGAGACTTTCTGGAAAACTTATGAACTAGAAGCCAGTGAACAAATTACACTAATTCACGTTTATTGCACTGTTTTTCCACTTCTGGCAATACTTAGTATTTTGTATTCTAATATTTAATAATATTAATCATTCAAGAAATAGCCCTGGCGTAGCCCAGAAAAAAATATTCTACTTTATTAACAATCCCCTTTTGCTTAACAGTCTTTAAAGCATGGCACAAAGTACATGTTACCAAGCAAACATATCCTGAGAAATCATTCACACTCTCCTGAAACATTTCCGTCAAGAACAGAAAGGAGTATCTGTCCTGTAAGTCACAAGAAACCCAATTAAGCTCCCATAGCAATTTTTATTGAATTCAACAAAATTCAGTTTATCCTAAGAATATCTCCCTTAAGAAATCTGCTGTCTGAGACAGACCTTTTTACCATCTTCTGCCTTTTAGTCTCCTTGTATTGCTCTTTTTTCCCCCCTTTTCACTTAGCCTTGGATGTTTTTTCCTATTTCTGATGTTTACCATCCTTGCATTAAGCAGAAGGAAAACAAGGAGTATCCTATGTACCTTTTAAAAGCCATTATGGTGTAATACACATTATACACTATATTACAACTGCATTCATTCATCAGCTATGGGGGTGGTACAGCTAGAAAAAGGGGAAACTGGGACAGCCTGGTAGCCTAGTTCCTCAGCACATCCCTCATTGTATGTGAAGAGTATCAGAGTGGGTTCCCTGTTTCAACACTTGAGCTGAGTGGAGCACTGGTATCACAAACCTAAGGAAAGGCAATAGTGACAAAGCCCTGCAGCATGCAGGCAGATCGTGGGCTGTAGCCTGCAGCCCTCAACTTTTTGTCACAGGAAGAGGAGTGTCAAGGCTTCAACTAGTATTTCTGCTCCATCTCAAAAGTAGCAACAAAGATTTATTAAAACATACTCTATTTTTTTTCTTAGCTTTGCTTACTCAGCGTTCCAAAGCACATAATTTTATATCACAGCTTGTTCAGAACAGCTCCAGGAAGAAACTGTCCAGCAAGAATTACCCCCTCCATCTTTTTACATATCCAGGTAGCACCTATATCCATCACCACATTCCTGTGTTAAGAAATGCAAACAACACTTTTCTGCCACTTCTCTTTCAGATTACCAAACTACCACTGTCTGATTAAGGATACTATTGGGAAAAACTTTCTGTTGTTACTGAATCAAAAACACCATTCTCTGTATCTACCCTTCTTAATGTTTCTGCTGCATGATTTCCCCAACAACTCGTGCACGCTACATTTCCTTTTTTCTGCCCTAGTCCCTTTCTAACAAAAAAACAAAGCAACGAAAAATTTCAAATAAATTCACAAATGACATGCTGAATATGAGGTGACATTGACGTTACTGATGTACCACAAATCATTAAGTAGCACGAGACTTAAAAAGGCCAGAAAATACCTGATGATCCAGCCAAGGCAGAAGAACTCTCTCCAAAAGAACTCTTGCCTCTTCAAAATACTGAAAATGCAATACATTTTGCTATGTTAAACGCTGCCTTAGGAGCCTCTATCACATGGAATGGCTCTACATGGAAAGAAAATGGAGCCAGCAACTGGTAAGTGAATTTCAAGAACAGTCTGTGATGGAATTATAGTTTTCCAATATCCATTCAAACCAAACATCCAAGTCAAAACCAAACAGAATAAATGAAATGATATGAAAAATCATAAGAAAAAATGTAGGTCTTATGATCTCATCAAAGGCAATGCGTCCATCTCCAGTGGAAGGTGCCCTTGCTGGGGGGGAGGAGGGGTGGTATCTTTAAATGGTCTTTAGGGTCCCTTCCAACCCAAACCATTCCATGATTTTTCACAGCTGACTGCTATAGAAAATCCTCCTCTGCTTCACTTCCTAACAATGTAGCAAAACAGTACAAGGAACAATCTTTCAGGAACAACACAAAAAACCTTAGTTAAAAACAAAACAAAACAAACAAAAACAAACAAAAAAACCCAAACAAACGAAACAAAACAAAACAAAACAAAAAAAAACCAAAACAAACCACCTTTTATAAATCAAAAAGCAAAAGCAGAAAGATCATGGAATGGGTGCACTTGCACAGAGCCACCAGCTCCCCAAATCCAGGGGACAAGTTACATAGCTAGCACTGCATTAAAGCCAAAAACACATTAACTCCATAGACAATATCCAAACTCTGTAAACAATATCCAAAGAGATTTCAAGCAGCCATTCAGGGTCTGGTACTTTTCTGGAAAGGGAGTTGAGTATAAAATGAGCATCAACTTTTCATTTCTACCAGTTAAATTTTTCTACTTAATTTTAACCCATCAAAACTTGCTTTTTTAAAGAATGTAACACTCAAAGATACTTAGTAAGGTAGATGAGGTATTAGGAGAAAACCTGATAAACAAAAGCAAATGCATGAATAAATAGGAAAACACTACATTTTGAGATCCACGATAGCAGGTGAGTTGTGGCCATTTATGAGAAATAGATTATTTTCCTTGTCCACACAACTTTTTTGAGAGTTAAAAAATCTGGAGTCTAAACAATTGATTTAAAGTCTTCCACAGCCAATAAAAAACCTCACCTTCAGTGAGCTTGGGCTCACTTACTGAAGCAGAAGGTATTTCCATAGGAAGAAGTCCTGAAGTTCATACCAGGACTTGGGGTTAGATCCAAGCTTTTCCACTGAGTGGGGGTAATGAGATCAAGAAGTTCAGGAGAATTGGTAGGCAGAACTCAGAACAGCACCAGTATTCACTCATTCATGTATTGATTCATTCCATCTCTCCCTCTGTACCCACATAGATTTCTTTGTGTGTGGGACATGTACACATATCCCACCCTACGTGTACATGTCCCACACCGGATATCTAGTCTCACATTGATGACAGAATGAATAGAATAGCTTCTGAAAAATCTTTCAAGGGACAAAAAAAACACTTTTTTTTTTAAGGGATGAACTCTAAAATTACTCTTAAACACAGTTTGCTGCTTTAGTGATCAGTTCAACAACATAATTTCCTCCATCTAAGAGCTGAACAGAGTTGGGGTGAGACGGATGAGAGGTCAGAAAGTAGTACTGTTTATTCCTGAATGAGTAAACATAAGTTAGAGGGCCACTAGGGAAAAAAGCCTCCAGTGATTAATATTTTAATATATTTCACTGAGTTCAATATACAACATGCTATGATGTCCTCCTTTTCATGTTATCTCTAATAGTCATAGAAAAGAATGCAAATTAAATTAAAAATGATATTTTTAATTTCCCAACGTTACACATTTCAGTGAGATCCATTTTTCAGAATAGGAATATTTGGCATCATCTGAAAATCAAACCCTTTTACAATATTTATGGTTACAACCTCCCAGCTTAAGACACCATAAATCACATCAGATATTAACTGGTTCACATTCACAGGGCACTTGTTCTAATAGTACCAAAACACGGTAGAATATTAAGCGCACACTGGGGAAGGGTATTTCCAATGCTGTCTAATACAAGGCTTTGCCATGTACTGTTTAAATGGTACCACTTGCACCACAGCTTATATAGGAACAGGTAATAGTTATACACATGTGTAATCACAGAGTTGGTTCAGACTTTCAGCAGCAGTGACACTGGTGATGATAGTGACCAGTGGCCAGTGACAGGACCTGAGGAAATGGCATGGACCTGTGTTGGGGAGGTTCAGGCTGGGTATTAGGAAAAGGTTTTTCACCCAAGGGGTGGTCAGGCACTGGAACAAGCTCCCCGGGGAAGTGGTCTCAGTACCAAGCCTGCTAGAGTTCAAGAGGCATTTGGACAAAACTCTCATGCATGTGGTGGGATTCTTGGGGATGTTGTATGCAGGGCCAGGAGTTGGACTTTGATGATCCCAGTGTGCCCCTTCCAGCTCAGGGTACTCTGGGATCACTTAGGCAGTCCCAGCTTTACCTCGTGGCTCCAGGGCATTAGAGTACACACCACACAATGGCAACGGCATCACAAAATTTTCTTTGGAAAATGCAACAAGATGCAGAGGCTGTCACAGCCTTACATTCGCATTGGTTTACTGTTCTGCACCCAAGTTTTGCCTCCTGATTTTATCCCAAAGATAAAAGACTTCTATGGTTAATCTAGCTTTTTTACAGTACACCCTAAAATGGCTATAGAGCTCCTTACAGGAATGTGTATGAGCTACACAATAATAATTTTAAAACCACACAATTTTTACGACTTAGGATTTAAATACTGGTAGATACATGTAGTACAGTAATAGTCTTAAGGTACTTATTACAGTCCTCCTAAATGATGCTTGATACTATCACTGTCTGAAAGACCCTGTCTGTTCACTAGAACTATTATTTTTTTCCTGAATAACTAATGACTTACCAATGTGTCTGCTGTAGTGAAAGAACATAATTACAAATAGGCACATTAAAATACTATCAAAAGAATTTAATCCAACTTTCAAAATATTAATAACTTGTGTGCTTAATTAAAGATAACCATAACAAAATAGCCTTGAGTAAATTATAGATTACTAGGCTGAAAACAAATCACTGTAAGGAATAAAGTCAGCATTGCTCTAAAAATAGGGAGGATTTCCAAAGCCCAGCATATCTCTTTGGCATTTTGACAATTAAAAAATGTTTACATAATTCATTTAATTAAGTAAAAACTTACTCATTAGCTCAAGCTATATAAATCATGCTAAGTTTTACCAAATGTACATTTTCTTGAGTATCTGTAAAACCTGTGTAATCAGAAGACAAGGCAAAATACTATTAAAAGCAACATCAAGACAACTGCCATGGGCAAGCTACAAATTGGTGCCCAGACAACAACACGAGGAGTTGCTTCTTCATCCAGTTTTTTAGTTGCCTTGGAGTCATATTGCTCTTGTACTGCTGAACTCTGAATTAAAAGTCCTTGTCTCCAAGATGGGAGGATGAAGTATACCATTACTATTAATTACTACGCATTAATGCAATTAAAATTCTGACCTAATTTATTTATTAGTGGAGGGGAAAAGGGTAGTTGAAAGATTTTTCTGCTCTACAGCTATGTTCACATGACCCTGTAGATCAATGATTCTTTCTGAGAATTACATGGATAGGGTCATCAAAAATAAACCTTTAGTTTACCCATTATCTAAACCTACACTCAAAATAATGCATATTTGCTTTTACAGAATTTCAATACTGACACCTCCTAAATATATTAAATTACCCTTAAACTAACCTTAACATTGGCATTCCCAGTAGAACCAATGATCCTAATGCATTTGAAACACATGGAGTAAAGAGGAAAAGAAAGTATAAAATGTTTCAAAAGTCAACCCAAAACTCAACTATTCCCTGGGAACCAATGTGCTGCAGTCTTTACAGGAAAATGCATTTACCGTAAAACAAAAATATCAAAACAAAACAAACAAAAAAACCCATGCAGGCAGATTATATTTAAAGATCAACTCTTAAAGAGAGCAATTTAAGTTTCTTTACTGAATATTCACCTCCATTATGTTCTCCATGTTATTTTCAGAAAGCAAAACGTGGATTAGTTTTGTAATAACACCATAAAGGTTGAAAAGCAGGAGCTGTAACAAAATTGTCTCACTGAGGGACTTGGAGAACAAAAATAACATTCAGGGAATGCCACTGCAAAATGAGAATGATATAAAAATGCAGGGCACATGTCTACCTCTACACCACTGCTCCTTGATATTCTACTTCATCTTGCTTGCTTTATACTTGTGGAGGTTCTCTGGTGCAGTCTGACTTTGGCACTCCAGGTTGCCCTTACGCTCTCCCTTCGTGACTGGCAGACCTGTCCTATCTTTCTTAGCAGTACCACAGAGTCCTCACACCCACAATTTGCTTTTCTCATTGCTCGATTTTCAGTACAGTCAATTCTTTGACTCTGTAACTGATGCTTCCTTTTGCAAAACATGTTTTCTCATTATTTCTCATCTGAAGTTTACTCTCCCTTCATATGGGAAACTAATGAGAAAGCCAAGGGAAAACCAAACACTATTTGTATTAATTCATTAGCAGGAAGCCAATTTTTGCTCAATATTGCAACCATGTATTTTGAATTTAACAGAACATTCCTCAAACTGAAGGCCAGCAGTGAAGTAAGTGGATTTTGGACAAAGCATTTTCTGCCTTCATGAAACCTGCAGCAGGGAATGAACTCCAGTGGTCAAAATTGGATCATAAAGATGAAAAACCATATGTGTTTCTGGCCTTTAAATTGCTACTCTACAGAGTGATAAGAGACATCATATAGAACCTTATCAGGATTTAATTTCCTAACAGAAATGAGAAAGGAATGTGCAAACCCCTTCTTACATGATCTAACATTAGATTGCTGTACACGATAAAAATATCTTAACAGGCCTATACCTAAGGAAGATAACATTCCATCTCTCCTTCCTGTAGATGCTTTCTAAATACAAATCCTTTTAAAAATAGCATATTTCTGGTTTGCTGTGCATGACGGTCTTCTTGAGGAAATGTTTTCTAGCAAAAACCTGCACACAGTTACTGTATCTTTTCAGTGCTTCTGTAATAACACCTTGTAAAATGCTCTTAGTGAGTGAGGTTTATGAATGAAGCCTGTCAAAGTATACACAGTCCAAAAACATGACTGTTACATTTCACTGAAATTTAATTCAGAACTGTAGTCTAACTGTATCATAAAGGATCTACACTACCATCCACCACCACTATGCGAAAAATCTGGTTTGTATTTGTATTTTGTACGTGCATCTTTGCCATGTCATTCTGCATCCCCTTAGTGACTCTTATGTTCTGAATTTTATTTACTAAATCACACACACACAATTCTATTTCCAGGCTTTACCAACTACAATGTTATTCCCAGATAAACTTCGATTTCCAAAGGGTTCAGTGTGAGCAAAGTTGTCCTTTTGATCAAGAAAACAAGTAAATATTGACACAAATTTTATACTGCTCATATTATGCTGTATTTACTGTAGGGACACTATAAACAGTGTTTACAAATGATGCAGGCATGTTCAGCATCCATGCAGGGCCTCTGGGAATAGCGGAGATAAGTAGTACTCCAAATTTGTGAGGTGCTTGCTCTGCTGAGTAATGGGCAGCATTTTAAGGTGAGTGGCTGTAGGAAATGAGGGCTCCCACTCTCAGCTTCATCTTTTTTCTGCTCTGCAGATTTTACAGTTTCACCTCCTAGTGTTTCTAACAGTCTAATTCCAGGAATGTAAAATACTCGTTACAGCAGTCAGACCGGGATTATTTACTACTGTGGCTGTACTATAATGTAGCATGGGCTGGTCTCATTTTACAGCACTACCAGTAACATTAGAAGGAGTAGTTTTCTACGGTCATCTTGTGGTTTTGTTAGGCAGACTAAAAAAGGCTAAGTATTAACAAAACACAGTAACACTTGTACTCCTGAACACACTGAAGCTGTGTCTATCTTATCTTGTTTTAATAATTTCTGAGTCCCGTCCCTCATGCTCAAAAATAAAGTTCACAAAAAAGCACTTCTAGTATATATTCATGACACTGCTTCCTAAAAACATCTCAGAGAAGGATTTGCCACCCTTTCCTCCCCTTCGCACATCTTTTGGGATGATGAGGCAGATAGGATTTCCCACCTTTATCTCCAGCATGTCTTCTGCGTCAGCCTGTTCTGTGACTCTGCAAAGCACAATATACATCTTGGCTCTGTGCCATGATTGCCTGGGAAGCCAGACTTCCAACCAGCTCTTCACACCACAACCAAAATCATCAGACCTTAAGGAAATACACAGCTGACTATACTGTTAAATACATTTTGGCGTGAAAAAGCGTCAGATAAGAAAACTTTAGCAAAACCTGACCTTTCCTTGGACATACTTCAAGACTTACTGCAATCTCATGTTCCAGTAACAGAAACTCCACAAATGAATTAGCAAATATTTAATTTTTATAGATATCACCCCAAGGGAAATTTTTAGTTAAACATAAATGGCATGATTACCTAATGGGCATAGCAAAATGTTAGGAAAGTGAAGTGTTTGGATAAAACAGCAATGATTAATTTTTCATTTCATTTTTTTTTCTCAAATATAACATGCTTCTGGAGATCATACTTAGTGAACATACTCGTGGTTCCAGGCCCACACAGTATTTTAATTCCATAAGGTGCGTGGGAGGCTTTTTTAAATCCGCATAATTTTGTGTTATTTTCTTTTTACGTGTTATTATCATCAGATGGAGGGGAAATTAAACATTCTGAATGTGTTAAAAGCCTTGGTCTTCTTGACTCCTATTACCAACTGCTAACTATTGCTAAACTCATCCATTTTTGGAACATGAACAACCTTGATAACATCAGATGAAGACAAAATAAAAATAGAGCTTTGGCAAATCCTGTGAATTGAATTCCGGTATCTCGGAACACCATGTAAAGCTCTTGATTGCCTTTGCAAATGTAGCTCACCACATTAATATTGAAGCTAACTCATTTCCTAACTTTCCTAAGAGCAGCCAGAACTATAGTCATGCTGGAAAAGAGAGGAACTAAATAAAATCCAGGCTATGAATATAGCTGTGATTTGTTTTTTCCTGGAAAAGATTTTGAGAAAACCTTTCCAGAAAAGGTTTTGTGAAAATTGTTCTTAACCAACTTTATATCTAGTCTTCCTTTCTTTAGGGGTACAGTATATACCTTGTTTCTTCCTTTCCTTTTGTCTGAGTGGACAGTAAAAGCAACCTTCTTTATCACCTTAACTATTTGGCTTCTAAGATGACCAGAACTGAAAAACATTCTGTAGGTTTTCTTTCTTCATACAGTCCTTATTTTGACATACAATTCTGTAGAGAGTACTTGGATTTTATCACTGCTTAGACATGTGGTAATGAAGATGCTTAATGAGCAGCAAGCCCAGTTTTTGCTTGTCTGGGTCGTGTTGACAAGACCATGCACCTGATGTCTCAGGAAGAGGCCCCTGGAGCTCAGCCCTACACAGCAGGGGAAATTCTGGGCTGTACAATAGGACAGCACTGTCTTGACCCTGCATTTCTCTGCAGGACATGTTGACATGTATAAGGTGGCATCCCTGTTTTTTACAATCCCTCTAGCAGCACTCAGAGCAAACATGCTCTGCACAGACCTTCAGTATGATGATGTGACTCCCATCACCTTCACGTGACAAAGCACAAGGCCCAAAAATTCCACGAGTATGGGTGGCTGAGCTCAAGCACGCTCCACTCCAAGTACTCCAGCTCATGGCCTCAACACCTGCATCTCTCTGCACTGATAAAGCCTCTGCCAGACCACAAGCTCAAAAGGATCCTCTCATGAGGCAAGAGCATAGGCACCCTATGGCATCACATCAAGGCGTGATATCACAGGACTGATGCCATGAGAAGGCATATTATATATGAAGGATATATATGACTCCTTTTCCCCCTTTCACAGATGAAGAGTTGCCTGAGATCAGGAAAACCAACTGGGAAGCCTGCAGAAGATGCTTGTTTTTCCAGCCCTTGCTGGGTGGTGAGAGAAGCAAGATCCCTGAGAGAAGTCATGCTGGGACAGCAGCACAAGTTCCAGCAAGTGAACAACACAAGCATCTCCATCCTACAACCAAGGCAGTCTGTCCTGCTTCTCAAGGTCCAGCTGAAAAGCCATATACAGATACTTGGGCTGCCCTCAGGTCCCAACTGGCTCTCCTGTGGCTGCCATAGCCTGACAGCAGGCACACGATATCTCAGTCCACCAAAGCTCTTGGCTGCCTTCTCACATATAATAACATGTTAAAAACAGTGAACATCAGGACCATCAGGAACAACATCAGGGAGAGGCAGATGTACATTTATATGCAGAAGAGAGTAATTTATGCTGATGTAGGTACAATAAAAACAATTCTGGTATGCAAAATCCTAGCAGCTCTAGACAATCACATACATGATGCCCATGAAGGACCATCACTCAGGTGGGATGCTTCACAGGATGAAGCTGCAGCCACAATCCACAATTTAGGGTGGAAGTACACACAGCAAAATTCTGCTTTCTGATCCTGTGGAAAATGAGGTAGGGATCCAAAGATGCATTTGCTATTCTTTCCTTCCTCCTTTTTGATGATATATTCTTTCTCCACAGATGTACTGGATGTACTGAAGCCATTCTACTGATGAAAGCACCTACGCAACTGCTGTCTGCAAGCATGGCCAGGGCAGGACAGAGTGGTTGGGGCTGCGCATGGAGAACATTCAGGAACAGGTACTGGCATATGCTTAAGGGACAGCAGTTGTGACAACTCACCCAGCACATGGTTACACTCTACATGCTATGGGGGACCAAGCATGCACTCAGCTGGAAAATTCCACCTGGACTGAGCCCCCAAAGAATATGCAAGAGCTCCGTAAGCTAAACATCAAGTGAGAGCAAAGGGCCATTTAAACAATCAAAAATGTGTCTGAATTCCAATCAGATATAACACCAGCTCTTGACCAGCAGCAGTTCTGGTTTTCCTGCCTTTTAACTTTTTATCATGTCCATTTAACATTGCTGAATCTTGTACCTTGAGAGCAGGTCTTTAGAAAACATTTGTTGAGTCTGGCTGTAAGTTAGTAAAAATGCCAACAGAAATCAAACTCATATCTCAAATTTATGCATTTCTAAAAACATAATTGTTGTATGATCAATGCCTTGAGGTGCTTTACTAATAGCTTTTATTTGGTAGAGCATTATATAAGTCTTTTTTGCTACAAGGTGAGAAGAGATAACAGATATTTTTTTTAAAGCATGGAATACTTTAAACACCAAGAACCACCAAATACCCTGAATTAATTCAATTTCAGATTAAAAAAAAAAGCCTCAAATGTCAGGTGATCTCATTGCAATCATAAATATCTGGAAGTTGTGTAGTTACTTAATGCTTTCCTCTATTCATAAGCCTCTTAGAACAGAAGCACATTCTCCAGAGATCATGGGCTTACTGTGTACCTAAAGAAATTAAGCTACAGTTCAATTATGGGAAATATATTTCATTCCCCCAGGAGAGAGCAGGTGAAAGTGCTTAAGTTCAAACAGAAGTTAGATTAACAATAAGAAAGTTATTTAACCCCTAACTTATATAGTGAGGTCCTTGCACAGCTTCGCAGGACCATTTCCTCACAACCAGTGTAGAAAACAAAGCATAAAAAGCATATATGTTTATTTTTGTTATGGATTCAAAATCCATTTTCAAATCCTATCAGTGAACAATCACCTTGCACTTCAGTGGCCACGTATTCTGTGAAGTTCTTTAAATAATATTTAAAACCTGATGTAAGCAACATGCAATCCATCAGTACCCTGTATCACCACCCAAAGCATAAGGTGCAACTTGGCAACAGAAGATGTCTTTCCACTGGAACTGGGTAAACTTACACTGCTTTGCCTACAACCTTTACTTTCCCTCTGCCAGTTTAATTTCACCAAAATTTTGGTGAAGTTCCCAGATACGAGTGGTTTGTTGTTTGGGGTGGTTCTATCCTATAAGGTCTAACAGAAACCAATTTTTTCCCGTTTCTTTTTAAAGTTTCACAACATGTTGCATATTTCACTAGAAAGTTTTGCTGTTGCTGGTTTTGCCTTCAACTACACTGCAATTTTAGTGATCCATACAGATGTTGAGGTTACACTTCAGGAAAGGACACTCACATCCTTAAATGCACATCGCTGAGTGGCCCTAATAAAGTCAGTGGGAGCACCAGTCTACACCACTTGAGGTAAGTGAGCCTTAAAACCTCAAAAAGGAGTTTGCTGAAACCAAGGTATATAAATGCAAACCTATTGATAATAAAGAGGATCAGAAACCGGAGAGCTGAATGGCTTCACTGACTGCTTTAAAATCAAGATTAAATCAGAGGTCGTCTAAGAACAAGGCTACCTGCTTCATTGACAGAGTGTGGTACCTCAGAAAGCAATTAAAGCAGAGGATTTAGCATCTATTTTTGTTTAAACTGCAGTCAGTACCAGCCATTGACCAATAACAGTATTTAAATAGAAAGCAAGCAGTGTCACTGTTGGGCAAGAAAAACGAACCAGCAAAGATTAGGAAATACACTGTAGTGGGCAGACAGATAAGCACAGGCATTAGTTATTTAGGGATTCAGTCGTGCCTGCTGCCCACAACAACAAAAACTCCCTCCGCTGTATTTTCAGAAATGAGCTATCTGCCAACCATAACACAGCAGTTGCAAACTTCACTAAAGATTTCAGCTTAATTACTCCAGCATTCCTCCAAGCACTTACAACAGGGACTGATCGGTGGCTCTGGAACAGAGCATTCCAGCAGCCTCACGTCTCTCTAATAAGAGAGCTTGGATGTGAAAAGCTCCAGTCAAGCAGCTGACAAGCTTGAAAGCACCACCCCTGCTATTCAATCTCCTTCCAGTTCAGATATACTTGTAGGCCACATACAATGACATATTATTTCCTCTGGTTTGCACTGGCATCCTACAAAGCTACAGAAAGCCTCTCAAGCTACAACATGTTTGTTGCCTCCTCCTCCTGCTCTTGGAATTAATCATGACTACAGCAGGTTTACACAAGAAGGGAGCCTCCACTATTCAGCTGAGAAACATAGAGATGCACACATTTTATTTATATACTACAGATATATAGATATCTATATCTACTGCAAAACTTTCACCTCCAGGGAATGCATAAAATATCAATACTTTTATAATGTATCATTAGACTGCAATTCATAATTTTATAAAGGATTGTATTATGATTATCATACTAATAAGTTATAAACAACAAAATCTTAGGCACACAAAAAAGCATAGTCATTCAGTCTTATAGACAAGCTCTTGTTTTATACCACACAACAGACCTAAAATAATTCTTGGACTCCTGCAAACATAGGCAGGAAAAGAGCAAAGCCCTTTTGATTGGCACAGGGATAAGCTGCTGCTCAAGGAACTCTCTGCTCATGCTGGTAATTTCCTCTGTGATGTTCCCCATGATTGATTTTCACAAGTAGGAGTAAAACAGAATCATGCAAGCTGGGACACTGCCTAGAAAATAAATCTTTGAATTCAGCTGACAAAATGAGTCAAACAGCAATATCATCAGGACCACGATACAGCTTAGGTCGCCTTGCCAAAGAGCAGGAGAATCTACTCAGGAACCACACTCTTAAAGAAATGCAGTTACTGTTGACAAAATGTGGTTTTAATGGCAAATAGTGCCAAGCTGGGAGTGCTGGTGCAGTCTTAATGACATAAGTGAATGCTGTATCAACTTAAACCCTACAAAAGTTATGGAACAATAGTTCTGAGTGGCATAAGTCTTCTTTATACGCTATTGGAACCAAGGGAAAGGGAAAGGGAAAAGGAAATAGGTTGCAAAGGCATCTGAAAGGAAATTTAATGGGTGAAATTAATTTTTCTTTTCCTGTCACTATTTTTTTGACAGTTCATTGTTCACATCTTTCTCAGGGCTACCTTTTGCCTACTGGTAGATGGCCCTGGTCTTTTACACCCTCTGAATAAGCTGTTTCTAGCTACCACTATCCTAGTTATTTTAATAAAGAACCTTCTTCGTCATCATAAGGCTATTTTCTGTTTAAAATTAAACCAGCTGGTTAGTCAGTACTTAGAAGTAGTAAAACAACTTTACCTGTGAAGACTAAGGTATCCATCTGGATTCTTCTGTGGTCCACTCTTAGTTTTGACTAAACAGTAATAGCTTGCACTGCTCTCCAGCAGAGTACCCATAAACAAAAAAAAACCCTCCAAGATCATCTTCTGATGTTCAGGGATAGAAAGTTTGCTAATAGTAAATAGCTTGACTTAATGGAGAGTGGACTAAATGTGACACTTCATTCACAGCTCTCAGTGTTACTGCAATAATTGTCATTGCAATTAAAGTTATAAATACATTTACAAGCAAACATGTTCCAACACTGGCATCAAATTTGTGATAAATGGTGCTGTTGGAGTAACAATACATAATATACAAAGAAAGTTAAAAATTAAAAACAATCTGCCATTTTCCTAAAAAGTCATACAACAATAATGCCCAAACAGACATCGCCCCCCCTTTTCCATTATATCCTTTTAACATAATTCCCTTCTCTGCTCCTTCTA
The DNA here is from genome assembly GCA_035583135.1 of Lophotriccus pileatus. Lineage (NCBI taxonomy): Eukaryota > Metazoa > Chordata > Aves > Passeriformes > Tyrannidae > Lophotriccus > Lophotriccus pileatus. The sequence goes on from JAWWES010000002.1 coordinate 669,842, forward strand.
AAATGCAAATCTATTTCCCAATCTTGCAGCATCTGTACTTTCATACCTTGCTTGTCCACTCAATATAAAAGAGATTTCAACTTGTGCCAACTAAGTCTGCATCATGATGCTCATATGCAAGAGAGGGTGAACAGAGATAGCCAAAGGGGCAAATGTGCGTCTCTGCCACAATTCCATATGCTCTGGATGAAATTACTGGTCTAGAGGAACTACTATCTATTTCTAGAGTGGAGAAATTCCATCTGATGAAAAGGATGAGAAACAAGGAAGTGGGGGGTGTAAAACGCCTTTTTTTGTTGTAGTTGTTGCATAACCAGGTGAACACTTTAAAAAACAGCCACTGTAAAAGCCAAAGCCACACATGCAATTTTTCCAGGCAACTCATTCTCAAATCTGCCTTTGTTCTTTTCCTGTAATTTCACAGAAAAATTCATATGCATCCAGAATGAATAATCCAAAGTCACAAATAGGGTATAGAGGCAGATGACATGGGATTTTTTGGTGACAATGAGTGCCACACAAAGGAGCTGCAGAAGCACTCCAAGCAACCATGTCAACCCAAACCTCAAATCTTTCTCCTCTTTTCAATGTAAAAAAAAACTAGTGAAACATGGAGCTCTTTTACTGACAGATTTGCAGCCCTTCCCTCGAGCATGGAAAACCAAGAAAGGCTGACAGAACATGTAAGAGGTTTGGCACACAGATAGCTGCTATACAGGTCCATGTACAGGAATCCCTGCATATAATTCTCAGGACCAATTGGTGAATTGCATCAGCATGTGCAAATTTTGTCTCTCCTAACAAGACAGAGTCAAGACTGCCAGGCTGAGCCTGAAGTCTTTGTCTCATGGTGAAAATCTTCAGTAGTGCCCCAGGCCCACAGAGCAGCTGAGCTATTTCCTGACAGACAGGTGAATTTCTGTGAACCCAGTTTTTCTCCTCACAGGATTATGTATTTCGGTGTAGTTACTCTTTGTCTGTATCTGTATTTTCTCCATCTTATCAGGGCTAATACAGACATCCTCTCTTTGACTTCCAATAGAATGATATTCTGTAATAACCTACAAAGAGAGCCTTATACAGTGATCGCTTTGACTGCACAATCTCTAACATCAGAAGTTACAACAATTTCCTCTGCCTATTCACTTTTTTCCTCACTACTAAAGTCCAAATTTACATGCTTTACAAAGAATGATTCACCCACAGAATTATCTAGGAAGAGAGAGGAATTCTCAGGAGAGTTTTCTTCAACATCTGAGACTTGCTGGTGCCCAAACTCTGTGAGATCTTATTTCTACTGCTCTCACAGATTCCCTACATTATACAGGAAGTATCTCTTTATTTTTTTTTCACTCTTTGCTTGCCCAAAGAAAAGTAACGCAGATGCATACACAACTGCTAATATCTGAGACAGCCTGAGAGGCTGCCCCACTGCAAAGCACTTCAGGATTCAACCCAAAAGGAAAACACAGGGCTTTTTAGCAATGATCAGTAGCTCCTGCATTTTATTGCATGAAAAGCACATATAGTATATTTTGCGTTGAATGTAGCAGTTTTTCCTTCTGCTCAGTGAATGGACCATAACAAATCATCTGTAAACCTCTACAGCCAGCAGATGCAAGTGTGCTTTCTCTCCCATTGAGCTATGTCAAAGGGCCATGAAAGCACAACTTGATCTCCTCCTGTCTCTGATAAATCATGAAAATAAAGTGGTACCAGCTGCTTTGGAACAAATAACAACAACATCTGTTTTTCCTCAGACAAACATAACTTGTACACCACTAATAGTGTTTTTCCACTTTTTTTACCATACTGTCATCTCTCTGCATAACAGATTCTCAAATGTGATATGGGTAATGTAGGATTGAAGAAGTACCCATCACCATTTACCAGGGGTAAGGTGATAAGGAGAACAGACTAAGTGACTGAAAGCATCATAAATGAAGCTACACTTAGGTTAAAGAAAAAAAAACAACCAACCAACCGAAATCCCTTCTCAGATCAAATCCTCTCCATCCTGAGGGTTTCATCTACCACATCTGCCCACTCGCACCCTCAGAAGCCAAAACTTGATGTTTTTCCTGTTCTGCCACTGCTTTCTGGGTTAAAGTCAGCACCATCCCAACAGCTCCTCACAGCCACTCCAACTCCAGGACAGGCAGCAGCCAGCACTTGGCAACACATTCTGCAGCTCTTAGCACATCCCAAGAATAAATGGGGAAGAATCAATCAGCTCTTTTAGAGTTATAGCATATCTTGGCCATTAGCAGAACAAAACTACAGGAGACAGTGTTGATTAATGCAACCCTTCTTTTTCTGCTTCTCAGTTAAGCTTACAAAGGCTTGTCTGTCAACTCCTGTTCTTTCAAATCCCAGCATACATGGGGTTTACTATAATATAATTATCAAAATGCAATTCAAAAAGATGTTTTCTTGCTCTTCAACATCAAGTGTATTTGTAGAGGACATTATAGCTCAGGGAAGAGGGAAAATAATAATAAATCTGCAACAGCAAGGACAGCAAATAACAGCCCTCTCATAAGCACTAACAGTTTTATGTCCCTACTAAGGATGAGATAAAGTTGCACTGTAGGTATTCAAAGGAGCTTGAAGAAAGGGAGAGCAAAATATTTCTTCTCTCTCTCAAAAAGACAAAAGGTGCCTCTGATTTTAGGGGATCAGAGTGGGTTGCAGCATGACTGCTGTTCACCCAGTCTCAACCCTGAAATGGAAAGCATTGCAGTACCCATTTATTCCCCTTCCAGCTACATCACCTGGGAGTTGAAAGCGTGTTACATGCTGTGACCTCTCCTTGTCTTCTTCCAGGCATGGCTGAGGCTGGTGGCAGAGGAGATTAGGCTCTGAGCTCCACTGGCTCCAGCTGTGTCATTAGGATGACTCATACTGAGGGAGAACTGTGGTTTTTGGTGACTCACATGATAGCTAGTTTGGAACTTAAGCCCTGTGGTTCAATCCTTAGCCTGCAATCCCTTCAATAATCTTTTAATATGAAGTTTAGTTCATATACAGGGCCAGCAGAGCTCCCTTCACTAAAATTAACTGGAAATGGATTGTGAAAAGCCACTCACATTAATCATCATGAACATTAAAAACAAAGTATGCTTCTTGGGATGGTTTTTTTGTTTTGTTTTTCATTTTATCTTTTTAAAGCATATCAGAAGGCCTGCTTGCCAAAGCCAGTGCACTGCAGTCAGAACCAGCAAAGGCTTTTCAGAAACCTTTGTAAGCACACAGCATCCCTGCATCACAGAGGTAACAAACATCCTGATTTCGTCTCAGGCAGAAAACAGCCCTTCATGCAACACATCACCTTCTTCCCCCACCCCAGCCTCACCTTCCTCCCTCCTGGAAACACAGCTGGGTGGCTTATAAAAATGTGTGCAATATGTCATTTTAATTATAGATCACCTGCAGGTAGACCATGAGAGGCCTCTCTGAAGAATAAGGAAGAACAACTAAAGAAAAAAAGATAGGCTGATGCCAGTTCTTCTGTCTCCTCAGATGGCACGGTGAGAAGCAGGAACAGAGACCAGACCAGACAACAGGCCAATTAAAGTTGTTCTTCTGGCTTGGGTGGTGCTGGCACCAAGCCCGATCTCATTCTCCTTACATCTCCTTTCTGTCCTATGGCATCTTTCATCCAAGGAAAAGCATCTCCTGCACCACCACTGAGCCAGTTCAGCATTCCACCTGGCACATATGGTCTAAAGCTTGGCATTTCCTTCAGCACTTCATTCCACATCGTCCTCCACCACAACAAACAAAAAGATTGTGGTGCAAAGGAACTGGCTCAAAAAGTGCATGTCACAGCTGATCTCAAAATGATCTGCAATGCATCAGTGGAGCTGGTAAGATTTTTGGCCTTCCATGGCCACAGCTGACCTTACGCAGAACAGCTGTCCATCCACAGGGGCTGTGAGACCACATCAGATTAAAAGTTTGAGCTTTGCAATAGATCTTTGCTGTCCACTTTTAGTTAAATTGGCATTATTTTATTATTCTGATCCATAAGTTTTCTGCTATTACCAGTAAATGGTTTCATTCTTCACATGACAGCTATTTCAGTTCTGAATTGCTCCCAATCAGTTGGCTTAATTCCATCAATAACAACCTAATAAACGAACTTTAATCTTGCAGTAACGGATACTAATGGCAGCTTACTCTGGAGTAGCCTTTAATTAAAGCAATTTAGACTCAGTACTGGTCACAGCTGAATGACAGTCCACACGACTGAGGTTTTCTAGTTGAGATCTTGTAGCCCAAGCCTTTGGAACAACCCACGTAAGTGGAAAGAAATTGTATTTCTGGACTGAAGTGGCAAACTACTCCTGGAGGTTTCTGAAAGATTTCTGTAACCATCAGCAGGAAAAATGCTCCACAGTTGGGTTGGTTTTGGGTTGTTGGCTTTTTTAATATAGATAGCTTGTTTTAAAGAAATCATTAATTTTCTTTTTTTTCAGTAAAGTTTGGGGATCAGAAAACAAAATTGTTCTCTATCATAGACACCAGCACAGATTTAAGAAAGAGTACAAGACAATATAATGTCTCTGTTCCCTTATTATTTCCCTGGGTTTCATCCATTCCTCAAAAGAGGTGGTGTTTTCAAACAAGTTTAATTTCAAAGAGATCCAAGAATTAAGCACTGCCCTTTTTCCGAGCCCTTTCTCAAGAATTCTTCATATAACAGACAATGTCACAGTTTATCATTGTTCTTTTTTAAAGTCCGAGGTTGGTTTTTTTTTTGTGCTCCTTCATCTTCAAAGTTATTCATTTCCCTTTTTCCTCCTACCCATTTTAAAGACCTTTAATGAATGTGACACTGAAAATGAAGAGTGCAGATTGCCGTGGTAGTCTGGGCAGCTTTCAGCAGCCCAAGCGAGCAACTGCTCTAAGACAACTCGAGTGATGCCAGCACAAATGCTCCACAAGCCTGGGAGAGGACAGATGCTGCCATTTTATTACTGTCTTCTATAAATGAGGCTCATCATTAAATCTAGGAAGAAAACAAGGACTGGTACAAGGTAAAAAAAATGAAACTACATGCAGTATTTGGGGGAAAGCAATTTACAATGAAAGCAGAGTTGCAGTAGGTGTAAAGGCTCAGGCAAAGGTAAAACCACAGTCAGAGTTCTGATGATGTAGAGAAAAATCTTAATACTTTCCTCAAAGATGCACATATCAAAAGTTTCTCCACTGCTGCCATATTTAACCAATGTTAAGTGATCAGACTGTAAAATTCCTAATCAATCATCTTCTCTGAAGCATTTTCTAGCCAGAGAAAGAAACACTGAGCTGTAACAGCAGCTATCACATTTTTAACTGATAAATTGAATTAATTACTGTAGACATTTAAATTTCATAGCATAAGATAAGCACAGAAATGTTAACATCCAGATATTTCTATCACCAAAAGGAAGTGCTAAATTTTTCCAGTCAATATTCCCATGGCAACTTTGTTACCGCCAACAACAGAATATGAGACAATGACACAGATTGAGCGTGTAAGATATGAGGGAGAAAGAGAATATCTAAATGCTTGCAATTTCTTAATTCGGAGAAGGTCAGAAAAATAACAGACGTGCTCCTACAGTGAAGACAGCGCATGCTGTGTAATGGGAACCCCTTTGCATCCATTGGAAAAGTTACTTGAAGGTTATAAAATAATCGCTTCAATAAGATTTCTAAACTGTAGAAGGCAGCCATCTATGTGGCATGGCTGAGGAGCAGGGGAATCTCACACAGCACCAGCATACAGGCTAGAAAATGCACCTCCTCAATTTTAAGATGCAAAATTACCTCTTGCCCTCTTGTTATGCCCACTGACAGAGTCCTACCTGTGCCTATGGACTTTAGAAATTGGAAAATAAAATCAGGAGTAACTCAATGCATTACACAACCTTCTTCACATGGATCTTTAAAATTTGAAAGAACATTTCATGAAGTTTTAGAAAACACTAATTAAACTGTATTATTCATAGGCATTTTCAGATGTTTTTCTTTCGGTCTAATATTTCTGTTTCTCCCAGTTTTCTACTCCAAGCAGTCAATGACTTTGCTCCTAATAAAAGTCTTTTGATCTTCTGCCTGATAACCAAATTCGCTTTCTCTTTCCCACATTACTATAAATCCATTCTCCCCTAGAGACTCAAACATAATTACCTCACGCTATAAACTTGAGATATTTCAGCAAAAAAAATCATTAAGTAAATTCATTGTCTGGGGATGGATGCATGTATCTACTTCAAAAATGCTTGTGTTTCAGCAAACATATATAGGTAGGAAAGATCACAAAAATTGCAGCATTCATTCCCCGTCTTGAGGTATCTGCTTATGACCATTTCCTCCTGGAGTAGAATGAAAGTGGAGAAATAAAATTTCCATTTGATGTGTTTCCATGTGGTGAGAAACTCCAGTCGACACAGACACCCAAGGTTCCTGCACCAGTACCACAGAAATTAAGTGAGACGCTGGCTTCTTCCTGTCCCTGCAAATTCGCCATCAGCAGAGCTACAGCAAGATCTGGGACCACCAGGCATCTGTCATTATCTTTGCACACAAGGAAAAACAAGATCAAGGAACCTGAGATTCCCACAGCATCTTAGGAATGACTTGGAATATCCAATACTGTCACAAAGCAATTAAGGAGAGCCAAGTACTCAATTCTCAGCCTCAGTGCCCAGATTTGAGGATGATAGTCAAGATCTGCAGGACACTTTTGAGCCAGTTTTCCAAGTGGCAGCTGAAGCAGAGGAGAGGCACTGTAGTTTACCCAATATTATCATAATAAAATTAAACAAAGAGCTGAGACACAAAAGACCCCCAACACAAAGCAACCTGCCATGGAAAGGTCTGAAAACATAACCAGATCTGAGGCCCACCTCTGCTCCAGAGCTGCAGCCCTAGACCAGAGCAGGTTTTCCAGCATCTGCCCCTTCTGAAGGTGACAGAGGGATTTTTTCTAAAAGGCTCTAGGCCTTCTGGTTCTGCAGTGCTGGTGCTGAGAATAATGATTTTACTGAGGTATTTACTTATCTCCCACTTCAGAAAATAGGATGAATGCCCAAGATAGACTACTAAGAGTTAAAGCCACTGTGGCTGAAGCAGTTTTATATCCATTTATTTTATACCGAGTTATATTCTGTTATTGTTTTGCCAGGCATCTTCAGTACAGTACTGAGCACTTCCCAGCTTCTTCCTCTATCAGATTCAGGGAATGAAGAAATCCAGCATCAGCCTATACTGATGCAAATTCAATTGCACTTCTAATAATAGCGGTCATCCTTATCACTTTCCCTGAGAATGTTTTCTGGGTATCCTTCTCCTTTTCTCCTGGTCTGAAAAAAAATATATTTGAATTCTTTTCTCATAGCTTATTCAGTGTTTTGAATCCTGATATAAAAGGAGAGTAGCATTATGCACTACTGTTATGGTGATAATGGGTGTAGTTCCAACAGTGGGCAACTTGCTTGTGATGGCTTGATATTAATGCACTGGTCAACAAAGGGAGTAATTACTTAGTGTGAAATATCCCATTCAATAACTTTATGAAATCTCACACTCCTGATGAAAACCTGGCCAAATAATTTTTATACTAAAAACACTCCAAACAATTACCACTAATTTAAAAGGTATTTATTCTCCATTCCCCGAAACATTTATTGACCTTCCCCACCTCCTGACAGTGTTAATGTCATTGCATTTCCAGATGTGAGGGGTCTCCTTTGTCATGTCCCAGCACCCTAGGAAATTAAAATTTATGCCAGGGAAAGTTTTACTTTTATCTATAATATTGCACCCCATTGAGAATCTAAGTAGTTTGTATTTTAAAAATAGCATGCTTTACAATCCAGTTCTTCCCAAAGTTGCTGGTAATGCTCCTTCACACTCCCTAGATTACCCCTCACTTTACTGAACAGCTCTGCACACTTTGCAACCTCTTCAGCTGCCTCTTCAGCTATTGGCAGGGTAAAGCACCAAGCACAGCATCTAGTACTACACTTCCACAGTTTTTTAGGCAATATATCTGTGACAGGGTATTCTCCAGAACTTCCCCGTCTCTGCTAACAAGCAGGGGGAATTTTTAACAGAGAACAGAGTACAGAAGGGTTGCAGCAGCATAAGATTAGCAATCCCCCCCCTCCAAATCACACACACAAATTCTAAGCAGAAACACGGAAACACTTTTGGTAACAACAATTCCAGTGTTACCGACCAGCTGATGCCAACAGAGTGACAGCAGTTTTCACATCATCTGCAAGGACAGAATTTGCAGCACTTTTCAGAATTTTCCTGTAGTGTTAGTACTTGCTCTGCTGCACCAGAAACACCCAACAGTTTCTGATACCAACAGAAGAGGGTGTCTATCCTCTGTGCTTCACAAAAATCAGCAAAACAGAGATTGATCATCTGAATTGCCTTATTTCTCTACCAGGCAGTTTTGGTGAAGAAGAAAAGTTTAAGGGCAGAAGGCAATAAGCACTCCATACAGACAGACACATCTTGCCTACTTTTGCATTGTACAACCTTTTTTAATGCAAGATTTAAATGGGTCAAATTAAAATATCTTATTTGTAACAATGATTTTTCTAATAACCTACAAGATTACTTTAATCACTTTGACATCCTCTATAACAGAGTTCAGACTTCCTGCATTTATATATTTATCTGTTTTTTGCACTTAGGCAGACCTTCTTATTAAGGAAAATCCTTCAGTTTGACTCATCCTACATTCCTACTTAAAAAAAAAAAAAATCCACATCACCTTTAACATTTAGATTATCTACACTGTAAAATAAAAATTCAAATTACCATCACAAAATCTAATGGGATCACATCGTTTAAACTCACTGAAAAACTAAGGTCGTACCACTCAGCCAATAAAAGTTTAAAGTGGGAACATTAAAAGAAATAAACCAGAAAGAAAATGGGCAGTAAAACATTTTGTGAGGAGAAACATGAATTGTTTTCTTTTTTCTTACTTAGAAATTATAGATGGCAGTAGGGCACATGGGAAAGGTGCTCAGCATGGGAATAACTCCAGGAAATGTCTATTGGCTTCAGCAGAAGGAAATTATAGTAATGTGGCATGGAAAAAAAAAACCACTTCCTCAGTACATAAGAGCTGCCTTTACATCCCAACTTCCCTTTGAGCTAAGACTGAGGAAAAAATAATCATAGATGAGGAAAAAGGAAAACAAGGAAAAAGATTGCCCTCCCATGGAGACAAGAGTTCCTTCTAAATAGCTCAGTCAAGGACTTCCTTACAAATTTCTTATGTAGAAATGCTCACGGTGCACTCTGAGACACGCAACGCCCATCAATTCTGATGAATGCATTAAATATTCAGGTTGTGTCCACACGCTTCAGTCTATGTGTTAAGACCATCCTAAGCACTGCACCTCTGGAACATCACTTCTGCTGCAGCCTGGCAGATCAGCAGCTACTGTTGATGCCTGTCTAAGCCCAGCATCCCCAAACCCCTCAAGGTCAGGAAATCGAAGACTGCATTGGATATTCTTGTTTTAATAACCGTGAGGAGAGCAGTAGGTCTCCCCAGGTAGTATTCCAATTCAAAGCTGTCAGTTCTGTGCCAGCACTTACAGCAAAGAGTAGCATCACGTTGCTTGTAAATGATGAAGGATTGCCTAATTCTTCCCTAGTTTGTTCACATACATCTCAAGAATGCAATATGTGGGTGACAAGTGACAAAGAATCAAAATGTTTTAAAGTAATAGTTCATCCTGCAGGAAACAGAGCTTCACCTGCCTGTCTTAGGGGCTAAAGGAATATGCTCCAGAGAACAGAAATAAATTACAGTTGTCAACATCCTGGCAGAAAAGAGGCTCAACAGAAATAATAGTTTTGGTCTTTCCTTACCTAAGAAGCAATGATAATATTGTCACGTCCCTTTCCCAAATAGTTACAATTCTTCCTTTACAAAGACACCTAAGGGCTCATTTCATTTTAAATGTATTTTATTAAAGAGTTATTCCACTGAACAACTTGATATTATCTCCTTCTTCCTGCGCTTTCAATGGAAGAGCTAGCAAGCCACTTTGCAAAGCAGCCTCAGTCAATCTACTTTCAAGGGGTTTTTAATGTGTCATGGCAGGTGATAAATATCTCTCTGTCTCCACTAAGCCAGAAAAGAAGCCAGAGACTTCAAGGAGACTGCTCGATATTTCCAAACTTTGAAAAATAAATGACAACACATCAATTATACCTAAATAGAAGAACACAGCCATGAAGATAGAGCAGATTGTTTTCAAGATATAACTCTAAAAAATGCCAAGCTTTTATTTCCTGGGAAAAATAAAGCTTTCTCAGGTCCTAATTATCTTGGGTCATTTTTTAGACGGAAAGCATTTTATCTAACATGGTGGACTGTAAACAAATATAATGAGTTGAATTTTTCAGGTGACAATATCCTTTTTCTTACAAAACAACTTACAAAGACATCAGTGAATCAAGAACACTAGCAAAATAAAATCTTAGTAGCTGGGGTACATCCGTGTAATGTAACAGTAAAATTGATGGAGTGTTGTATTTTCACAGAGTCTGCATGGTCTTGTACAATAAAAAATTCTTTGGATACTCTGATTAATGCATGGATATAGCTGAGGAATTGACCAAAATAATTTTGAAAGGGAAGAGAGTATTCACGCAAGTTTAAAAATAAATTTATCTTGAGCCATGTTTATTTCCCGCATTAATTTTCTTGGGTCACATTACAATTAACCCTCATAAAGTATATATTAATTTTGAATGCCAGAAACTTGATCAGTGTCAAGTATTAAGTTTAACAATAATGTGTGAACAATCTAAACTATCAAACCAGTGCACCCAGGGCAGGACAAAGCTGAACCTGTCAACCAACTTCAACACATTCCTACTTTTATCCCTATCACAGTTTCATGTCGCCCTTTTTTCTTCAGAAAGAGTTAAGAGTTGTTACTGGTTTCTCTGTCATAATTGAGCTGAACTGTAAATTTAAAGCTGGAACATTATTTCTTCAGCTCTCCAGTAATGACCCACATGTGCTTAGCATTTTCATTTTCCACAGAACGCACCACAGGTAAAAAAAACACACGGTCTGGTTTTCTTGGGTTTTGATGTGACTGTGCTTGATTGCTCTGTTCTGTTTCAGCGCATCACTGGCTGCCTAATTGCATTACTAAGGCTTTCAATAACCACAGCATCACCAAACACAGTAAGACATTTCTTGAAAACACACTTCATAATTTATAATTAATTTACTTTGGGAAATTTCTTGAGTTTTTTTGACTTCACAAAGCTTGTCTTCAGATTTCTCTTTTTTTTTTTTCCTGTAATACTCAGTACCTTGTTTGCTTTCAAACCATTAGTTCATGTGTTCTGCAGATAAATTATAAGGCTTGAAAAGCCAGTGGCCTGGTCTTGTTCAAATTATGTCAAGAGCAGTCTGAAAAGCTGCACATTTTTCATTAAAAAGTTTGCATGCTTGTTTAAGAAATTAGTAATACTAATTAAATCAATATTTTACTGATCCTTCCCCACAGACTTCCTATTCTTATTCAAACATTCACGCCTTGCTCTCAATGCTGCTTTTCTGCTACAGTTACAGGATGGATCAGCACTGATCCCTCAGACAAATTCGTGGTTATTTCCACTTGCAGAAGTAAAAACATCTCTGTTGGACAGACTTACAATAAAAATTAAATACTGATGGGATTTTAAATAGCTGCACTTAGTCTTTAAGAATTTTTGTTTATTAAAAAGCGGCGCGGAGAGCGTCCTAAACTCCAGCACAGTAAAATCCACGTGGTCTTATCAGTTTGGAACCAGGACAAAGCATAACCACATCATGCCGTATCTTGTGTAAACTAATTATTTCTGCTGCAGCTGATTCAATTTGTCTCACTGCAACCAAAACCAAACATAAGGCTTCCAGATGAGCTGATGGGGGACAGAGTGGCAGCATCTTCTGTCAGGTCAGAGGGACAGCTAAGGCTTAGGATGCTACATTAAAAACAAAGTAGGTCTTTAACTAGTAACGTTAGTTGACAAAGCCAACCAGACTTGGCAATTCAAACTGTGGAAGAGGTACATGTGAAGGTGCTCTCTCTTGTTCCCATCCTACACCTTCTCAAAAGAGCTGAGTTTATAGTACAAGAAAACATTTCAGACAGAAGTAAATTAATAACTACGTCAGGAAAGAAATAAGGGACAAATAAGAAACACCTAGTAATAGAAAACATTGCTCACCAAAAGTGAAATGCAAGTCACATAAGTTATGTCGTGCAGGGATAACAAAGACACAGAGTCACACTGAGATGTGTGGTATAAAGAAATTAAAGAGGGGGGGAAGGCTCTTCAGCTGAATATTTCTGCAAGACAGACACCAGAGAAAAAAGAAACTTTTTCTGCATATTAGATGTAGGATAAATCACACTGTGAAAATAAGACATGTAATTTGCTTTATATTTCAAGAAGAACACAATGTTGATCTCTGAGGGGGGTAAAATAAACAGTAATGGAAATTAGAAAAGAATATTATTATTATTGAAGTATGAAAATTATACAGAGGATGATAAATCCAATAATCTAGGCACAAAAGTACAGATCCAGAAGGGGTTCTGTTGGTTTCTTTTTAATTATCAAAATCGTGGGTAGTTTCATGTGTAGAGACTAACACTTATATTTAGGTGGGAGGAGGGCTACGAGAGTGATCTGGACCATTTCTATATTGCTGTTCAATTATGTTCAAATACTTATGATTACTTTAGTATGTCAGAACACCTTTCACCTCTCAAAGCAAAAGCTGCAGTTTTCCTTTCTAAGGAGAACTTTACTCTGATGAACTCTGGACAAAGTGCTCCGTGTTTATATTCTGACTGTCACTAGGTGCTAATATCACAAAATAATTTTACATTGTCAGTTGAGATTCTTATCTTGCATAAGTCAATTAAATTGAAACATAAAAGGTAAACTGCCAAAAGTAGATGTTGGTGCTGCACTGTCAAACATTTATAGCTGTACTCAAAACACTGATCACTGGTTTTAGGAAGAAAGTCAGTTATCACTTTGTCAAGTCAGACTGTTGTGTTCACTGCCAGTAAAGCTGGCGAATCTTTTTTTTGCTGTTGTTCTTTGGGGATTCTATTTCTTTATTTATTTTAAAATAAGGTATTAAGCACCAGGCCAAAACCAGTGTTTCTGGCATTAAAGCAGGGCCGATATTTTTATGCCAGCCAACCTTCATTCTAGAAGGTCTTTTCTATTAAAAAAAAAAAAAAAAAAAAAAAAAAAAGAAGAAACCAAGAAAGTATGAAGTCATCAATCAACACGGTATTTGAGGATAATATTGAGGTTTCTCCAAATTGCTTGGTTACTCCTATCTTTCTTTTCTTGCTTTCCAATTTAGGCAAAGTAAAAATAGATGTAGTTGCTGGTGCTCACAATGCTGCTGCCTTCCACCACCCCACCTGAAATGCACTTAAGTAACAGGAGGAGTGTGTATTTACGTGAAATTTTACTGGCACGAGCTGGTTTGGGGTGGGTGATCCAGTGGTAGATAAACAGTGATTCTTCAGTCACATCAAGAAAACAATTTTAGCAGCTGTTACACATTTAGCATTAACAGGGTTTTTTAAGCTCTGCAAAAGAATACTGTGGTTTTGAAATTTTGTGTAAGATGGATGACATAAGCAGCCATGAGCTCTTGGTTCGTCTTGAACATAAGGTGTTACCTGAAGTTCGTGAACAACGTGACAGATCTACACATTGATAATCAACTACTGTACTTCACACAGACCTTTATTTTAATGAAGTGAAAATACTTACACTCATGTATTTTTTTCTACTCAAATATGAGGTGGCACCTACTGTATATTTTTATGGTAAAAAGTTAAATAGAATAAAGCTAAAAAAATAATTACCCTAACTTACCCCAAATGACAATTTAGACTGTCTGAGCTGCACATCTCAAGCAAGCTTTCCCTCCCCCACCCTGAATAAGCAGTAGTGACAGCTTTGCTACAGTAGCATTTGTAATTGGCTTCAGGCACTGTGGTCTGTGATCACTGCAGCTGATGTGGTAGATTTAACCTGAGATATGATAAGTTAAAATAAACAGGGTGTGATGGAGCTGATAAAATGGGCATCTGGAAAAAACACTGTGATCACGAAAAAAAGAGAAAAGGATATCATCCGATACAAACCTTCAAAGACTGTTTGTCAAAAAACATGTATGGAGAGATTTTAGCTTTACTGGCTAAATTGATTTACTGGTATTGAAACAGAGTTTCAGTATTTATAATTCGATTTATCTCTGACTGGAACTCTTTGAATCCAGCCATTTCTACCGATGCGTCCTCTGCACAGTACATAATAAAAAAGGCAACAGTATATTTTTCAAATAGTCAGAATTGCCTGGAAATTTTCACGACAGATAAACTCCACTTCCTCTCAGCGCGAAGTCTTTCTAAATGTAGCTAGAAAAAGGAGTGGTGCCTGGTTCCTTTTTACCACTTATGTCAAGTCTGATGATATGGTAACATTTTCCATTGCATTGATCAGCGTAGGCAGAGGAATTGCCAGACTCCGGTGACGAGGTCCTACAAGTACTAAAAGAGCCTGCATTCCTCAGTGCAAGAAGCAGGGTAGCCATGTGGGCACATCAGCTGTGCTTGGGCTTTAGCTACGCACTCTGTTGACAATACCCAGATTTTGCCCACCTTACAACTTGTATTTCACTGAGCTTCCATTCAGCTTAGAATTTGTGCAGATGGCAGGAGCCTCAGACAAAAGGATCATGGGTTAGAAATAACTCACTGCCATTTCCAGGTTAAGAGTCTTCAGCTGAGAATCATTTAGGAAGCTCTTTTTCCTAAGACTGTCATTGCCACTCTTTTGGAGTTTTGGTGGAAAAGCTGCTACTAAAAAGCATCACTTCTACAAAGCCACTAGTGTAGGACTATGTATACTGCAGCAGGCCCAACTGGGACCAGCTGATGCTCTTCTACTTGATTTGCATTTTCCTTGCTCAAGATGATGCTCTGTTACTGGCATCGATGACTCAAAGATCAGATGTATTGTGAAAACTGTGAATTCAGGAAGTCAAGGGCATGAGATCTAAGCAGACAAAAAGGAAGCAAATAAATCTGCGAAAATAATATTCAGAGATATACAGTTACAATCACAAATATTTTTCCATTTGTTTTATTCCAGTTGGCCACGTTGTTGATTAAATAAAGCTCTGCGTCAAGATCAGTTATGAAGGATGCTACAGACAAACAGTATCAGCCCAGGAAAAGAGTCTTAATAAATTGCAAATGCAATTTATTATATATTAAAATTTAATCATATTAATCTATTTCTAATACTGTATGCTAACAACTTGGGCACATAGTCCCTCCCATGATATTACTCTCACTCTCATAATGCTACTTGATTTATATGATATTAAGCAGCAGTTGAAAGACAGAGACATTAGCGATGCAACTGTCTCTAAAATTCTTATTAAGAGAACTGAATCTTTTTTCAATTGTGCTGTAACATTTCTATCAGATCTTTTAGAGCTGAAGTCTTGAAGCTAAAATACAAGCAACAGATTCTTTAGTTCCTTGACTTCATCTGTTATGGGAAAGGAAGCAATAAAAATAGCAGGCACATGGACAAAGGCACTGTCTTTCAATATTTATCTGAATTTGACATCACCTCTTTAATTCCTGATTGACTGCTGCCTTATGACCATTTAAGATGAGAGAAAAAAAAATTCCCATCATGCAGCCACATGGGGGTCTCAGAGCTGTAGCTCCAGCCTCGTAAGGAAAGTCAGGGTGGAGAAGAACTGGGCTTCAGCCCAGTGAGTGCTGAAAGAGAGAAACTGCTGGAGGGGAAGTTTATGCTAAAGGAAACACCAAGAAACCTTTTACTTCTCAAATGTTTTCCCAGGGCAGTCAGCCACATTCAGACTTTGGATCTCTCTTAAGAGAGAGAAAAATCTTAATTTCAAAAAATGGATCTAACAGTGTTGGAATTAATTCCCAAGCCATGTGCCTTCTGCACAAACCCTCTGACCCATGTCCCATATCACAACAGCAGGGTTTGATGTCAACACAAGCACCCAGTAATGACAACAGGCTCCACACTAGAAGGAAGAGCACTTGTCCTTCCAGCCACATTCAGACAGAGACAAGCACTGCTGGCCGGCACCACACCTGAGCACCCCCTGGTAACACACAGGTGTCCTCATGCTACACTACAGTCAAAGGTAGCAGGTGTATTTCTTGAGCTGGGAGTGCCAAGGACCTTTTCCATATTTTCCAGCTCTTCTTCCTAATATAGCTTTGTACCACCTACACCCCAAACATGTACAGGGCACTTGGCAGCTCACCCCTGTGAGCCAGCTGGACATCACCAGAAGCACAAACACACCACAGTTCCACTAATGCTTCCAGCTGCTCCCGTGACTCTGAATAAGAGCAGTACCCGGCAGGTGAGGATTGCTGCCCAAAACTCAGAGGAAAATGTTCAAGAGGAGCGGTGTCTGTGTCTCTGGTCATCATGGATGTGTGTGTGCCCCAAAGAATCTCACTGATCTTCAGTGCAGATTGAACGACTCTCTACACATTATCACTGGCCGATGCTGCCACTTGTAGTGCTTAACCCCAGCCAGCAAATAGCCCCATTAGCTCACTGCCCTTGTTGCATTGGGAAAAGACTTGGAAAAGTACAAGAAAGAAAACTTACAGGCTGAGATAAGAACAGTTCAATAACTTATACTTAATTATTATTGAAAATAATAATAATCATAATTGTAATTAAAAGAAAAATAACAAAAAGATAGAAAAGAAAATCCAAGAAAGACAAGTGATGCAAATAAAAAACAACTGTTCTCTGCCAGCCAGTCCCCGAGCAACAGCTCCCAGCCAAATTTTCCCACTAATTTATATGCTGAGCATGACTCCATATGGTGTGGGATATCCCTTGGATCAGCTGGGGTCATCTGTCCTGGCTCTGTGCCCTCCCAGCTTTTTGTATGCCCCAGACTCCTCTCTGGTAAGGTGGGATGGAAGCTGAAAAATCCTTGACTTAGTGTAAGCACTGCTCAGCAACAACTACAGCATCCCTGGGTTATCAACATTATTCTCATCCTAAATCCAAAGCTGTAGCGGCTACTAGGAAGAAAATTAACTCTGTCTCAACTGAATCCAGGACACTTACTATAGTTTGCTAATGGGTTGCAGGACTGTATTCATGTTAATCACACAATTGTCTATACAAAAGGCACTGAAAAATTTTAAAAACTGTGAGAAATACTACATTCTTCTTACTTTTCAAAAACTCATCTTCCTCCCTGGACTTGACAACCTACAGAGGTCTGCAGTAACTCACACACTGCATATGGAAATATTACTACCTTGTGTAGTTTCAGCAGAGAAATTCAGAGTTTGTTTTATCTGCAGGTACTGATTTACTTCAGTGGTTACAAACAGCCTGCTCAGGCTTGAGCCACAGGGTAATGCCACCATTCCTCACTGAAAAAAGCTCCGGTTGCAAATGAGAGGGGAAAACACACACCAATTAACTAATTACCCAGTTAATAACCCAGAACAGCTCTGGCAAATGAGACCTGCACATGCATTGTGGTGCATGAGTGAAGATCCCTTCCCAGCACGGCTGGCACTGCTTCCCCTAAGCTCTCTGAGCACCTGCCAGGATAAGAGCACAGCTACGAGTGGGACACTTTCTCTTCATCTCATAGCTATCTGTCACAAGTCACCACAAAATAAAATAAGGTGACCCAGGAGAATGAAGCCAACAAGGCCATTTATACATCACTTATATTTATAGATGAAGATAAGACATTATCAAAACAGCCTAGTAATATTTAACCAACATCCAGCCACTTCAATGATGCTCTCAGCCAAGGCCACTCCTCAGATCTTCCATCTAAAGCACTTGACTCCAGGCGTTACTATTTGCTCATATTCAGTCCTAAATCAAAAAGCATTAAAATAAACACTGCCAGGGGAAAAAAAAAAAAAAAAAGACAGAAAAGAAAAACTTAAACACCAAGAACTATACTTGTACTTACAGCAACTTCCTTCCCCATGACAAAGCGACAAAACACATTTGCTCTCCTTTTCCCTTTTCTGACTCAGGGGTCAGTTCACTGGTTTCACACTACCTTCATGCTGGTGAATGCCAAAATTTGTATGTCCCTCCATGGGATGTTTTTATAGTGTCTGCACATACAGAAGGATGTCTCAACACCCTCCAGTTCTAATTTTCATCCCAAGACCCAAAGCATCTACAAGCAAGACCTTCACTGATATTATTTCCCTGTTCCATCCATCCTAAAAGCTATCGCCCAGACAGGGAAGCGACCCATTCAAAAGTTTAAAGGCTGAGTTAGAAACATGATGCTCTACCCACATTTCAACAAAGAAAGGGAACGGGGGATTTTCCAGGTGTTGGGAGTTGGGTTTGCAATATATGAGAAACTGTTGTTTGAATATATTTCAAGATGGCTTTTTGTAGTGTTTTTGCTAACTCCCTTCTTCTTCCCAGAACCCCCACGGGCAAGTGTTATC
>JAWWES010000002.1:688540-710373 GCA_035583135.1 Lophotriccus pileatus
TTCTTCTTCGCTGCTGCACTCCCTGTGTACTGCGTGGTCTCTCTCTCTCGGCATAGAGGCCTCGCCGCCCGTCCCTGTCACAAGGGACGGGCGGCAGGGGGGTGGTCTCAGCCCTGAAAACTTTCACAGAGCGGCCTGCAGGATCCTCTCCAGAGATACCCCTCTAACCTCAACAGATACCCTAACTTCAACACACATATATATATATATATATATATATATACATATATATATATATAAGAACCATTTCGAACTCCTGGCAGGATCCAGAGACACATCTTACTAAACTTGTGCTTTCTACCTAGGAAATTTAAGTTTTATTAGATATTTCTGTAGACCTCATAAATGCCACTTCAAATATCCACTTTTCGGGGACACTCAAACACAAATACATAATTCTTCAAGGAGAATAATTACATCTAGTCGTTGCTAACTTCTACTCATATTTCCAGGACCTCAACTGCCCTACTGATTGAAAACATTCCCATCCTATTAGGTAAGTGGATCACCTGCCCTAAGCCCATACAACACATGGCTTTCCTGGTCTTTCTAAAGGGAATAGAGGCAGTTCCTACAGTGGCTACAATTCAAACCCAAAGAAGACCTTTTTTTTGCCCCCAAACTGTTTCCAAGTGGTATTACAAATTGTTTTACAGGAATCTTTCCATATCACTGCAGTCTGGCTAATGCATTACAGATTCCCTGCATTAAAAGGCATAACCTCCCCTGGGAGTTCTTGCCAGCATTTGAGTAATAAAGCTTTTGGAAGATGCAGCATTTTTGACTTTGACAGACTTTGAGCAGTCAGAACCAACCACTCTGCTTTTATTTCGAAGCCATGTCAATAAAGAGAAAGATGTTTGTTAAAGTTAGAGCACTTTAAAGCCCTGTGTTAGAACAGACATTTTAGAAGACCTTTTTCAAGCTCATTTAATGTATCTTTTTTACACCAATCCAGCCAAGTTCTTAATACTCAAAAATATAAATTAACTCATCGCTTTATTTAGTGTTCCTACCGATATTAATCTGATGCTTCATGCTTCTAAGTTGGCTGCAACGGCTTTTTTAGAACTGTTATGGGCTCGATAGCTTTGGTTTAGATATTTCTGCAATATGCAGTAGATATTTCTGTTAAGAACTGCGAGGAACATGTCACAGGGTAGAGCATGGAAGCCCAAATTTTATTTTGGAATACTAAAGAACATGTACTTTACAGCTCTTTGGATTTTTTTTTTTTTGAGGCTATTTAGACCTCAAACTACAGCTTTCCTTTAACAAGTACAAAGATGTGTTGTCTGAGAAGGTATTAGAATGGCAAAATGGTGTGCAAAGTTTGTAATTTGTACTAAGTCCACAATTTAATCTGCATTTTCATTTTCATTCAGGCTAGGAGATATTGCTTTTAAAAAAAAAGAATGTTGAAAAAATGTCAAAAAAGGTCTTTGATTTTTATGTTTATTGAGGGAATAACAGCACCCAATTTAAAAAGCAGATACCAACATATACGTGTATCTATAAACACGGTAAACTTGCAAAAGCAGTGATTTATAAAGGCCCATATCCTATCAACTTCTGCATAAAACTCCATAAAGGCAAGATCCCTTTTCTGTCCTGTGACTTTGATATTAATTATTTTGTATTATTGGTCTGGTTAGGTATTCTAGTATTTGCATGCAGAGTAGCAGGAATCTGCATACAAATAAAAGCTGTGTAGTCATATTTTGTTCTAATTTCCCATACATGTCCCTAAACAGCCTGGGATATATAAATTTCAGTATGATTTAGCTAACAATCTGTGATGGCTATGTGTAATACTATAAACTTCCCAGGATTTAATTAAGCAAGTTCAGAACAGGGAACTTAGAAGTAGAGAGCCTCTAGAGAAGAATAAATTTAAAGAGTTGCCTTCCAGTTTTAAGCTTCTGTGATCTTATTAACTTTACTACGAATGAGGGGAAAATGCAAACAGAGAGGATAAACACTTACTGTTAATTTTTTCTTCCCAAGACAGAGAAAAAAAGGCTCTTCTCTTTGTGTCCCACTGTCTATTGTACTTCTGGAAAGGTCTTGAATTTTCATTCCACCAGTTGCACAGATAAGATCTGTCTAGAAAGACTACTGTTAAAATTCTCCTGCTCTCTCCTAGTAAGTGGTGACTGGGTATGGACAGACGCAGCACAAAGATGCCACCTAACAGTGGATGAAATTCTATAGACTACAAACATAACAAAGTCCAGACTATACATGTAGGATATTTTCTTCTGCTCACATTTATGTAGCACAAGACCAGCAGAAAAGTTTTGTTCTACAGTAAATATGGTGGTTTTCCGTGTATTCCATTTATCTGTGTAAAACAGCTAAATGAAAACTAACCTCACCTTAAAAAGGAATAACCATATATCCTTCTGTTAGAGTAAACCCCATGTGACTTTGGGTCTTAAATGGTCAAAAGAGAAATCTGTCATTCTGATTTTACATGCAATATTTGAGCTTTTATGTCACGTCATATTAGCAAGCCACAGATCACACAGCAAAATCCACCTGCCATTTGTCCCACAGTCCCACACCTATTTTTGACACTCAGAAGTAAAAGTGAAATAAAATTATCTAACCCATACTACCACTTTTGTTTTAAACTTAACAATCTTGACACATGCTGTATTTAATTAACTTCTCTTGCAATGTTGTTTGTATTATCCACCCATTTATTGGCTGGGTTTTCTTTAATTATGTGGGCTTTTTGGATTTGGGTTAGTTCCCTTTCCCCATCATCACCCCCACCCCACTGTACTTTAATCGTCTGGGGTAATGTTCCTTTAAGTCTTGTACAAGACTTGTACTCTGAAATTCTCCTCACACAGCTAGAAATCCTCGTCTGTGTTGTTGCAGATATTTAATTCATTTCCACTATTACATCAGCTGTCACGAGTTTATGTACCTACTACAACGTGAAACATTTAAGGCAAGGTGGATCAAGACTCCTCTTCATGGGATTTTGCTACAGTGGAAAAAAAAACATTGATTTTTTTTTTTTTTAAATGATGAGTTTCTGCCAATCATTTTGACAGTGAATGTTTCTTAAAGCATCACAACGAAGTGAAACTCAGGAACCATGACCCAAAACAGGCACTGTAATGTTGCCTTCTTTGGTTTTTTTTTCCCAATTAACTAAGTTCAGTGGGTCCTGTTTTGATGTCACTAAAAAGACAAGAGACTTTCTTGGAACACATGCCTAAGAAAAGATTCTGCAGTGATTTTCATGGAATTTAACAGTAATTCTCTTTTAACTGTTGAATAAAAAGGGTTTGTCGACATTGCTCTGATCATCAAAATGAGAGTAAAGAGGAAACAGTGTGCATGTGTAGGAAAACACATAAAACTACCACTGAGAAAATTAACTTCCACAGCTCCATATTAATAACTAGAAATCAAGGACTCCATAGGTTTGCAAGGTTTGTTTATGTGACATCCTGTGTGCCTTCTGAATGTTGCCTTTTAACTGGTTCAACTCTATTTCATGATTTATTTTGTTTTGTCTTAATCAGTATTCCTAGGAGGCTGGAGTAACTTTGCCATTGGGAGGATGGCCTTTCTCTCAGCTACTTTCAAAATCTATTTCAACAAATCCCTCACTACACACTGATTTCTAGGTGCAGATGCATCATCTACAACATAAATGCCTTTAATTTGTGCAAACCCAGTGGAATTATAGATTGCATCTCTGTTAATTTCTCATTATATCAGCTTCAGACTGAGCCTGTTGAATAGATATTAATTCACGCAACAAGCAAAGTGGCTTTATCATACCACTCAGTCAGCCTTTGTCTTCATTCAGAAAACCATTATGATGCATAATACTGTCCACCACGCCGAGACTGACACTGAGGATGAAATGTTCTGTAAACTCAGGGTGAGGATAATGTAACTGTTCCAAGAAGTTACATCAGTACTAAGGTTTCACTGATAAGACTGCAAAATTCAGAACAAATAGTACTGAGCAAATAATGTGTGAGAGGGTTTACAAATCCCTTGAGGCCTATTTCACAAATTGGCTTTAAAATTTTTGTTCCGTATCTTCTTTATTTCCTATGCCAAGTTCTATCTCTATAGTACAGTAACACAAGACTCTTCTCCTAGACAGTATTTCTGATGATAGAAAGAGATCTTGTAGGAAAAAAAAAAAAAAAAAAAAAGAAAATAAATCTTTCAGACTTGAAGAACCTGCACTCTTTTTTGCATAAGCAAACTGAAAAGACTTGATAAAAATGTGGAGTAGAAAATCTCATACGAATCTAGAGATATCTAGGTGGCCATAAATGGCATACTGGTATTGCAGTATTAACATTAAAAGTTCTTGTTAGTGTTCTCTGCAATTCATAAATTTCCTTTGCCATTTAGAAAGACCTTCACTGACATTCATTAGTTTGAAAAAATCAGAAATACTGCAACTGCATGAGCATGTGCAGATGTTTGGGATGAATGTGCATTTTCATCGTTTCAATTTTGCTCCACAAAGGCGAAAAAACCCACCATCATTTATTTAAACCCTTAGCATCTGTTTATTGAGTCAGAATTTACTATAAAAACTATCTTCTGATCCACTTGCAATTTCAATGTATATTTTAAAGAAAATATATGATTATGACACCTGACATTTTAGAGATGCTGATTTAATTTAATTCCTCAAGTTCAACTTTTCTCTACACCAAAATAACCTGATACTTCCAACAGAAGCTGTAAGGAGTTCAAAGAATTTTTTATTTATTTCAAATATAACAACATATGTTTAGTTCATAAGAATATTTTCATATTTATAGCCTTTCTGTCTGTACAGTATTAAAAGGAAATAATCCCAATAATTCTGCTGAAATGACAAATAAAAAAAGGGTATTTCTTCTGCCATAGTTCAGCAGAAATGCTAACTTTGGAGTTTATAATGCAGGGCAGAGTTGCAAACTAACAAACTGCATTAACCAAAAAATTCTGGTTTTCCCTATTGCAAACACAGATAGTCCTTCCATTTTGGTTTGTTTTTTTCCCCCCTGTATAACACCACCTCTGAAAGCAGGAAGGGTAGACTCAGGGTGCACAGCAGAGCAGGGACTGAACCCTCTAACCATCCCGCATACCTCCACTCCCTTTCCAAGCACCAAATTCACTCAGGTTTCATGCTCACCCTAATCACAAAGGAGATAATCCTATTTGCATTGTTCTTCTCCACTACTTAATAATAAATGTCTCATTCCATAACTGAAACAGGAGTCTATCGATTCCCTGGTTGGTTTGTTATTTGTGGGACACTTCACTCAAAGACCTGAATTGCATTTATATATTTCATACAGCTTTATTACTTGTGTATTTCGTGACTTATGTGAAATTAAATTAAAGATCTTCCCAGACAAACAGGAACCACCAATTTGGCTAATTGCAGCTAATGCTCACCAGGAAGACAGTGTTCCAAGAGGACACGCAGACCTCTTTCACCAGCAAGGCTCTACCCAGTGCTCACAACACAGCCCTTCCCTGCTTCCCTTCCATCTCTCCCATTTGTCTTATGGCTAGAGCTAGTATCTTCTATGGCAGGTAAGTGCTCCTAAAGTCAAGGATAAGGCAATATTGGGACATACCAGGGAATCAGCCCATGCAGACACCAAAAAGCTACAAGAAGGTAGACTGGAGCTCTGTGCAGTCTGGTCTAGTGAGAGGTGTCCCTGCCCATGGAAGGAGCGTTAAGGAACATAAGCTTTAAGGTCTCTTACAACCCAGGCCATTCCATGATTCCGTAAGAAAGCACTACAACTGTAGCCTTGGACAGGAGGAGTAGAGACCAAGCCTCACATTTAGCTGCTCCTGCCACTTAGTTTGGAGAGGAACTGCAGGTTTGAAGCAGTGGATCAGAAAAGCAGGGACTCTGTTTTGGGAGATTTAAATCGTAGGGATTGCAGGTATAGGATATGACTCCAACTGCATAATGTCCAACAGGCAGGTGTATGCACAAGTGCTACAAGAGCCCTGACGCCTCACAGGTCTGTTTTTTGGAAATTCAACACTGTTAGAAATAAATGCTCAATCACCATTACTTTCTTTAGCTTGTCCTATTCTTACCTGGAATGTTTCAGCCACATTCATATCTTGCCTGCATGTAAACACAGCATCCCCAGACCAGGTGCACTGAAACAGGGTTATCTATCCCTCTTGCCTAGGAAGACTGAGTTGCTCAGGACTTGCCATTTTGCTCCATATTTTTAATCAAAAGAGAAGGAAGAAGGAATATTGTTCTCAAAAGGTTATAGTGACAAGAACTGCCACACAGTGTCCAAACGCATTTGCTTAAGCTACTTCCCTATCTCCAACAGTTGCCAGGGGATGGTGAAAAAAAGAGTACAACAGAAAACAGGACAGAATTTCCTTTCTTCCCTAATGCACTCACCTTTTTTTCTGCCTATCAGCAGTTACAGCTTGAACTTCATCAGTGCAGCCATGTAATATTTGTTTTCATATTCACGGTATTTATGTGGAATTGTATCTGCTTGGAACTGTTCTGTAAATCCCATGTTCCTAATAAGGAATAGAGATTTGTTTTGGGTCAAATGAAAACAATCAGAGGGTTTTCAGCAGAAGCATCGGACCCTGTCTTTGTTAACATATACCAACAACAATCCAATAATCTGATGCCACAAGATGTATTTCATAAATCAAGAACTTAATGCCTTAATTTCTGCTGTCTGCTGAACTTCCAGAGCCTGAACCCAAGGTGAAATCTTGGTCATACTGATTTAATAACAATACTCCCCCATTGACTTCAGTAAGTCCAGGTTTTCACTCCCTAAAGGCACAAGGTTTCTGAAAGTGTTTTTGGCATACAGAGAAAAGCAATAACAGCTTCATCTATTCAGCTTTGCTTCTACAGTAATTCTGGGCCCAGTTATATATGTTTTTTCTTGGAATCAATTATAGTCATCTCTACTTCCCTTGACTATTGACTATTCTGTGATAGATGTATTATTTCAAGTAATACATAAAGTCTCATGCCTAATTATTGACAATGTGCTACCTTAGGTATCTTTTAGGCAATTCTCCAGCTTGAAAGACCAAGTGTTAACAGTGAACTCCGGACATCTCAATACCACAGGCTGTTCTTATTTTGAACATAAATGTACATATTAATCAGCTAATCATTAATCCCTGAAACCTCTAACTGCAGTATTGGCAGATCTTCTTAAAAAGTATTTCCAAGCTTGCATGCCTGTTGTTGCATTTGCTTAAGCAATCATCCATCACATAAATGGCTAGTTAGTAAAATGAACTGATTAACAGAGAAATTAAACAGAGAAATAAATCTCAAGCTCGAGACTACCGAAATGTTGTCATCCTTTCCCATCCAAAGCCACCAGAAAGGCTTATACTTAAGAAATACTGCTGCATTTTGAAAACAATCTATGTGAAACATGTACCCTTTAATCCTTATTCTGTTATGCTGTAGTGAACAATTATTACATTTATTATATTAAAATACATGCAGTACAATGCAAAATACAGTTGTCCAGGTCTGAGCCCCCTATTCTTCTTGCTTTCTACTTGAAACATTTGATTTGCTCCTTAAGATCATTTAAAGAACTATTCTTGTGTGTTCTTTTGAACTATTTTATTAATTTATTATTAATCCTTTGGAACTTAAATTTATCTTTAGATCCATGTTTAATATCTATTAATGTTTGTTCTGACTCTTCTGTGATATCTAATCACAGTGGCTATCCAATGTTTAAATATACAGTTTAAAATACACATATTTTAAATTCCCTCAATATATTGACTGATAACATTCCACAGAAAACTTGAAATCAGATTAACATGTTAAGCTAAAACTTGCAGTGCAATTGCTTCCATTTCCTCTTATGCTAATAAATGAGAGTATCTCATTGAAAGCAGTAGGAAACAGATGGACACTTTGTCAAAGCATGAAGCTCAATGATTTGGGTGATAACGGATGGTATGCATGTATATATATCTACATCTAACAGAATAACAACATTTTTAACCTCTAATACTCCAATTTCTTTATACAGCAATCACTCTTTTTCCACACATAAAAAGCACAGACTTATTGGAAGAAAAAAAATGACTGACAAGCTCACTCAGCAGGCTTATGGCAGAACCCACAACTGAACCTTTTTCTCCCAAACTTCAGTCCAAACATCTGTGAACTGGAAACTCAGGGAAAAACAAGGTGTTCTCATTGAGCACTGGTCCTGAAAATACACACACACACAAATTCTTTAAAAGGATAAATGATAAATTAATTTATCTTCTTCAACCTGAACAGTTTACCTCTGATTTACCTCATAATGCATCAAACATACTAATTGGTCGTTTAACTGACATGATGTGGGAGTTAGAATAATACCATCCAGCATTTAGCCTGTTAATGACTTCTTAATTACAAAATGGTTGTAAGCTTCAAGGGGAGTTGCACCCTAATGTTCATGGCCCCTTTGATCCCACTTAGGCATTTCAGTATTAATTATTGTTTTAATCTTGCCATTATTATGTTCAGCTCTTTGACAATTCCTTGGTTCCTTATTCTGAGTATCTCAGTTCCAACGTTGATATTCATACTAATCAGTCTCTTCTGGCATCTGTGGTGTCAGCTTGGAGCCGATTCAGGAAAAGCCACAAAATCATAACACTACTGTTTCTATAATTTTCTGCTGTTTAGGATGCATGTAACAGCTTCTGAGCTGTTAAAGATGCATCTGTAAGGCCTCTTGCTGTCATTTTGAGGGAAAAAATATAAATCTCAAACCACATTTGTTTTCATGAGACACAAACCATTCTGTTTCCTCCCTCTGTTTCTACAGTATTTCTTCTTTGTTACAGTGATAAAAGAAAGCTTCGAAGTTCAAAAGAGATAAAAGGGCAATATTGGTTCCTCTGACTTAATATCTTGTATCTATGTGGTTTGCTCTGTGGACCAATACCACCTGATACAGATACCATTCTTAAAACATCCCACTTAGTCTCTCTCTTTTTCATGATCATAGAATGGTTTAGATTGGAAGGGACCTTAAAGATCACTTAAGTCCCAATCCCCTGACGTGAGAAGGTGTCCCTTCCTCTAGATAAGGTTGCTCAGATCTCCATCCAACCTGGCCTTGAACACTTCCAAGGATGGGGCAGCCACAACTTCTCTGGGCAACCTGTGCCAAGGCCTCACCACCCTCACAGGGAAGAATTTATACCTAATATCTAATCTAAACCTCTTCTCTGTAAGTCTAAAGCTATTACCTCTTGTCCTGTCACTCCATGCCCCTGTAGAAAGTCCCTCTCCAGCTCCCTGATAGCCCTTTTAGAAACTGGAAGGGACTTCAAGGTCTCCCCAGAGCCTTCTCTTCTCCAGGTTGAACAACCCTAATTCTCAGCCTATAAATCAGAAATATCTCAACCCAGGTCAAGTGAGTTACTCTGCTACAAAAGCGTGATAAGAATCACAAAATACAATAACCACCTCAAATATCTTTTTTTTTCTATTCAGGACAGAGGTAAGATCACAGGTAACACAGTATAACAATTACTGCTAATTTGGATAATCACAGCATATTCAAATTCTTAAAACCAATAAGAGATGCGAAAATCAATTCATTTTCTTTTGATCTTCCACACCGACTGTTGGTGTTCGAGGGGGTTCCTGGAGGGTCACTGCCGGCCGCTCTGTGAAGGTTTTCAGGGCTGAGATTACCCCCCCCGCCGCCCGTCCCTTGTGGCAGGGACAGGCGGCGGAGGCACTCTATGCCAAGAGACAGAGACCACGCAGCACACAGGGAATCCAGCAGTGAAGAAGAAACGTTTATTCAAATCTCCCCCAGCTTATAAGGGCTGCTGGGGGAAGGTGGGGATTGGCCACTCAGCTAGCCAATGCAAGGAGACAATATAATAACTATGGCAACACAGAAACCAATGATAGACAAGTGAGTTAACAACTTCAAAACCCCGACAACTGACAGCATTCAGGAACCACCAATAAAAATATCTCAGCTGTCATACATAATAAAAAAGGACTTGTTTACTTGGCAAGCCCCAGACTATCAATAGAAATCAAGGTTTCTCTTGGTAAAAACATGGATTGCAAACCACACCAATACACACACTAGGTCAAGGTAAGTAGCTGTATCCAGTAGGTAAAACTGAATAGGCTGTATCCCCAAGTTTATCTGTACCCAACAATTCCCACAGGGAGCACTGATTTGCAACTTTTTCATAGCTGATTGTTGTGATTGCTCTGTAATTACCTCAGTCATGTGTCAGACAAAGCAAACTTACTGCTCACCCTAAGAGAAGAAAAACCAATTGTTTTCACCACATGTACTTCTCTGTAGGGTTCTGGGTCTGCTTTTTGTGCTGCTGTGGCAAAGGTTGTAGTATTCTGCAGTCCCTCACTCCCATAAAACAATCAAGGAGATTGTGAGGCAATAATTTATTGTTCTCATGCTTTGTCCATCAATGGATGCCTTCTAGGACAGAAAGTTCTTTGCTATTGATTTCAAGATCAAACCTACTGCAAGTGAAATTCAGATCTTGCTCACTATCACCACTGATTGCAAAATTTTCTTGGGGGGTGTGTTATCACCAAGTCACTGAATTACGGTAGATTGCAACTTTGCATTCAAGACTAACCTTTTATGTACATCACACTAGTGCAAATTGAGACTATACCAGTAGCAGCTCCTATCTGACAGCAGCTGTAAGACAATCGCTTTAATGTTGATGATATCTTTGTATAACAATAGAGAAGGCATGGAACACAGACACCTCTTCAGTGCCAGTGCTGGATCAAATGCATGTGTTTAAAAGATATTTTTAAAATAATTTTCACATTTAAAACAGGCAACCTACATGACTGGGAGGGTTTTGTTCAGATTTCTGCTTAGATTTAAACTAAGAGGGTACCATTTCATTATCACAAAGCCTGAACAGAAACCTTCATCACCCATATGGGAGATTTTTCAAACACATATGAGCTACATACCAGAGCAAGAGCACCTCATCTGGGTCTGTGTTAGCAGCAGAATTTGATGACAGCAGCAAACTGTTTTTATGGGGAAAGGAATTGTCTGTTTTTATGGGGAAAGTAATTGTCTGTTTTTTGCAGAGCTCTAATCCTCGAAGTAATGTAGGCCTTGCTATTTTAGAAGTCTTGAATAAGAAGACAAAGATTTGTCTCCTATTCTATTAAGGAAAATTCATGTTACTAGCACTATAAAATACATTAGCTTTATGTTAACTTTGCTGACAGGCTAAAGAAATTCACTTTGTTTCCATACTTTGACATGGTTATGGTCAGTCTAACAAAGAACTGCATTCTCTGTGGCAGCTGCATCTTTCCTGAAGCATTTTTGAAAATACTATTTTGATCGTAAGTGTAGGAATTTGCATCCTGTCCAGAAGGGTTGGAAACAGTAAACAAGAATATGGTCTACAAAGGGCCTCCTAGACAGGAATTTTTCAGTATTTGTACTCTGATAATCCTTTAATATCTGTATTAACGCATACATTTTTGCTTCTCTCAGCTACCACTACGGGAAAATGCAAGAAACTTCAGAGAGATACTACAGAACATTTACTACATTCAGCTGAATCCAATATGCCTTTAGTGCTCCCTAATAGGAATCAATCCTTTTTGCTGACACCTGACTGCTATGAACAATATAACCTGTTATTGTGGCTGTCATTTAACCATTCTCCTACTTATAATGCTGCGTGTCAAATGCTAAAAAATGCAGGGCTTCTTTCAGAGGTGGCATGACGACTTCCATGCAGGCTTCCTGTTTTTAATTAAATGCAAAACTTGCACCCACTCTATGTAAACGTTCCCCTCTCCTATCAGCCCACCAGCAGCTTGCTAGATGTAACATTCTCCCCACAGTTGTTTTTGCTTGAAATTTGTATTTATGTAAAACATCTGTTCTGTTGTAAATGTTGAGATTCCAGTTTCAGGCCATGAAGATAATTTTGAGTCTATTATATCCCTCCTGAATGCTTTTCTCACCATCCCTCCTAAGTCAATTTAATGCCCATCAAAAATGCCAGATTGACCGACACTTACACGTGCTCTTTATTCCCCAGGAGCTCCAGAAAAGATAATGGCATTGCAAGCTCCTACCTAGAGGTGCCAAACCGTGTCCTAAATGACCTGGTGGAAACTAAAGAAGTCACTATGGGTGGTTTATGTGCCATGAACACAGGATCCTGCAGCCATGGCTACGATGTGTCAGCTGTACTGCAGACCCGAGTGAAAGAAACCATTTTTAGCACACAATACATAGAAACAGAACTCTTGCTGTCATTTTGGCCAATATAGGCAACCCACCAGCAAGTGTCTTTTTATTTCATTCCAAACTCTCTGAACCAGCCTGATCCCTGGGAGCAACCCATGGCTCAGCTTTCCCGCATCACACAGCTTGGGAGAAGCAGTCAGTTGGGTCATTTACTGTAATGCAACTCAGCTTTACCTGGGTTCAGACTTGTAAAGCCTCAGCAGGCTCGGCTTTGCTCGAGGGGTTTGCAGTTTATCCAAGAGGTACCAGTGTCACCTGATAAACATACAGAAGGGGCTACAGACAGCTATTGCTGCAGTGAAAAATCTGCATACAGCAAATCACTGTCACAGCCTGGACTGCTGGGAGATCTTCTGCAAATCATAGGGAATAAAACAAGCTTTGCTTGATGCAGGTACTTTCATCATCTGTTTTACGCCAAAGCCTTCACATTATGCCTCACACAGGTTATTCTTCACTTGCTAACAAGGCGAAGCAAAGAGAGGAAACGAGAGATGCTGCAACAGAACCAGATGGTTCGACTCTCCCAGGCCTTGGCATTGTATCTCTTTCTGTAACTTCGGTATTTTTGTCTTCTCCCACCACTTTGGTCCCATCTGCACCTTCCTCTTTCTCTCTGTCTGTCACGTTGTCTTTTAGTTCACCTTCCCCAGGAAGAGATGCTTATGCTGTCGTGTTCCTTCCAATGAACTCAGCTGACAGGACCAGGTGGCCATGTTGGGCGAAGGGATGGGACTCCTCTGGATTTCGTCACAATTATGCCTGAGGAGAGCAGCAATTTCCCATGGCTGCTTCCTAATACGGGCAAGGCTCTGTGCTGAGACCCCACGGGAGGGGGCTGTGCAGAGGGACCCTGTGGCTGCTGACAGGCACTCAGGGTGCACCGAAATACTCCTGAAGGAGGGCACCTGCTGCTCTGTCAAGGACTCAGCTACAAATAGTAGGACACCAGACCTCAGCAGTGCTTCTGATCATCTCCAAGGCACTTTGAAAACCTTTTCGCACAGCTTTTACGCTCCACCTTTTCCCTACTGGTGCCTGCCCATTTCTCAGCCAGGTTAGATCTTGCCTCTAAATGTAGCTGTTGATCTCCTCCTGCAAGCCCTTTCTCACACATCTGCCAAGAACAAAATGCAGAGCAAGAGGAATTCCTTTCTCTTTGCTCTTCTCCAGTATGTATCACGAAAAAGAAACCCCACAGAAAGCTATTTTTTCATTGCTTTAACTGCCAGCCAGGGCTGACTTCAGCAGGCAGGTGCCTCTCTCCATCACTTGATGACCTGGAAGGCAGACCAACAGCCATACAGCCCCCAAATTTATTCTTAGTTTCAGTTGCAAAGAATGTTTTAAAAGTAAAGCAATGAAAGTAAGTTGGGTTTAGCTTCATGGCAAATATGAATATCACTAAATTAATTTCTATCATTCAAAGTTCATTGCATTTAACGATAGTTTATAAAGGAGTTTATTCATATATTCAAATATGTGTTCTAAATTTAACTATTACGAAGTTCTGCCTTTATATGAATATTGTTATGTACCAAGAATAGGCTGTCTTTGAACTCTCTAGCCCTTTTGCTCAAATGTAAATCAGTGTTTTGCTTTTAATTCTCCCCCTGCTTTTACTGCTTTCAGGGAACAATAGGGAAGCCCACTTGTTAATTTACCACCTGAAGACACTAAATAAAAGTTGCAGGGCCTCATTTATTAAATCTCTCCTTAAGACTGGAAACATTAGGCATCCAGTCAGGGCCATGTTTTTATTAAATATTTTCATCAGTGAAATTAGAGCATTTATCCAAACAAACATAAGGGAATCCAACATAAACCAGCTTATTCATTTGTGACCAATTAAGTGGGTTTGGTAGTGCTGACTATCGTATGATTGTGCAAAGCACATTATTACAGTATTTTCATTCTCCATACCCATTATTTTACCAGGCTTTCTGGCAAGGTATCTGTCGTGTGTTATTCCTTTTACTGCTTATGTTTTAGTAAAGCATTCTGGCATGCTTGGAGTAAAGCAAGAAAAATAATACAAACTTGTCCAAAGGGAGGTATCTCACACTCTGTGTGCTCCAGCTTTGACAAGACCTTTTCCCACAGTAACCTCCACACTCAGTTTGTGAGCTCAGTGCCGTTTCAGGTTCATTTTCTGCCTTTCTGGGCAGACCAGTCCCTTTGTTCCCATGAAGAACAGAGACTGTTGTCAAACAGAAGTGACATCAGCTAGAAGTTCTCTATTTACACAAAATGTGAAGTTTATACTTCTTAATCCTCCGCACAGGATTTTTAGATCCTGAAGTGTCTGCAGATGTCACTATTGTGGTTTTTAAGTGCAGGATCACTCCTGTCTCTTACCTTGTCAGCTCCTGCCTGCTGCTGCTGCTGTGTGGCCTGCTAGCACAAGCATTGGGATGTTGATCAAGGGTCTTTCTTTTGGCTGCAAAAGTCAGATATGTACTCAGAGATGATTGACAGAGGAGGAGAATTTTTGGTCTACAAGAGATTTTGACATTTTGAGATTTAGTTCTCTTCTAATTCATAACACATAATATTTTTTTAGATGTCCCAGAAAACAGATGGTCTGTGTAACTTTCCCTTTGGATACACATTAACACACAGTTTCCAAAATTAACTTATTCCCTCAAACCTCAGCAGCTGCTGACTGAATATGCATTATTCCTTAAAAGATGATTTGGCATAACATAACCTAACAGCATTCTGTAGTCTATTATCAAGGTTGAATTGTCAAATGAATTGTGTCAATATAAATTAAATGCTGGGTTTATATTTTTTTCCCCTTAGAAGAAATTTCCACTCCTCTTCACACTTTGTCATAAAGTCAGAAGAGATGTTTTTCAAAGAGATGCTTATCATTGTTTATGAAACGTCAAAGATTCCTTCAAAACACTTGGACATTTTTCCAACATCTCATTTTTTCAAGCGAGTACAAGAAATACTTATGGGCTCTCAGTTCTGTTCTCTCAAATCCACCTCTCTGATAGCATGGAGAATGGCTCCAGAAGAAACAAGCGTTTTCCCAGCTCACTGGATATACAGCAAATAACAAAAATCAAGTGGGTAATAACATGCCCATCAGTCCCAAACTATTTTTTAATAGCAGTGGCAATTAAACATTGGTATATGTGAAAATTTCTGCCAGGCTCCAGATAGTGTGATATAAATGAGAGTAAGCACTTACTCCTTTGACTAAAGGTTGGTATAATGCAACCAGATTATTCTGCATCTCTAGTGGGGATGAACATCTCCAGAAAACCCAGCCTGGATCAGGTTTGTTTGATACATGTTCAGTGACCTAGAGCAACTGTTCTGTTTGCTTTTGCAGAAGCACTCATCCATGGGAATGCTGGTACAGGAGTGCACACTCCAGGTGTCTGGATATTGATTTGACTGAGTCTCTTAAAGCAGAGATGGGCTCTGCTCACACCCTCCTTCTGTAGATAAATAAATGTGGTACACAGTGAAAGAAAGCCTAAGAGGATGGGGACTCAAAATGCTCCAGGTCAGTCAGTCAGACCCTGCCACTCACTTTGGTTATTAACAGGTCATCCTTGTACAGATACATTGAACATGCACCTGCAAGTAGCTAAGGGACATTCTGTGTGATAGAGGAGATTTTATACCACTCAAACTGTACAAAAACAGTGTTTAAAACAACCTCTTTGAGAGGGAGAAAACTGTGCAGAAGCATCTCAGTAATCCTAGAATGGCCTGGATTAGAAGGTACCTTAAAGATCATCTCGTTCCAACTGCCCCCATGGGCAGGGACACCTTCTACTAGCCCAGGTTGTTCCAAGCCCCATCCAGCCTGGCCTTGAACATTGCCAGGGATGGGGCTTCTCTGGGCAACCTGTGCCAGGGCCTCACCCCCCTCACAGGGAAGAACCCCTTCCTAAATTTAATCAAAATCTGCCCTCTGTCCTTTTTCTGTCAGTACATGCCCTTGTAATGTGACATCCCTTCCTCACTGGCTTGGCTATCTTTCATTTTCAATCTCTCATATAATAGATTTTTTCAACTTTATCTTTCTGGCTTCTAAATTAGATGGTTGAGGTGAAAGCCAGCCCTTTCTTGGCTTGTGCACTATGAAAACTGATATTACATCACCACATAAATATATACATATATATATACACATAAAGTCATTCATATATGTTTGTGCCATGAAAGCAAAAATACAAACCTTTAGAGTTTTAACACTGACTATAGGAATATTACAATGAAAACTGTTGAAAGAAAAACAGTCAGATATAAACAGTGGCATTTGAACAAACTCATGCAAGCTAAAAATGGATATTCATGCAAACCTGTATGTTGTTTACATCAAAGCCCTGTTAGTATGATATCTGCAATGGAAAGAAAAAAAAACCATTTAGCAGAAGACCTGGTAATAGCAATAGCAGGTTCTGCTAATACAAAGAGCATTAGTTTTGTTAATACAAGTTGTTAATATCCTCAATACAATGTTATTAAAAAGCACATCTCAATTAGAAAGGATAATGGGATTGTAAAGATGCTTGTAAGGAATCTGATTTACCAACATGCTCTTATTACAATTAGCATTTACTTTGTTATTAACGTTCTATGTAATATATTATTGAACCTGTCCATCTATAGTTTGGTTCATTTATGCATGGCCAGTATTTGCTGGGCCAAATTTGAATTCAAAACCTAATCCTAAAACAATTGAGACTGTAATTATCTCCATCCAAGTCCAGTAGGGATGCTTGGGGACTTAAATATCTACTGGATAAGTGTTTAACACCTTATGACCTTCAGAATAAAGACCAATGTCTTTGCTTTATTCTCTGAAGCCCTCACACATATTGCATATCTCTGGAATGAAAATACAAAATAGGAAAGGATATGACTTCACCTTTTCACTTTCTGGAATGAACAGAAATTAAACTAAGAATTACTTAATTAGAACACTGTCTCCCATATGCTTTCGAAAACTAAACAAGCAAACATTATTTATATTCACTTCTACTAGCAGAAAGAATAACTTTCTAAACTATTTTAATAAATTACTGTTAATTCAGCTTTTCCAAATGTTGAGCAGAATAGAGAAATTCTCTTCATGAGCATAGAGCCATCACAAACCAATTCAGTAATAACAGCAATTTCATACTGATACAAATTTGTTTAAAAGGTGACCTAGACAATAAAACAAGTATAATTAAATTGGAAACGGCTAATTCAATAAAGTACTGATGTCAAAAGTAATAATGAAAGGAAATTTTAGTGCAACACTCATCTGCAGAAAGGATCATTTTAGAATAATGGTGTGCTTATGTAAAGAAATTTAAAATACAAAATGTCGGATGATGATTGATTGAAAAATAGAACAAAAAGTGGTTTAATTTTAATAGATTACAAAAGGAATTAAAAAAAAAAGCCACAAGATTGGTAGCATTAATATGATGCTACTGGTTTCAATGGAACAAAGAAAGCCTATTGAATTTGATTAAAATCTCTGCTTCCTGGCTTGAAATGGTTAAGTGCAATTAAGTTTCACCCAACCTGAGCATTAAAAAGTGCTTTATTAAATTGGCATTATGTTTTCCAGAAGACAACTGTCACTGTACAGGTATTAAGAGTATTGACCATTCTCATTCTGCCTGAGGAGGAGAACTCAGCTACTGCATAAAGCTGCACTTCTTCTGCCCACAATACAGAGAGTGAGCTCCCAATGCCTCTTTCATTTGTTTCTGCAGAAAATCAAGACTAGTTTAATATTAATTCAGTCTACTGATCTCTGTCCCAGCACACTTATTGAGCTGAGGTCACTATGAAAAATACCCAGAAACCCATACACCAAAGGTCAAGTTCCTCTGCCCACTTTTCAACCATGAAGGTGAAGTTCACCTGTCCAGCACTCAGTGCCATTTTCAATCAACTGCTGATTGATCCAAGGCTGAAGAATAAGACCATCAAAAATCTGAGGCTACTCCAGTCCAACTGAAAGGTAATTGGCCCAAACACTTCTTTTTATAAAAAAAAAAATTGTAATATACCTAGACATATAAAATTAAATCTGTAAAAATAACGTGCTGTCCTGCAGAAACAGTTCTCCCAGAAGGAAAATTGCCAGAGAGCATGAACCAACCAGACTTTTGTACCATTGTTTTTGGAGAAACACTCCCATTCCTGAAGTTTACCTGATTTCAAAACAGTACCAACCTTGAAAAAATTAGTTCATCCATGAACTCCTAAATCTGTGCTCTTATTCTGTCCATTTCTTCCTGGTAAGCTCCATTCCAAGCACTCCCCCTCTGCTGCAGAATCATTTGGCTTTCCCAACCCACAGGCACTGCTTGGACAATCATCCTCCTCATCTGCTTCCAGCGTGGGGTGTAGGCTGGAGGGAAGCATCCCATGGGCAGATCCATCCTCCCCACTGCCACCTGGACCAGAAGGCTTGAATACAGTTCCAGGGAACAGTCAGACACTGCAGCAGTAGCACCATGGGGTGTTACGAGGAGGAGCCTGAAGCCTAACATGTCAACTTCTCCTTCAATCTTTGGCCTTCAAGCCACTCTGCTCACCCATGAGCTTGGCCCTCCTCTGGATCCCTTTTATCCATAAACTCACCCTCCACAAGTTTTCTTTCTGGCTTAGTAAACCAGCTCCTTGACAATCCTTGTTCACAGATGACGTTTCTGTGTCTTTGAGTCAACAACCTGCACAGGTTCCTCAGTAGATTCCTGCTCTCCACACCTCTTTGCCAGCTCCAAATCTAGTCACTGACCACCTTTAGAAAAAGAAAAGTAGGAAAGAGAGGTAAAAAAGGGTGAAAAATCTGTTCAAAGTAAAATATCTGTCAAGATGTTACATACTTGACCTGTTCTAAGTTAGAAACTTTCATCAAATTATCGTCCCAGAAGGTGAAAACAATGTACTATTCTAATCAAGGATCGGTGTAAATTTGGGAAGGTGAAGACTGGTGTAAACTATATGGAGCTCAAAAACAAGCAGGCAGCATTTCCCTGTTTAAAAACTGAGGAAACCAAGCTGGATTTTTGCCTTGGATGTCATAGGTGACCCTGATTAGCTCAGTTAGCTTAGAGCACGGTGCTAACAACAACAAGGCTGTGGGTTTGATCCCTGTATGGGTCGTTCACTGAAGAGTTCAGTTCAGTGATCCTTGGGGGTCTCTTCCAACTCAGAATATTCTGTGAAATCTGTAATACCACCACCTTGGCCAGCATTGCTAGCAATGCAATGAGAGGAAGAAACACTGCATCTTAGCTCTCAGTTCCCACGCTGAGCTGAAACACCGGCAGGCAGAAAAATCACTGACTGACTCGTCAGCTGAGCCTGTTTATCTGGAAGTCCCAGAGAAGGAAACATATAGAAACCCACAATGTCAGTTTTTCCAGAGTCACTTTTTCTGACTACAACCACACTTTAATTTGTCAGTCAGAGTGTCTCAGTCCAACACAGATCTTGTTTCCCTGGAGACGAGTCTTTTAAATAGCAGTTCAAAACACCAACCAGATTGAAAAAGGAATTTGATTAAAGAAAAAAAAAATCTTGTTGCACTCAGTGTCTGTGCTGGGTAAAGCTT
This sequence comes from Lophotriccus pileatus, assembly GCA_035583135.1. Lineage (NCBI taxonomy): Eukaryota > Metazoa > Chordata > Aves > Passeriformes > Tyrannidae > Lophotriccus > Lophotriccus pileatus. Next base: position 708,464 of record JAWWES010000002.1, read on the forward strand.
CAGGAAGAAGTATTCTCCAAAGGCACATCCGGGCGTTTTTTTTTTTATTTGTTTTTTTTTATCCACTTCTTTGTTATAGGCATGGATAAACAAAGATTTTAGCTGATAATTCAATTATACTGATCTTTGCTATTATTTATTATTGCCTAACACTTGGGTTACTGCTATTTTTCAACTTTTATATGATTTAAACATTCTCTTATTTATCAACAACTTCTTGACAATTCATACAATATTGTTCTTGCTATTTGAATGAGAAACTTTCAGAGGACAATCAAGTTAAATAACAGTTAATCTTAATGACATGCTTTTTAGACCAGACCCTCCCAAAGAATACTCTTGGACTCGAGAGATGTTGGATCAGAAAATCTCTAACCCACAGGATTCAGCCTCAGAAAATCTATAAAATTAAAATTTTGAGAAATTTAGTGATTTCTTATAATGGGATGCAAGTAAAACACAATTCTTTGAAAACATATAATATCCATATGTAGATACTATCCGCAATGGTATCTTTAAAGAGAATTTTTTTAATGAAGTAAAAGATGGATATACTCGTGCTTGAAATACAGCTCTTTGGATTTTGAGCTCACATTAATAAAAGCTCAGATTTTCCCTTCCAGTCATCTGCTGCAGCAGTTACTGAAGGAAAGAAAACAGTATATCATTGCCAGGCACTATTACTTGCAGCAATGATAACCCATTGCAATAAGTTAAATTTCAACAGTCATAAATGTGATTAAATCTGTTTTCTTTACACGTTCAAACAAAATTTTCTCCTCTACTTATAATGTGCTAATTTCCCAGAGAGACTTACAACAAACACATCTTACCCATCGCAAGAAAAGGTAAAAAATAGAAAAAAACTGAAGGAATCTGAAAGCCTAACCACTCTCTTTCCTCCCCCTTACATTTAATAAGGTGCAGAGTGCTCTACATTCCTGTGCTGGGCAACAGGTGATATGGTGCCTCTCCGAGAAGGGCAGCCTGAATCACTGGACAGCTGACTGGAAGTCGAAGTGGAATTGTAACCAGATAATCCTCGTGCAAGTTTTCCCATAAAATCTTCAATTCACGAAATTTAGATGCAGAAATCTGTTCCTTTGGACTCAACTGCCTGAAAATTCCCGTTGGCCTGCAAAGTCAGTAGTAGCTCACTGAACCTCTGTGAGCTGAATTAGCTTCAGGATCAGCATCTGTCCCTCAGCTGATGCGCAAGTAGCTGTCAAGAGAAGCACTCTCCCTCCTGCCAGTAATTCCTTTTGGAGTGCATTTATTCTTTTAAAAAAGACACCAAAGAGACAGCCAGTGTATTATGGAGCTACCAAAAAAAAAAAGCAGTCTCTCTTAATAGCTGGGAAAGTTGTGATCAAAAGATAAAGGCTGGCTTTTGAACTCTCCTCCAAAATTTTTTTGTTATTTAACAGTGCAGGATGACTGAAATAGGTGACTGTTAACCATTATTCCAACTTCATTTACAATAGAATTTATATATTTTTTAAAATCATGCTATCATAAGAGGAAAAAAATGAAAGAAGAAGGGACAGTATTGCATAAAACCTGAAGACAAAATCTCTTCTTATCATTATCTAAGCTGGTGATTTTTACTTGTAGGAAGATGAAAATACTTACAACTACAGGTTTTGATCATCTGCTAGTATTTTATATTCCACAGTAACATTTTAAATTGCTAGAGTTATAATTTATACATCCTGACTACTCAAAATAGCTAGATGTAGCAATGTCCAGATTTGTATTTTAAAAATAATAAATTTTGACCCACAGAGTTTAAATAAATGCCATGCTCCATTTGAAAATAAGAGCTTAGTTGTTTTTACCTAAAAAAAAAAAAAAAGGGGGGGGGGGAAGATGGAAAAAATGCAAAACCTTAATTAAAAGAAAACAGCATT
>JAWWES010000002.1:712296-734846 GCA_035583135.1 Lophotriccus pileatus
TCCCTTCCTGACCTTGACCCAATAGTCTCCTGCCTTTCCATGGTTTGTTGGTTTTTTTTTTTTTTTTTTTTTTTTTTTTTTTTTGTTTTTTTTTTTTTTTGGTTTTTTTTTTTTTTTTTTTTTTTTTTTTTTTTTAATAACACCTTTATGGTTTACTTTTTTTTTAAAAATATATCTGAATTTTTAATTCTACATCTGTTAGGTATTGCTAGAAACCATTATATTGTAATATCTGTGGTGAAATAGAAAAAAAAAAAGGAACAATAGGATTTCTTTTAAAGGATGCTTTTAAAACTGCTGTTACTGCAGGTGCTTTCCATCTCACAGCTAGGTGCAAACAAGATGACTATTCTGATGAGATTTGTATAAAGTTAGTGGCTTTTGTGATGAGGGCAGAAATTTTAATTATAGAGAAATGCATGCTGCTTTACCCATGGCTTTGTTAGAAATTCCTATTTTTTACTTTTATAAATGCTTTTTTTTACAATCTTTTAATGGATTGTACAGTAATTGGAGATAAAACTTTTTTTTCCACAATAGAAATGAATGTTAAGGAAAAAAAGCCCAACATCTAGACAACTCCATAAGGTAACACTGGTAGTTTGAGACGTGCCTAACCATACATTAGTAAAATAAGAAAGAAACAGGTTTTCTTATGTCAACCAGAGTAATTTTCTGTCTGTTTGCATCTGGACAATTAATGTAAACCCTGGGGTTCTGAAAATGTCATGTGCCCCAGCTTGCTTTGGGTAGTTCTCAGGGCTCCAGCACTTCCTTCGGAAGCTTGATTCACCAACTGTAAAATTTTGTTGTCAAAAATAATCTTTGCTATTTAGCCCGCACTTTCACTGCCAGAAACATTTCTTCCTGCTCACTCTATATTTGACCTTTCTTAAGTTCCTTTTATATCAAAAAACTTTCATGAATAGGCTTACAGACATCCTACTCCAGGGTGGTTTTTACTCCTTGGTGGTTCTTACTTTCTCCTGTAATTGGTTATGTTATTCCTGTTTCCAGTTAACCAACATAACTGTTTGTTTTGTTTTTTTTTTTTTAAATCCCTTAAAGAATTATTTGCTCTTGGAGAGATACTTTATAAAATGTGTGGAGCGTAACTGCACTTCATATATATGTTTGTGTGTATATGTGCATTTCAAGTGAAAATTCAAGTATATATCTGAAGGGGCTAAGATGTGATAGGAGACTTTTTGAGATGAGATTCTTCCACAATCAATCTTAACACAGCAAGTGCATTAAAGTTTTATGAGTAGTTTGTAAGTCCTGAAAGATTAACTTGCTTCTGACTAGTAACAAACACATAATCTTGGTCACTGGGTACTCCACAGGATCAGGTGATGAGTTTTGGTGCATTATCTCTAAGAAAGCAAGGACTTCTCCTTGTGACCAGGTTCAGGGGAAAATGTAACTAGGTACCATTTTTAAACGCTTCCTAACAGTGGCTTATAATTGCTTGGTAAATGTGTTGGTTAATAACGAATAATGTTTCATTCCTCTGAAATATTCCCTGTAAATAGCTGGCTCCAATTAAAGTGCTTGATTTATTGATCTGTGTCCTATTCTTTCTCTTTCATCTCACTGCAAGTCCTTTCATCATTCTCTTACTACTGGGATTCATCAGTTTTAGTTTACATCTGCATTTGCAAATGACTCTGAAATACAAGCTGCTACTTGGAAGTTGTGAAGTTTCCACCAGCCTCACTGGGTAGGCTCAGAACTCGTACTCCAAGGATGACAAGGTTTCTCTCTTTCCCCCCACAAGGTGGTTACTCACATAATTAATTAAAAAAGCCTAGTGATCATTTCCATAAGGCCCTATTCTGGCACTGTGGAAGGACCTCAATGTAGCAAGTTTGTTTTTTGTGACTTTCTGCTGTCCTTGTGATTCAAAACTAGGATAAGACAATCTGAACCCTGGTCTGTTTTAATTTTACTGCCACTTTTTGGCCTACTTTCTTGATCAGTAGAAATATGTAGCTGCAAAGCAGCAACATCATGTTTGTAAACATGGAAAGTTAAACAGATAAGGGGCAAGCTGCAAGCTGGTACGTGTGGCAATATCAGGAACATGCCTGCAGTGCATCTGGGATGTTCAGCACTTATATCTTTACATAAGCCAGCGACTGTTGCTCTGGCTGTTTGTATTTGCCTAACCTTCCATTATCAAATAAAATTCAGAACAAAACACAATTTCAGTCTGAGACAAATATGACTGGAATCCCCAGAAAGAATTTAAAGGTCAGATCACCTGTTTTGAAATATTGCTCCTCAGTATCTATAAAGTCTTAGTGACATTAAACAGTGCAATGTGTAGGTTGCTAGATGGTACCCCAGTCTTACATATTTAAAGCATAAGCTTTAGGCTAGAAATAAATAAATAAAAAAAAAATCTGTGGTGAAAGAATTCAAACTCTGACCAGTATCCTGGAATAAGAATATTGTAGAGACTAGATTTAATTTGTCAGCAGTGGAACTTTGTATCTGTAAAACTATTGGCACTTTGTCTGCTGGTGTGATGAGCCAGTGGCTCTCTCTGAGTCCAGGGACTATTACTAAATGTGACCGCCACACCTATTTATTTTGAACAGGAAAATGGTGATTGCTTTATGCATAAATGGACAAATATTTGCATTTTATAATTGTTTACACAGAGATTAGGAAAACTGAATTGTAAAGAGGTGTTTTTCCTCCTTTGAAATGGAGTGGAATTTTAATTAGCCTTATTTCTTATTTAGAAAACATGGCAATATAGGAGGCTTGCTGTTTTTATGTATATTTTTTTCTTTTGCAGTGAGTTTTTTGTGAGGCTGCTTAACTAATATTGAAATAATTTCTTGGGCATGCACTTGGTGAAATTTTTTTCAAACTTGCAAATTTTAGCTAGTTAATTTCTAGAGGGGCAGAATTGATAGTTCTGGAAATCTGTGGAAGTTGTACATGTAATCTCCATGGTTGTCTCTGAACATTTTACACCCAGAGTTAATCAGGAAATGGAAAAATCTAAGTGAGAGATGAGATGAATATATTTGTGTATATAAGTAACTACAACCACATACAGATATAACACTGATATTCCAGTCAGTAAGACAACACAGAAACAGATCAAGAGTAATTTCAGCTCACAAGCAGAGTTTTGGGCAAAAAAAGAAACTCTGAGGGGAATTAAGGCTGAAATGAGAGATATTTCTGTAAGTGACTGCTTCCATATGACCACAATAAGATTATGTTTAGTTTCTCAGGAGATATTTCTGACTAAACTTTAGTCCTGGACTACCCTGGGTTCAGCACATGATTGAAGTCACCTTGAATCCAGTCATCATTTAAATGAGAAAAATCATATTCAACGTAAAAATAATAATTTTTACTTTGTGTAACTCATATACCATGCCCCTCTCTGTTACCAGAAACATTTCAAACTGTTGGAAAACATATAGGAGTTCAAGTGTAGATGGGATTTTACCAGTTAACTACGCACAAAGTTGATTACTAATATTCAAATCGGAGAGGCAAAATGTTGATTTCAATACACCGTGTCCAAGGGAGCAATTTTACATCGGAGTAGTTAAGTAATAGCTGTGTGTGTGTGGAAAGCCATGTTCCCAATGTTTACAGGAAAGTCTAGTTCAAACTGAAAACTGTCATGAAATGTAACTGATAAAGCAGAGCAGCCTCCTGCAGTTGATCTCATACTTGCACAAGGACACACTGGATTGTCACTGTAACAGAGTTAGGACCACACTTCATAAGATTAAATTATGTGGTTTTATTTTCTTGATTGTATATATCTCTCACTCTGAGTTATGGTCTGAGCTTTGGCCTCTAGTTTGGCCACAACAAAAGAAAAAAAAACCCTGCAAAAAACAAACCAACCAAACACCCAAATCCAACAAGGCTTTGAAATTTTCAGTCTTATCAAGTTTTTACGACTGGCATGAGCAGCTTGAAACACAGTTAACTCTGTTACCAACATCAGGTTTTGTTTATCCTCAAACTCAAGCCATCAACGTTATTGATCTGCTTTATGGCTAATCACTGTGTAATCTAGGAAGCCGTCACACTGCTTCTTTCCGTGGCACCGATGTGTTTTATGAACTGTAGATAAGGGACAGCACATTAAAAATGCTAATAATTCCTCTGGTAAGATTGTGTATAAGGGATATAAGGACATTCCATTGTTGAATAGGTGTGAACTTCTCCCCATTACAGTGTTCTGCTTCTTTCTGGGCACATAGGAAATATTCGCATTTCCGCTCCCTGTATTAATTCTAAAAAAGGAAGCTGAAAAGATTTTCCTAATGGTGTGTTAAAATCACTAAATATTTTATTTTACAGCTGTGAGGTTGAGCAGAAATAAAATTAAGAGCTTCTTGTAATAAGTACAGGCAAGGACCTTTTCTCTGTCAAAATTAAGAATTCATTTTGTGTTGAAGATTGGCTTTTTATGATGATACCTTTTTCTTATCTGATGTTAATAATGAAATACTCTGTCTTTCATCTTCCATTTAAGTGATATGTCCAGAGCCATAGATACAGGAGACCATTGTCATACATGCAAACTAGAGCAATAAGGTAAGAAAATTATAGAACTTGAGGTATTCACTACAGTCATATGGAGTAAAAACCGAGATAGATTACTGAGTCATCAGTGGGGAACTGTGAACAGAGGTTCATCTCCTGAAATGAGGTCCTAGCAAAGCCTGATATTCCTGTGCCATTTTATATAAATATGCAGAGTCCAGGTTGTTTCTGCAAGTAATGATGGTAATCTTATGGATCTGTCTGAGGCACTGTGAAAGAGATGCATGGTGATTATCAGGAGGCAGTAGCTGGGATCCAACAAAGGTTTTTAGCAGCTGACATGCCACTATTCGAAGAGGTGGAAAAGTAGCTATTGAGAAATATTCCTGCTAATACTCAGCAAAATTAGTTTTCGTGCAAAAGCCACTATAAAAAGATTGCAGCAATGTTTACAGGTGATTCAGTGGCCAATTTTGGGGAAAAAAAAATAAAATCTAGTTTTTTGCCTGCAGTATTATTCATCACTGTTGGTAAAACTGCAATCTTAACACAAAAATAACTGCTAGTCTTATATTTGAAATAAATAATTTTTAGTTGAGAATCCTCACCTTTAATTCCATTCATAACCCCAGACTTGCTGGTTTTAATTGAGAAACGCTGGGCATATATAGAGACATAAAGTGATGCTGTGTGTCAGTCCTACTTAGACAGTTCAGTACTGTGGGAAAACTCACAGATAGATTTTCATCTTACTGACTGTATGAGATGTTGTAGAGCCAAGGATTCCATGTGCTGCTGCACATGGAAAAGGAATGGGTAGGTAATGCAAGACGAGGGAAGGGTTAGAGTAGGCAAGACCAGGCAAGGGAGGAGAAAGCAAGGCATGGGAGGAGAGCAAGGTGTAAAGCAAGGTGAAGGTGGGGCTTTGGCAGGGCATGGTGGGGAATAGCAGGGCCAGATTAGGGAAGGGGTGAATTGGAGTTAGAGGCCAAAAAGACGTAGGAGGTTAAAAGGGTTTGGGGTCTGGAAAAGAACACCTGACCCTGAAAAGTGGTGGGAGGCCAAAGAGGTGTGGGAGGCTGGAGGGCAAGTAGAGACTAGGAAATAGTGGAGATGGAAATGGGGTGGGGAGTGAAAAGGGTTGGTTGGCTGAAAAGGGGGTAGCAGCCAAAAAAAAGTGGAGGCGAAAAAGTAGTGGGAGACTACACTGGAGTGGGAGGTGGAAAGGTGTGGAGGTCTATTTAGGGTAAATTTAGACAAGGCAAGGCAAGGCAGGAGCATTGGCAGAGCACGTGTGGGGAATAGGCAAGGCAAGGGGAGGGCAAGGCACAGCAAGGCAAGGGGTGGGGCACTGGGAGGGCATGGGCTGGAAATAGGTAGGGCAAGGCAAGGCAGGGATAGGCAGGTTTTGCTGAATGCTGCCACAGCTTGTTGTCATGTGATTATCTCTGAACCTTAACATTTTAAAAAAATTCAGTTTCCAGGCAGAATAGAAACTTTGTCCTTATGAAAATCTGTGGCTCTTGAATTTGAGGCAGGATTTAAAATAAATTACTATTTAACTAGTACAAAAGGACTTCATGAGGAAGGTGAGCAAAACAACAGAAGATACAGAATATTTTCTGCCTCTTCCGTTTCAGTTTTCTAATAAAAGGTTAATTATTTTTAATACAATTATTAAAACACAATGGGACAGGAACAGAAAAAAGAACAGGTCAAAGAACTTTTACATCAATTAGATGCTTTCAGCTCAACAGGAACTGATGAATTTTACTCTAGGGCATTTCAGAACTAGCTCAAGCAATGTCTGTGCTTAAAATTGGGTAAAATCCCAGAGAAGGTGGAAGGCACAAAATAAACGTTATTTCCAGTGACAGATGGAATACAGAGAGTTTCAGGACATATTAAGCAGGCAGCCTAATTACAAAACACAAAGAAGATGCTGTGAATTTAAATGATCCATATGGATATATGTAGAAACAGAGAATAAGCTGCTGATGTGTGGTGGTCTGTCAAGAGCAAATCATACCTCTTCTTTCATTGCTCATAGTGTGTTTAAGTGAAAAGCACACGAGGTAAGGGGAAAGGAGTGGATGTAATAAAATTTTGGTAAAGGTTTGGATGTAGCCTTCTGTAGCACTTGCAAAAATTAGCAATTAGCCCATGGGCTTGAGAAAACTGTTGTAGAATATCCCCACTTTGTACAAGAGGCAGACGCTCTCTTCTCCCCAAATAAAAATAGGTATCAGTATTTTCCTGCAATGATGGAAGGATTTTTTTCTCAGGGTTTGTTGCTGGAGAGAAATCTGTGTCCTGCAGAGTACTGAATCTTGGTAGTCAAGGTGTCTTACTCCATTATTATTCCATTTTGAAGTTTTACAATATATAAAACCTGGTGCCTCATTGATTATGTGTAACTCAACTCGTATATTGACTTTGTATGATAGGACATCTGCAAACCCAAGGGTTTGTATGTCCTGTAGTATAAATGTCCTTAAAACTTTTTTCTTCGTTTTGCTTTGCTTTTATTGTGGGAAGAGTCTTCAAAACAAATTAGGACAGGCAAATTAATGACAAAACTGGCATAACACACTTCCCTTCAGTGGTGTTTTGAGAAGCTTCCACACTCCTGGGGTTTAGCAACACTGTCATGTGCAATCTGTGATTTTCCTGTTTTCGGTGATCATAGAGGATTAAAGATCAACTAGGTTTCAATGTGAGCATTAATCCAAGCTTTGGACAACTTTCCATTTTTCAGATTTACACTGGAATATAAGCACAGTTCAGTGTTGCAGCAAAGTTTGCATTTAATGTTGTTTACCATTTCCCCACACAACTCATAACATTGTCATACTTCTCATTTTTAAAATGAAAGACGTGAATCTGGAAGTGAAGTCACCACAGGAAAAAGATTAGCCTGGTTAAACAGAACTTAGGAAACTTAGGGGGAAAAAGAGAATCTATCATCACTGGAAGGAGGGTCAACTAATTTGGGAGGACTATAAGGAATTTGCATGAGGACTGTAAGAACTATGAGGTCATGTAGGGGGCAGATTAGAAGGGCCAAAGCCCTACTAGAACTTGATTTGCCTGCTACAGTTCAAGACAACAAAAATGTTTCCATAAATACATTAGCAGCAGAAGGAGTGTTAGGGATTTGTTGAATGCAGAGGGTAGTGTAGTGATTTTGAGGAGAAGTCAGAGATACTTAATGCCTTCTTTGCCTCAGTCTTTAATAGGAAGACTAGTTGTCCTCAGGTTACCCAGCTCCCTGAGCTGGAGGTTAGTGATGGAGAGATGAGTGAAGCCCCAGGAGTCCAGGAGGAGATGGTTAGTGACCTGCTAAGCCAATTAGACACTCACAAGTCTATGGGTCCTGATGGGATCCACCCCAGAGTATTGAGGGAACTGGCGAAAGAACTAGCCAAACCACCACTCTCAGTCATCTACCAGCAGTCCTGGTTAGCTGGAGAAGTTTCAGCTGACTGGAAATTAGCAAATGTAATGCCCTTCTACAAGTAGGGTCAGGGAAACTACAGGCCTGTCAGCCTACCCTCAGTTCTGAGCAAGGTTGTGGAAGAGATCATCCTGAGTGCCATTACACAGCAGATGCAGGGGATCAAGGCCAGCCCATGTGGATCTACACAAGGAAGATCCTTCTTGAGCAGCCTGATCTCCTTCTATGACAGTGACTATGATTCTGTGAGTGGGTGGGGAGATGTGTGCTGCATTTCTGAAGCAATTACGTAAGCTGCTTAGAGACATTCAAAGAAATCTTTCATATTTAAAATATTTTCCGATACGAATATCTCTAGTTGGACAAGAGATAAAAATGATTGTCAGGCATATTTGGAAAAAAAGCATAAGGCCTCTGGAGTTCCTATCTTCAGCTCCAACTTGGGTGCAGTATTTGCAAAGTCCCTCATCAGCAAGAATATGACTGTTGTTTATAATTCTGAAATCCCTTTTTCTTTCTCATTGCCTATGATTTTCATGAGGCTTCTGGTTTAATATAGTTGGGTTTTTTTTTCCCCTCATTGTTGACCTGTGCAAGCATATTCCCAGGCTAGGGACCTTAAGAAAACCCATGGGAATGCTTGTTCTGGCGGTAAAAAGAGTGCTTTGAGACTTACCTTTCTAATTTTAGATAATGTTTATTATTATTACATACTGTAATTGAACTGATTAAATTCTGCTGTGGCTTAGAGTGTTACATCCAAGAAGATATATTTGGGAACTGAGACTGAAGCCCGTTACCTGTATCAATTGCTGTTGATAGGAAGTAGCAGTTTGCCAGGGACAGCTTGTTTCTTTCTAAATAATAGCCTGAATTATGAATTTCAACTTCCATCTGCTGTGGTTGCAGGAGAAAAATTCCCTTACTCATCTCCTGGGCAATCAGCTGGATGCATCTCCCATATAGGTGGAAAATGTCTCTGAACAGTGCCTCAATGTTCCCAAATTTGCCTGTAGGACTGGTCTACCAGGAAAAGTTGCCTTCCTGTGAGGTTATGATCAGAGTAAGGGCACCACATCATATCTGTGCAACTGGAAACACAGGTTAGAAACAAAAATGTCACTCAGTGAAACCAAACAGATTCATTATTTCTTTTAGACTAACTTTTCATCATGTTTGGGTTAGGTTTTTGTTTGTTTGTTTTTATACCTTTCTAAAGAAGGGGAGTCTTACATTCTCAGGAAGGACAGATTTCTTTAAATAAAAATAACAGTAAAGTTACAGTACATAATAAGAACTTAATGCTTAAAAAACTATACCAGGCCACACACAAAGTCTCCAGCTCTTTGTCTTTTCTCATCTTCAGTGATTTATGACTTGAGGTGAGATAAAAATGTTTATTTTTGAACATTTCTGTGCTGTTCATTAATAAAAAGAAGTTTTGGTAAATTAGGCTATGATGACAGAAACTAGATATGCATCCATTCTAAAAATGTAGAATTATCTTTCTAGTAGTGCTTTCATTCAGTAATACTAATATGAATTTAATAATATCACATAGTAATTACCAAGTTTCTTCTCTCCTGTGTAAGAGCAGTGGAAAATGGTATGATTATAATTTTTATGCCATTTTAGAGAAGGTAAAGCTGAAACACACACACACACAAAACCCAGAACAAGTCAACAGCAACAACCAAACAAAAAAACCCCCCAAACAACAAAGTTCCCTGAACTTGCATCATACAGTGGGTTCCAAGGAGCATTAAAATCAATAGCCACTGTCCCTGGAGTCAGCCCCTCACAGCATACACAGGGCACAGTCCATAAGCTGGTATTTGCATAGATTGGGATATGAAAAGTAAGTTTTATATTCAACAGTTACTGGCAATATTAAAAAGTGTTGGGGATAAGTTGGCTGACAACAGTAGAATTTCAGAACACCAAGAGAAATCCAAAATGACTTGTATCTTTTAGCCACATTGACATGGAGATGTAAAACAGTTTTAGAAATTAGAAATACTGATATTAAAGGCATAGTTCCCACAGATGTTTTGGAACGTATCTTCTATCATGCTTCGGTGTAGATGTGGGGTCAGAGAAGTCATTCTCAGCAACTAACTTGGAGAAAACTGCTCTCTCTGGATTTTCTTACTCACTGAGTTAGAAGAGGTAGCTAAAATTAAGAGTCATCTGAGTAGCTTCAATTAAAACACAACTCTGACCCCTTTCTTAGAATAACTCATTGGTTTCTTTTGCCTTGAGAGGAAATGCAGAACTGGGGAAGCTAAGCTGAAGTTCAGGTTTCTGAATGCTCTTTTAAATGCAGTTTACTGGATGTCATAAAGCATCCATGATACAGCTAATACAACCTTCTAATTTCTTGCTGTCACACAGACATGGAAGGCCTGAAAATTTCTAATTGTCTGTGACTTTTTTATGCTTTGGAAGCAGCATGAAGTGACTCTATAGCAGGCAAAACTGCTGACTTTGGAATCTTGCTCTTGGCATAAAGCTGGCAAAACATCTTTATATTTTGCTATAGCAGTCCCCAGTTTTCTGTCATTTTAGGAATGGGAGAGGGGAATTCATCATGGGGATGGAGAAGCCAGAAAGGAGGACTGAAGCACGTGTTGTCAGAGATGAGGATGAGGTGGCAGATGTGAGACCTAAATTTGTATTGGTGGGAAGCCAGGGCACAACATGCTCCATCTGCTCCTGACTGCATGTGACCCAAGCAGAAGTGAACTCCATATTATTAAGTGGAATTTACCCTCCAGGGCAGGAAATCCCCCTCTCAGTAGAGGAGAACATTTAAAGGGACAAGACTGGAAAAAAAAAGGTATTACAAATAAAGGAAGAATTGACAGAGGTGATTGATGGATCATTGACAGAATATTCACGTGTTATTAATGAAATAAAAGTAATTATTATAGTTTTTTTAAACAAACATACATGTCTTTGTTTCACCCATTCCCTGGATGAGGAATGAAATGTGCTGAAGGGATGTGAGAGTTATTCTCAAGATGTGCAATGAAGGTTTGGGTTATGATCCCTCACAAGCTGAAAGCTGTGGCGACTGTGCTTGTAGGAAATCACCTTACCTAGACAGAAATGGGTTCATAACAGTTTGTCAGAGCCTGTCAGATGTGTACATATCTCTGTAGGATCACCGCTGAAGGGGGAAACTTCTGGTTTCTGTCTGCTTCCAGCAAGAGCTTCCTTGTCTTCGGTGTTTGGCAAAAAATTTCTCAAAGTAGCCTCTCCTGGAATGTGGTTCAGCTGCCTTCCTTTCTCCCAGACTGCTCTTGGGAGAACTAAAACAAATTACATTTAAAACCTATCCAGATTGCATTTTTCTCATTTTTTCTGAAAGCCCAGACACCTACTGTCCATGGGTAGAGAGCGAGCCGAATTAAAGTCTGTTTATGGGAAACAGAAATGTATGCCACATTTTACAAAATGCTGTGAATGTCCTAATATTTTGCACTGTGGAAGCTTGGCTGGCTGGCTGTAGTACTTCACAGAAATGTGCCTTTCCTTTCCTTAGAAAACAGACTGTCTCATTGGAATAAAAAGGAGGTTTATGCTGAGAATATAAAATGCTTCTGTCTATCCTGCTATTTAGCTCAGTGAAAACAAAAAGAGCAATGAAAGAAAATTAACAGTAAGATTCTTGCTACCTCTTGCAGTGGCAGAAAAATGTCAAGGTCATATCAATTTCAAGATCATGTGAGGTCACTTAATTGACTTGGACAACAATGAGCTACAGGAGGATGTAATAGGATGGCCTTTTTAAAAGTACAAAACCAGTAGTTGCTTTAAGAAGAGATAAGTGTCTAGGGTGGTTTTGTTCTGCTCAGAGAAAGACTAAAAATAAAATATTCTTTATTGCTGGAGTATTAAAGAGTCTACAGGAGTATAGAGAAAAAATAATCATCATAAGAGCAAATAAGAACGATGTGTTTATAAAATGGAAGTGTCTGTAAAAACAGCTGCTAGGTGATCAAAAAAGAGGTGAAAACCAAAAGATTATTGTTTCAGAAAGAGAATTTGAAGATTGAATGAATTTAGTTTCTGGTTATTGCCATGGACACAGCTTCTGATTCAAACCTGGAAGTTCCACCTCTGCCCTGTGATAAATGCAATGAATTCCTTCAAGTCCTGCTGAATGATAAAGCTGCTGGGTGGTAATTAGCAGAATGTCCTGAAATAAATTCTAATCTACCATGTTGCAATTTATCACTGTAATTGATTATGTTACTGATAATGTAAACATAATTTCCTCTGCTTTATAGCAGGAAACTTAATCATTGGAAAAACGGTCGAGTAGAAATGATGTGCCAGTGCCTTTCAGTCTGTGGCTGTGAGTGTGTGGGTAGTGATGCAGTTGTATCTCAGCAATAACTTAAATGCTCCATTGATTGTACATTCCCCTCCGCTTTGATTTTTTTTTTTTTTTCAGTATTTTGGCTCTTTCCCTTACTCCCTACGTCAGTTTGGCAACTTCTTGGAAAATTCTTGATTAACGTAGAAAAGGGACATAAGATTCAGAAAATTTTTACCCTTTTTAGTAAGTCTTTGATCATCTTCAGGTTCTCTTCTGATTGGGAGTATCAGACCTGAGAGAACAGTAATCTTTGCTTGGGTCCAGCAGGAAACCTTGATGTCCAAAAGGAGACTGAGTAGGAGGTAACCATATAAGTCAGAAGGATTTTCTTTTCACATCAGACAGAAGCTTCAGTTCGTTCCTGTTCTCATTGCAGAGGCACTCTGCTGTTTTACAGGGATCAGGAGTTACTCCTTCATGAAACTTCCTGTTCTCTCTGAAAACCCACATCCAGCTGGGATCTGGAATTGTAGGTGACCCTTGAGGGAAGAGCTCAGTTCATCCAGCAGTCTCAGAACAAGTCACCTCTGTGAGGGATTCTCGTCTCATAGGCATTTCACGATGGCCACGTGCTTTTAAAGTGGGGGACCTGACTTGTGCTTCTCATTCAATTGAGGAGTCACAACCTGCATCTTCCAAGATGTTTTCTGAACACCCAGGATCCAAATTACTTTGTGATGCTGGTATTTTTCTTTCCTTTTATTGAAACTGTTTGAATGTCATTTCTAAAACTGGGCTTTCACCGGGTCACTGCCATTTTTCAGTCACTCTAGACTTACAGGGATTAGCTCATAATTGAAGCTGCAGAGCCATAACCAGAGGGTAAACTCATCAACCCTCTGCACATAGATCTTATTCTGTACAGTAATTGATACATGTTTATCAGATTTGCCTGGTGGTCTGATGTGAGGGGAACTTTTGACATTCTTTTTGCTTTCGTATGCAGCAATTTCATACTTATTATTTAAATAAAAAAAATTACCCTGGGTGGTTGCTTTTAATGTAGTCTGTCCTTCTATGCTACCTGAGATTAGCTGTAAACCAAGATATAAAAATTTGAATAAAACAACCATGAACATAACTAAATAATAGGTTATTAAATTTGCAAGAAGACAAGACAATAAGTATTTAAATGAAGGAGACATAAAAAATCTGCATATAAAAATGTTTAGCATAAAAACTACAACATCTAACAAGATGAGACAAGCAAGAACTCATCAACAGAGGGAAGCTCTAATTGGAGTGGCACAGAAAGGAAGACAAAGAAAACTGACTTTTCAACCTCAGTTGCTTTTTTTAGGGAATGAAATTTGTCAAGAAACCTAGGACAAATCTCATTCCAGTCTTTACTGCCCTATCATCAAGATAATAGAACAAAATGTGTTAAAAGAAAAAAGCATAAAAGAAATTCTGTGAAGAGAAATAGATATCTGGGATAGATGGCAATGCTCCTCTGAGTAAAATCAAGCCTTAGAGCAGAATAATACTCTCTTACGTGTTATCTTCATTAGAAACTATTCTGCATCCTCTTTAGCGAGTATTTCTGTGAGCGGCAGAACGCATGACGCTTGATTTTTCTCCAGTGCCATCTGTCGCGTGGAATCTCTAATAATGGTTTAATCTGCTCTGTAAACACTTCTTCAGTGGGAGTATTAATCTGTTTCTCTCCTGGATCGTTTCATGCCACCTTTTCTGACAAGCCCGGGAGCTTTACATCTTTGGTACTTCTACCCCACTCTCAACTAGGGTTGGTCTTGACTCCCAGGCGTGGACGAGAGGTTTGGTATTTGGAGAATTACAGGGTGAAGAATGACAGATAATGGGGAGTTTTTAAGTTCTGTTGCCTTAGGAAGGGGGGAACCTTGAGCTAGGCTTAGAAAAGGAAGCTTACTTCTCTAATAGGTTCATGCTGTTTTCTGGAAATATTGTTTGTGAGCTACTGATTAATGACCCTAAATGACCAAGCTACATTCGTGATGCCTAGTTTGACCCAAACTTGCTGACCTCATCTCTGTGTGCACCACAGCTCTCTGCCTGTCATTAGTAACAAGCACTTACATGGAAAATGTGATTGTAGGCTTCTATATGCTGTCTTTTCACAGAGTGACCCTCAGCCCTTACACAGAAAGTGCCTCTGCTAGGTGCCTGATTGGGTTGCCACATATGGATGGCTACCAAAGGGATAGACAAGGAAGATGAGGTGGCCCTGTGTGTTAGGGAATGTTTTCATTGCCTAGACCTCAGTGATGCCAGTTGTAGGAGGTTCAACAAGGCCAAGTGACAGGTCCTGCACTTGGGTCACAACCACCCCCTGCAGAACTACAAGCTGGGGACAGAGTGGCTGGAGAGCTGCCCAGTGGAAAAGGACCTGGGGGTGCTGGTTGACAGTGGCTGAACATGAGCCAGAGTGTGCCCAGGTGGCCAAGAAAGCCAGTGGCATCCTGGCCTGGATCAGAAACAGTGTGGCCAGCAGGACTAGGGAGGTGATTGTTCCCCTGTACTGGGCACTGGTGAGGCTGCATCTCAAATCCTATGTCCAGTTCTGGGCCACTCACTCCAAGAAAGACATTGAGGTACTGGAGCGTGTCCAGAAAAAGGCAATGGAGCTGGTGAAGAGTCTAGAGCACAATTCCTGTGAGCAAAGGCTGAGGGAGCTGGGGTTGTTTAGTCTGGAAAAGGAAGGCTCATGGGAGACCTTATCACTCCTTACAACTACCTAAAAATACTAGGTTGCAGCCATGTGAGTGTTCAGTCTATTCTCCCAAGTAACAAGTGATAGGATGAGAGGAAAATGACCTCAAACTGTGACAGGGGAGGTTTGACAAGGACTGGAACACACTGCCCAGGGAAGCAGTTGAGGCATTTTTTCAGGGTTTATTTGAACTTGTAGATGTGGCACTTGGGGATGTGGCTTAGTGGTGAACTTGGCAGTGCTGGGCTAACAGTTGGACTCGGTGATTTTAAAGGTCTATTCCAACCGTAAGGATTCTGTACAGCAGTGTAATTCCATTGACTCAAGTGTGATGGTGTTAATCCTCATTTGCATGAGCATCTTTGACAGAAGATGGCAGACCTCTGTACCTCATCTGAAAACATAATTCCTCTGGGCATATAGAGATTGATCAGATCCTCCTGGAGTCAAGGAAAAGCCTCCCGTTGATTTTGGTAGTTTTTGGGCCCTTTTTAAAGACTTCTATTTCATTCTGAGATACAAATAAATAGCCTTAACAGCAATTATCAAACACCTCTGGTCCTGTTTAGAAGGTGAATTAGCTGGGGAAGAGAAATGAAAGTTTATGTGAGAGGTACTGTAATCTAAAGGATAAACCGTTGTTTTCTTAACAGCGGTAGTTATCTCGGTAGACTGCACCTTTATCACCGAATAACAAACCCTATTTAAATCTCTGCTCGAAGTTGGCTGTCACTAAAATACTTGTAATGCTTTGAGCAGGTAGGAAAACATTGTCATTAAGGTCAAGGATCAGAGTCTTCTCTTTGGTAGGGAAATCTCCATCAATTGAATGTCTCTATTATGATAAAATAAGGAAGTAAACTACAAGGAGGTCATTGACTGTAAGAAGCAATTTTCCAGCTCTTATTGCTTCTGATACTTTACAGTGTAATTCACAAACAAAAGCATAAATCAACAGCAACCTTTTCCAGCAGGTTAGTGGAGAATGGGGAGAGATGAAGCCACATAACGCAGGATATTAAATTGCCATGACCAATTTTCTATAATCATTCTTAAAAGAAAGCAGAACATTTCTTCCTTACAATTAAGAAGATATTTTGCAAAATCCTGCGTATTTTAGAACTGTTTCAGAGCATCCAATGTAATAATTCTCTTGCTGTAAAAAGCATGAACAAGCAAACAAACAAATACAAGCGTGTTCATATATATTCCCCTGCCACACCAGTGAATTTTCCTATCACATGCATGACTGCTCCCTATTCTGGCACGCACTTTATCACAACATTTACAAAGGCTTCTAGGCCATGAACAAGTAGTTTCAGGAAACGTATGTGGAGGCTGCCATGCCTCATAAATACAATCCATTTTCCTTCATTTCTTGATAGTAGACGCTCAGCTCTAACAATTCTGCAGACTCAGCTGTGGAGAGTATTTATAAATTGTATAGGTTTGTATTTCCCAGCAGCTCTCAGAGTAAAAATTATCTCAGTGTTTTGTTGCTTCTTCAGTGAGTAGTGATGCTTACAATCCTCACAGCCATATATTGTTTCCAATTAAGCTGAATTTAATTGTTGAATTGTGACCCTCTGAATTTAAGGTTTTAACACTGAAAAATGTGTACCTCAATTTCAAAGTTTTCTAAAGTGTTGGAAATATGTCAGGATGGTGGTGGTCTGAGCTGTATGCACAGGCACCTTCCCTTTTGCCAGCCTGTTCACATATATTCCAGTTTGTGGATGATGATTTATATATGTTATAAATATAAACCTGTTGCTGCTAATGGGAGCCATTTGTTCTATTTCGGTGGAGCTTCCCAGATGAGGGAGGACTTCTGTGTGTGTGTGTATGTACATGTAAATTTATAATTACTAAATAAACCTTTAAAACAAGAATAAAAAATGTCAGAAATAGAAGTTGAGAAGCTATCAGTGAAGGAGAAATTAAAACATAAAAACAGAATATAGAATGTAAGTATATTCACTAGCAGAATCATAGAAAAAAAATATCTTCTACCATATCTTGAACTATACATACTTTTAAAATTCATTTTAAGGGACTGACACTGCATGTAAGGACTTCATAATGTACTTTACCCTTCTGCTGGTGCAATGAGTTATTTATAGCTGAATGTATAATTCTGTTAACTTGTTCAATGCCAGCATTGGAGATGGCCATTTTTAACATGCTGAAAACCTGATAATGAAAAAGCCAACATTTACAGAGAAAACAAGGGGTATTAAGTCAGTGTTTCAGTAAGATGGTTGTAAACAGGTTTCAGTCTTGTGGTCCTCTGCATCTCCATGGCTTCTGGCAGCCACAGCCTGAAGGATGTGGCAGGGAGAAACCTCCCTGTGAAGTTAACAGCACATCCAAGAAAGATATATGGATCTTACACCAGTTCATGAAAAATATTTAACATTCTAGAGAGAAAGAAACAAAATCAACTGGACCAGCCTGTGTGTGGCAATGAGGGAGTGCCAATTACACCTGAGTCCTGCTGCGTGCCTTTACACACAGGCAAGGGATAAGGGCAGAGGTCTGTGTTCTTCCTCCTGTGCCAGTGCTGCTCTCCTTCTACATGATCTCTGAACGTTGTGCTCATCCCACATAGCATTCCCCTTTTTCTCCATCTCCTTAAATCATCATTCAAGTTACAATTAAATTCAGAATTAAGTATCTTTCACGGTAAGTGAAGTAGCTGAGCAGGAGCGGCTTTGTTGTACTGTGTCCTCACAGAACTTACAATCAAAAATAGTTGTACTCAAGTAAGTAAGTGAAGGAGAAATAAGTGTTTCTTTCCCATTCCATAGTTTTGCTTTCTCCTGTAACTAAGATTTTCTCTTTTTCTTGGGTAAAATTTTGAGAAGGACCTTCATTCCCTGTAAGACATTGAATTGGGAGTATCTATAAAATATCATTTGTTTGAATCTTTATTTCTCTTTCAGAATCCTTTCAAAAAGGAAGATTTTTTTTTTTTTTTGGTATAGCTATTCTAGGAAAACAGTTCAGAATATTTCACCTGTGAAATTAAAGTGCAGGAAATAACTAATATCAGCAAAATGTTTTGAGCAGTTTTGTTGTTTGACTAGGACAGGATAGGAAAACTGTAACAAAAAAAAATCTCACACCAACCCTTTCCTTTGATATTTACAATGTATTTTGTCAGGTAGAGGTTGTAAACCAGCAACTTTTGAAGTGTGTACAATCATTTTTATCTGAAGTAACCTTAAACTCAGTCATCTGTGTAATCTCAGGGTAAAACCTTTCTAAATAATAGGTGATCAAACATTAACAGGGAGACAAAACTTTATAAATGGAAATGACTAACAGCTTTTTTCTTGTAAATACACTGATTCCATATGTAATTGCAGGAATGTGTTTTTTAGAGATGTTTTTATCTACTTGCATTTTAAATGTATTTTGTTACTCCTTCTTAAAACTTCCTTTTATGTTCCTCACGAAAGGACAAGACGCAATGGCTTTCAGTTGCAGAATGGTAGATTTAGATTGGATATTAGGAAGAAATTCTTCCCTGTGAGGATGGGGAGGCCCTGGCACAGGTTGCCCAGGGCAGCTGTGGCTGCCTGGAAGTGTCCAAGGCCATGTTGGGCAGGGCTTGGAGCAACTTGGTCTAGTGGAAGGTGTCCCTGCCCATGGGCGAGGGGTGGAACGAGATGGTTTCAGTAGTCCCTTCCAATCCAAACCATCCTATGATTCTATGATGTTCTTTCACTGCTTTACTGAGTGGTGACAAACCTTAATCTGGTAGTAAAATGCCCCTGGTTTGTCTGCCAAAGCTCCTTGCCTCCTCGTGCTTTTGCCGTGGGTCCAGGTGAGGTGCAGCTTACTGATTTAGAAGATATATTTCTTCAGTAGTTTTGAAATTGTATTTCTTTGTGTATAAACAGAAGGGCATTGCCAGCATGACCCCTGTTTTCAGACGAGAATCCCTTATAAATTATCCCAAGTCTGCATAGCAATGAAGCCATTTGTATGGAAATAAATGCACTGCTGTTCTTCTGCCAGCTCTCCAGCAGTTCATGAAGTGCCTTTCACATTGTGAGAAGTGCTTCATGAATCAGCTGAGAAGCAAAATCCAGACGCTGGTAATTTCCAGCTTCCTTTGATAAATACGACTCTAAACTTGAGGGTGGTGAAAGAGCCAAGAGGTGCGAGATGGAGGAGGTTCAAGTGATGATAATGTCAGGGGAATTGAATGCCATGACAGACAGTGGTCTCCTCTTCCTTTGGTGATAAACATGGGGACAAAAGAGACATTGATCAGAAGTTAAAGAATGAGCTCAAATGCCGTTCTTTTCATAGAGAGAGATGCCTTTTACTTTTGGATGATGATGGTGATATATCAGTGAGTCTTATCAATTAAAACCAATAGTTTCTTCAGTACATTAGCAGGTACTTACCCAGCTAAGAAAGCTACTTGTTCTAATTTCCTCAGATAATGAAAATTTCTGAGAGATAGGCAACATGCTGATTTATAAAAAAAAATATGGTTGTCTTAGATTTTCTTCTCAAGCAACTCCTAGCAACTTTCTAGGCAAATGCAAGTAAGTTCAGGCAGAAATAGCAAGTATTTCTGATGTTTTGTCTCCAGTGAATAGCAGTAATTGCAACAAAGCCATGGTAGAATTTTAGCTTGTATTAAATAATTCTGAGATTCACCAGGTAGTGAGTGAAGGCTAGAATTTGGGTAGGGATGTCCTAGAGGGATAATCTGTAAACTGGAAATTTGAAACTAATTTCTAATAAAGGAGCTACTGAACTCCTAGGAATTTGTGACACTGTACTCTCAGCTACCAGTCTTCCAATATCATAACTGATTTTAGTATTTGTTTCCACTACAAACTGAAACTTATTAGTCATATGTAACATTTCATATAGCAAAAGATTGGTGTTGCATTTATATACACACTCCTTTATGCTTGTAAATGACAACTTCTGTTGTTTTATTTTGAAATGCCCAATATTGCTTTTGGATCTTGAAATCATTGTTCTTTTGATTCTTGTAAATTATTAAAAGTTTCCTTGCCATTAGAGGGAGCGCATTTTAAAAGCAAGTTTGTGAGAATAAGAAGAAATAAATATAAAGAACACATTTGAAATCTCAACACTGTAAAGGTGGAGTGATACAGAAAGAATTCAGGGTCATTCCATTTCTTGGGTAGGGAGTTCTGTTCCGGAACTGCTGGTGTGTGGATGGTTCCTCCCTGCCTCTTTTCCATAAATAAATAACATTGTTTAGGATGTTTTATATTTTTCTTTGCCAGTGAAGGAACTGCTTGAACTCTCACACCAAGTATTTTAGGGGGAAAAAAAGTGAATTGCAAACTAGAGGGGCAAGGGAGAGGGAGGAAAGAAAAAGAGGCAGTGGTGTTCTGATCCTTTGCTGGTAAAGCTGAAACTACATTTATCCCATGGAGTTCCCTAGCTCCAGGGAGAAGTCGTGCTACTTGTTTTTATACAGAGATCTGTCGGAGGTATTAATTTTGAACTTTGTCCACCTGGTTATTATTGCATCAGGATGAAATATTGGGCAGTGGTTTTCCTTCTGAAAAAGAGGAAAATGAAAAAACAAAGGCAAGAAAGGCAGAAATGGAATTGAAGTGGAGATTTTTCTTACTGTGTGAGCTCTGGTTTGTTTGGTTTGGTGTTTTTTTGTTGTTTTTTTTTTTTTTTTTTTTTTTTTTTTTTTTTTTTTATTTTTTTTTGTTTTTTTTTTTTTTTTGTTATTGTTGTTTGTTTTTTTTTTTTTTATGTTTCCCATTTCTCTCCCAGAAAATGCAATTTGGAATGGAGTGTATAAAAAAATATGCTTTAAAGAGCCTTCACAAATTGCCAGTGCATTTATTTATACACATTTCACCCTGACTCATTACACATCATCATGAGGCTCCCCAGGCTATGCATAAAAAGAAGAGCAGGCATAAATCAAACTGGATGCAACTCTTCCCTTCACTGATTTTCAGATTCCACCCCATAATGGACACAGGGAACATATTTCTTTCTTATCAGGCACGGAAGGATTACCATTCCTTATGTCATCACTCTCGTTATCCAGTAATAATGATAATCCTCATTGCATATGTATTTTAAAGCACGGTATAATTCTGTGGTGATACAAGCACATTATTTTTGCCATTTTTCATCAGATCTCTTGAGAATTTTACTTTACAGCAAGTAGTTGACATTAAACTTTTCTGTTAACTTGTAAGATGAATAGTTTCTACTAAACAATTCTTGAGTGCATTATCCCTCTGATTTTCACTCTCTATATGGAAAAAAAATCCAGTCTTACTGTATGTATCTGAAATGTATTTTTTTATTTTTCTATGGGGACAGTATATCAGAAATAAATTCCCTTTGAATACTCTATTGAAATCAGAATTTAATTTAAAGTCTTCTGAGCATTTTTTTTTTTTTTCAATCTGTATCTTTAGTAATTTTAACAAATTCCCTGTGGGTGGTATTTTTTCTGCCTCATTTTAGCCTAGTCTCTTGAAACAATCTGTCTAGACTCTTTTATGTTCAATGAAGTGAGAAAGGTTTCCCTGGAGGATGATGCACATGGTACTCTGAATTTCTCTTCAGAGGAGCAGCATTTGTCCTGTCCCTTGTCGATACAAGAACACATCTCAGTTCCCTATTGCAAACTGATACTGAGTACCTTTTAGTCAACTGTTTTTTGGTTCTTTTGTGTTGAAGTTGTCTGGTTTGTTTGACTTTTTTTTTTTTTTTTTCCCTAACAGAGATACTATTCAAAATATATTGTGGAAGGGCTCTCCCAATGCAAGCCAAGAAATGAGGGACTCCCCCAAGGTCTGTACAGTTCATCACATATCTGAGAGGATGCTTTCAAGGGCTGGAAAAGCGAGGGTAGGGCATTCCTGGGCAAAATTCACGTAACAGAACAGTTTTTGTAAAGTGACAAGCTAAATAGTGAGGATATAAGAGAGAAATTTCTACCAAGAGCATCAGAGGAAACTCTTGATAAAGCAAAAAGCAGGCTGCAGCTGCTGAGCTTCATCCAAAGCAGATTGAAGTTAATTGTCTTATTTTTTCTTTTTTTTCTTTGGGATGATGATCAGTCTCAGTGTGGAAAAAAGAGAAGATTTAATGCCATGGGAAGATAACAGGCAAGGCTAAGGGGCCATAAAGGCCTCTTTCAAATCCACTAACTGATAATTCAACATGAGTTAAGATTCAGCTTTATCATTCAAAAGGAACTATGTGAGAGAGGAGGGGGCAGAAATTATAAAAGACACCCCTTCCCTCAAAGCCACTGGTCAGCTTTGGCTAAAAGAAAGATGATTCTTTCCTGCATAGACACCTCTCAGGACTTGTCTTAGGGCATGTTTGTTCAACAGCTTAAAGCTTATGCCAGAATGTTCCCAGCGCACATTTTAGATGTCCTTTTTTTTTTTTTTTTTTTTTTTTTTAATTCTACATTATCAATGGTGTTT
>JAWWES010000002.1:734946-751206 GCA_035583135.1 Lophotriccus pileatus
TTTTAAAAAAAAAAAAAAAAAAAAAAAAAAAACAAAAAAAAAAAAAAAACCAAACCAACAAAACAAACAAACAAAAAAAAAACTTGCAACTCCTGGCAATGATTGCCAGAGGAGTTACTGGTACGGGATGGAGTGGGTGAGTGGAGCACAAAGCCCAGCTGCATGCAGAACAGCAAAGCACACCGATCTGCTGCCCCTCAAGTATCTCTCCCAGCTGCAGAGCAAAATAGTCAAATAGTGAATAAATGAAGCAGCGAAATTATGAGAACAGGGAGGGAGTCCCCTAAGGATGCTAATTTTTATGGACTGGGTAAGGCATTTCAGTTTGTACTTTGTGTGGAAAAATGTTTGATACAATACACATGACAAGTCAGCACTTAGACAAGTGCAACTCCAAACTTACCCCAAGCAGCAAAAGGTGTCTAGCATGTATTTACATCAATATAGAGTTCAATTTTGCCTTCTAATTATGATAGTTTCTTCATACTTTCTCCCCGTTTTCTCCTTCTAAAGTACTCTCCAAACCCAACTAAAAGTGCCTAATAGAGCTGTTACCTATTATTGGCTTTGGGGGTGGCAACCTGCGCTTACTGCTGTAGGAGTAACCATGGATGAAAACTTTCTGAATACCTTTGTTTTGGCTCAGTGCAGCATAGAAATCAAAAATTGTTATGTACAGCTTGCATATTGTTTACTCTCCACCGTTATTCTACCTGCATTTTAACAAGCTAAAGCTCAAAACAGACACTCAGGGGATTTTAGACACTCCAGGTCCCATCATTCTCATTAAGGAGAACTAAATGTCTATGTGGACCAGCGAATTGGAAACTGTTCTAGGCCCCATCTGTGCCAGTGATTTGGAGATAGGAAGATTATCTTATCCTACAGCAAACACCACCGCAGCAATCACAAAGCTCTTGGGGATGAACTATTTTCAAACTGCTGAGGTGTCTGAGTACTGACAGGACAGCCTTGAAGAAGAGACACAGAACAGTGATTTCTCCCAGAAGAATCTAGGATGCTTCCTACTTAGAGATCTGCAGAATATCTTTCAGGATGGAGCACACACCATTCCAAACAGGGGTTATAGAGCAATAGCCAGAGAGGCCTCCTCTGTTCTAAAAGCCACAGTTCTTCAGGGCTGAAAACTCAGCACTGAGTTCTGCTTCAATGCTTTCTTAACCCTTGCACCACGTTAATCTAAAGCATTTTAGATTTTAACTTTTTCTTCTGCCAACTGCAATTTTGCTAAAGACTTTCTACGTTTGTTCTGTAGGTGACTTTTACAACATCAGTTCTCTCCTACAGCACATCATCGATGTGAAATCAGAGCTCACAAGTGTCCAGGAGAGGTTTGCTTTCCACACTGGGAAATACATAGGAATTAAATTCCATCAGAATATTGTGGACTGCTCCACAACTCCTCCATTTCATTTCCAGTGCAACACCAGCAGATTATGTACGTGCAAATATAAAGTGACAAATTTAAGCTCTTTAGACCACACTGATTAATTTTTACCAGAGTCGTCTTATTATTAAGCAGCTTAATTCTGACTGGTTTTCTCTATACACTATTTACATGTCTATGATTATAAGTTCTGTCTGCTATAGCTTTAAAACATACTTATAGAACACAGGAAAGACAAAACACCCTACTGAAAAATGACTTTAAGTGATCAGACATGAGGATTTTTTAATTATTCCCGTTCTTTAAACAGCCTCAATAAATTCAGACACTCTTTTTTTGCCCCTAAAAAATCATAGTAATGCTTTTAGATCATTTTTTCCTAAGGACTGCACGTAACTTAAACATATAAATGAAATAGGCTGAAAAAAATTTGGCATTTTCTGGTTCACCTGCTACGTATGTCAAATTTTCTATCCAACATATGTGCAGAACTAGTACTTGCACACAGAAATCATTTCAGTTCAAATAAGGGAGGAACAAGGAGTGGCTGCTATTCAGAACCTTTCAATAAAAAAGTCAAGAGCAGAGAGTTTATTTGCTATCACTTGTAATTGCAGCTAGTTGCCATTTTTTTGCCTCAATTCCTCAGCAACAGAAAGTAGTTTCTTCCTTCTGATTTTCTTAAGTTTTTTAGGTTCCTGACTTCTTCCATCAGCAAGTAGCTGTCTGTCCAGCTACAGCTCTCTTAACATGATTCAGTTTAATTAAGCTGCACAGTCTCCAAGTTGCTCCTAAATTTATTCCTACCATGAACGCAACTGAGTGTTCCACTTTTTCCCATCTCACATCAGTCCTTCCTGGAAGCCTCTTTACTACTTTGCATTAACTTCCTGATTTCTTCCTCTGTTGTGTTACATGTTTCTCTATTGTGCCCCTGAACTCTGATGGTAAAACCTCAGCATTCCCATATCCAAGGTTCAAATCCAACTTTCCAGGTGATTACCCCCTGACTCTGTAAGTGCAGCTTTCCCAAACTGTATTACAGCGACTGCCAGCAATGACAACTCTAAATATAAATCCCAAGTTGTATTTCTGCTTTCACTTTTGTACATAGGACTTGTTGAAAGGATCTGTAGGCAAAATAATTATTGGCAGAGAGCAGAAGACCTGGCAGAGGATCACAACGGCGCTGTTAGGAGAGCAGTCAATACTTCAGTGATGATCAACAACCGTCTGAATAATTATTTTCAGTCAAATCACAATCCCACTGTGTGCATGATTTCCCTAAATTATCCAGCATGGACAGGAGCGGTCACACAGTACTTGTGATGAACCAAAGAGCCTCCTTTTTATAGACAGGAGACCATCTCTAATGATGCTTACTCTTGCTTCATAGAAAGTAGCAAGAAAATAGTAGTTTGCAGTAGACTTCATGAGCTCAGTCTGCTTCAAATATTGCTAATTATTTAATTTCTATCCTTAACTTTCAACAGTGTCATAACATATACTCACAGAAACATCAGCTCTCCTACCTCACCGTGGTTTCATTATCCAGCAAAGGCTCTTTGTTACAAAGGAATGAAGGTGGGAGTGAGTAGAAGCATGCAACTAATATCTCAGGATAGGTAATTAAAGACTAGCAAGATTTTTTTCCTTGTAAATTGTCACTGGTGTTGCAAAACATGCTGCTGATAATGAGTTTTACAGGATAAGGTAGGATTGGAGGTGGCTGGCAATGCTGTCATACCATTTGTTAAAGTAAACTTCCCCGACTGGAGCCCTCCAAAGCTTTAAATTTACCTTAAAGCTCAGCAGAACAAAAAAGATCAACATCTTCAAATTGGAATTGCTTGCCTTGCTCTGCGACTGGAAGGATTGCCAGAGAGAGAAACAGAATCTGATCAGGGCAGGAGAGAGAAATAACTCATGGTAATTCCACTTTCCACACTGCTTAATTTCTTAAACTGTTTTTTTGCAAAACATACCCTTCACAAACGCTGCCATGAGAAATCCCATTACAAGCATGAGGACAAAGCAGATTCAGAAGGGAGTACAAAGGGTTCTTGCACAGCCCTCTACCTTATATTTGTCTTTTATTTTTTGTCAGAAAATATTATTCCATTTTTTACCCCTTTGCCATTTCCTTGGCAGCTTACATCAGCTCACATTATGTTTATAGCTTTCTCCTTTTCTTTTCTCCTTTATGTTGCATTTTGGGCATTGCCAGCGGTTTTACACTGCATTATACACTTGCCAGTAGAGAAATCCAGAAAGAAATAATACAAATAAACATCCAGAAGTCCAAATTCCAAATGTCCTGGGAGCTGTGGTCTAGAAACAGAGTTGGAGGTCCCTCCAAGAGAAGCTGTAAAGGAACCTCATGACACAGCACGTGACTTTACACATGCAAAAAAGAGGAACTATTGGACCTTGTGGCAAGTTGGTATGGAGGTGGCAGTGTTCTGACTCCAAACAGGGGACATCCCTGCCTCTAGCCCTCTGGCTTGGATTGTACTTACAGTGTTATCCCAAAAGAGCCAAGCATTGATATCCCAGGCAGATAGCAATGCTGTTCATTACTCTAACACCTGGCTTGGAAGTGTGCATCTCTAACCAGGGATGTAAGGCCATCAAGTCCCAGTAGCAGGTGAGAGTTTTACACATAGAAATTATCTACTAGAAAGTGCAGGTAGAGTTTGACTTTGACATTTGAATAGGACACAAGTTGACACAGCAAAAATCTGGGGTTTTTTTTACGGACTTGTCTATCCTCCCCCCTTTCATCTTCCCGTGGTAACAGGGAAATTAAATGTTTCCTTCACAGCCTATATAAATGTAAACAAATACAGCAACTAAAAGTATGGCTGGGTTTCTGCTTCCCACTGACTCATTGTCATGTCGTGCAGAGTCGGTCACAATGGCAATGAGATGCCAGAGCTCATTCCCAAACTGTCGCAAGTATTTCAGGATGGGTGGAAAAGTTCACCGTGGATTACCACTGCCACAGCCTTTTGCTTCTTTTTCAGCTCATGGGCTGTTACAAACACCACTGCCATTTTCTTACAGCCATTCATTAGTCACAATTATTTTCAGATGAATTCTAGCGGAGCGTTGATACTATTATTAACGTACTTTAAATACGGCCACAGCGTGAAGATCAGAACAGTGGGATAAGTTCACGTCGCACTAAATACTGAAAAAAGTAGAGACCAGAAGGATGGTTTATGGCCACTGTAATTCGGCAAGTATCACAGATTAATCATCTAAAGTGTTACTGGAGAACATCACACACTGAAATGTGATTTAGTGTCATTGGAACTGGAGGTCACCATTCAATCCTCTCTTCTGAAGAAACAGGGGCGTATTTCCTGCAGGCTTGGTGTAACTACTCTGTGATTTTAGTCTAAAACTCCCATTCAACACACAGAGAAAATTTTCTAGAATTACTACCAAAAGTTAATACAAGAGGAACATAAGCCTCACTAAAACCCATTTTCCTTTACAGACTCATAACTGGTAGCACAATAAAAAATGAGTTGTGATGCCATCATAACTCAGCAAAAACTGCAAAATCACAGCTCTGGTAAAAGAAATTATTCTGATTGTGACCCTGCTAATTCTTATTTATTTAAGTAAAGATTTAAGAACTTTTTTAATTTGTCCACATTGCAAATATTAAGAGATACAAACTTTCTAATAAAAGTTTTTCCTGCTATTAACTAAACACCAGGCTTCTGCCTCTCCCACACCCTAAATATGAGGCAAATAACATTACCATACATTCAATATTTGCTTTTAAAGTAAATGGAAAAAAAGCCAGAGCGTTTGAACTTGTTCCAAAAGATGACATTGTAACCTTTACAAATGAACTACAAAGGCAAAGAAAGAAAATCATGTTCCAACCATCATGTGCCTCTGCATTATTAAATGTATAATCAGTTTCCAAGACCTCCTGAAAGAAAAACCCAAGTGGTAAATTCAATCTCACTCTGCCTTTTAGCCTGAATCCTTACATTTACTGCATCCAAGCACAGAAGGCATCTTCAAGCCAAAATTTTAACCCCAACAATCCAGCACCCTACCCGAAGGCTGACACACATGTCTTTATGAAATCTTTAAAGCTTGTAATCTAAAGATATTTTGCAGCACTAAAGCAAACAGAAGACTAAATTTTCCACCCCCCCACAGGCTTCCCATCTTTCTTTCACCACTCCCTGATGGTTCTGTAACATTTCAAGCTGCATCTAGAAAAATAGGATCCCTTTTCTGCCCTAAGCATGTCCAATAGGTAGAAGAACTGCCAAGTCAGATACGTCCATTGCATCAAGAAATTCCATGTCTAAATGGATTTTTAGGCTTCACATTGATCCAGATGTATATTTATGGACTCTAGAAATTACATGTGTGTGTACATACATATATCCCAGACGTTAAACAAATACCCAGTTTCTCACTGGACAGAGTTTGCAAATAGCCACATACACAGCATAAATACCAGCAGTGTTTTACCCAAGTTGATTTCAGGATATAAATAAGCTAAGGACTGGAGGGAGAGGAAATATTTCCAGCTGCTATTTTTGGAAAGAAACAGATCATCTTTTAGACAATAGAGCTTTCCTTGATCTAAGCAAGAAACAAAAAGCTTTAAAGCTAAAACAGATGGAGAGCAATTGCTCAGAGTTTAAAGCTGATTACACTAATCAATAGCAGTCTAAAAAGAGATCACTCCTTCCTACCAATATTGCTGCATTGGCATGGCAGCCAGCAGTGTGGAATGTCCCAGGATGCTGCCAGCTACCAGTGTCCCCAGTCCCCCAAGGACATTATGAGGGCAGGAACATTCCAGCAACATCCTTTTCAACAAACAGCACTGAAAAACAGCACAGAGCCAGCTCTAGACCATGTTGCTCTAATTAATCTCCATTTCAAGCATAAGTTTGTTTTGTGCCATGATCTGCATTAGCGTGCAGATTCAGGTCCAGAAAGTGTCACTTTTAAAGGCAATATTTGTTTTATGGGAAAACAAGCGGATAAGGTCTTCAAATAATAGCATGATTGTTTTTAGGTCAAGTTTTATTGCAATAAAAAACTTTACCTCTATCAGAAGTTTTGTAACTGCTTCTCTGTTGTCTACATTACCTCTTGACAAGATAATTGTTGCCAAGACATGAGCAAGCAGAAAACAAGGCATCAGACAGACACTGTATCCCTCCCCAAATTAAATCAATGTCTCCTTTCAGCTTGGTTTGTCTAGAGAAAAACAAGAGGAAATTAAGGAGGATATGGCTCATTTTGGCCAGAATATTTGGATACATTCTTAATTATTTTGAGGGGTGTGTGCACAAACTCCATCCCTCTGCATCAACTCTTTGTGAGCATTTTTATACTTCTGCTTTAATTAGTCCAAACATTAGTAACAATTAGAAATGTTGGTACAATTCAGATCTATTCTGAACTGACTACAAAATCACTTGAACAAATGAAAAGTTATTAAGAGACACAATCTGTTTCTTTTCCCAGAAAGTAAAAATTTATTTTCCCATCCCTTCATTAATATAATTTATATTTTTGCTCTGGATTATTTATTAACAGTAGCAACAAATTTTTAAAGGGTTATGTCCCCTATGGAAAATCAAACCCTTAACAATTTGAAGCCCCTACTGCTATAAAACTTCTATTTTTTTTTTTAAATCTTTGCTCAAAACTCAGAGGATTTTGCATATTTCATAGATGATAATTAAGTAATTGCAAATTTAATCTCCTTAAGTTTTTGAAATGTGGAGGTTTCATTTTCATTAATTCCAGATTCTGCATTTGAATGCTTTGATTAACATATAAAAGAATTTTTCTGGAGGAAAACATCACTAAGCTGCATGCAAAGCTTGGAAACAGCAGCCTGATGCTCCCCAGTGTTTGACAGAGGCACATATCAAAGGACCTCATCCCATCTAAAGAAAATAGTCAGTTCCTACTGATTGCAATCAATATTTGGATGTTCTCACAACTTATGTATTTACCAAATTAAGTATGTAGTTAGCGATGGATGACAGTGTGTCATCTACTCTCACTTGCCTGCCAACTTCAGCTATTCTTAAGAGAACATTCAGTGATCATGATAGATTTTGGATCTCAGCCGAGAAGGGGATTCCAGAAGAAGACAGAGTTGGTCAGGCATTGAGGGTTTTCCCCACTATAACCTTCTTTTAAGTTTATCAAAACCCTAAGTAGTTATCCTTCTTCACTTTAGAGATTGTTAGCAGTTTAAGGACATTAGATGACATAGGGGAAATATGCCTTTCTGTCCAACAAACAAAATATCTTTATTTTTGCAGAAGAGTTTTGATCAGGACTTGGCAATAGGCATTTAAACAATGTGCATTTCAGCCCCCCTGTACAGCTGAACAAATGATTCAGAATTGTTGTCTGCTTATGTTCAATTCATATATTTGCAGCTGCTCTGAAGTGTAATGTGGATATCTCTTTAATCAAATTCCTTACTTCAGTTAGGACTTAAGCACTCAGAAATTTGAGCATATGATTGACCATGGGAGTAACATGGAATTGGTTGGGCAGCTTGACTGGAGGAGCTTCTGTTGTCCTGTACAAGACTGGTGATTCTGGGAATGGGAAATAAAAAGAACTGCAAGGATAGGGAAGGCAGCAAGATTCATTTGTCCTTTTATAAAATATATTCAACCTTTTATATTCCACAGCTTTTCCATTTTCAGAATAAAGATGAATTAAAGTTTACAGGAAAAACTGTATAAGAAAAAGTACGGATACTTTTTTTATCCTTTCACTCCCTGAAGAGTTTAGGATTTTCTTGGTCTACATCTATTCATCTCTGCTCTATAGCAATTGTCCCAGATACTTCTGTACATAGAAAATTTCAAGCTGAATCTTTAAACAGCAATAATAATAAAAAAAAAAAAAAAAAAAAAAAAAAAAAAAAAAGCCCCAACTTCCTGAAAATCCACTCCCTGGGCATAATTCAGAGAAAGCATTTTTTGCAAAGGGCTCTGGCTGTGAAATCTTACATCAGGTCTCACTAATTTGGTTTCATTACGGCAGATTTCAATGTCATACTTTGAAGAGCAAGGAATTAAAATAGGTCAGCAGCACTGTGGGAGAAGTACACAAAAGCAGCATCCAGCCTGCAGTGGTTCAGCATCTCAGGCAAAAGCCTGTGTGACCATCAGCTCAGAGAGACAGACATGGAATGAGGAGCGCAGTTCACAGCAGGTATGGAGCAGGGTGTTGAGAGTGCTGTTCTGTCCCTGCACCTGGCTGCCACTCAGGCTCATTCTGAACTGCCAACAGCCCTAGATAAGAGCCTTCAGCAGTTAGAAACCTGGTAAAGCATAATTAATGTGACACTTTGTCCAGCATCCTCACAGCTGACCAGCTATAACACCTAACAGGTCAGAGGACTAAACCACTCCCCTCCCTCCTCCTTCTCACTCCAAATGAAACTCTCAAAATCTTCTGCTGAATGTGCCCATCATTTCCTTTTTCAGCTAAATCCATCGTTGAAAAATAATCACATCCTGAATATTTACACCATTTGGAGCTATGGTTTTGTTCCAGCTGAAATCTGATTTCTGCATCTGAATATATTCCCTGTGGGCATTAGGGCAGGAAACAGCACCCTCTTCTCTTTACAGCTTCCACAGCCCTTCTTGTTAACTCCTTAAGGGCCAAAAATTAAATAGGTCATGAGAACTGTTAAATCACTGTGTGATCATTTTCTTTATCATATTCTTTTCCTCCTTTGCTTATCTTGGGCTTTTTAGATGTTTGTCTTGCAAATTTATCTTGGCTCCTGTTTCTTTCTACATTTGTTACAAGTTCTTTGTCACAGATCTGTCACAGGAAAAAATCGTCCTAAACTCTTTCAGTGTAAATGTATTCAAAGTACTTCCAATATACAGTGGTTTAGTAGTAGGAAATAAGGAGGAATAACTCAAAAAAAATTAAAAATTAAACCTGTTTCAGGACACCACAATGTATTCTGAGCTGAGCTCATTTTCAGGAGAAACATTGTATTTCAAGAGAAATCTGCCCTACTTATTTATCACATTCTGCCCTTGTGACTATTCCTATTCTTACAACTTCAACACGTCCTTTTTGCTTTGTTTCCAGCATGTACAGCAGACAATTCTTCACATCATTTGGCAGCTTATATATTACAGTCTTCTGACTAAATTTACATGGATAAGATATATTTAAAAGGTTTTTCTTCAGCACTGAGAGTTGTATATTTGTAGGTATAGATTTACATACAATTCCACATGTCCAGTTTTTGGGTAGGGATTTTAATGTCATTTATACATCATACCACAAGTATTTTTATTGGTAAAATTATTATATAATTATAATTTTTGAATTATTTATTTTATATTTATTTATGGTATTTATATTTATTACTATAATTATCATGTAATTACCATTACTCAATAACTCCTTTCTACGTATTTATCCGTACTAAATTTCATAGATTTTCTACAGGATCCTTAAGACAATTTTTCTTGGGAGTCCAAAATGTATTTGTTCTGCTGCTAATTTTTTTTTTTTTTTTACACATAAAACCAGCATCTGACATCACTGTGAATTCAGAGAAAAATACTCATACTTCTGATCTCAATTTTTGCCAGGTTAAGGGCTTGGAGCTCAGGATAACTTTTGGACTGGGCAGTGGAGGAGCACTGAACAGACCTGTTTCTGCCAGAGCTTTGTATGGTTGAAACAGGTAAGAGGACATGAACACACTTGTAACTTAATCAGTCATTATCTGCATTCATTTTGGAAATAGCTCACATTTTTCTGCTAAATATTTCTCTACTTTTTCACCATCCATTTCTCTATTCTTACTGGGCAGGGTTTAGGTTTTCTGAGAGAGAACCAGAGCAAGAATATCAGTCCATGCACCAACCCAACCTGCCCAACACAAGGTCACCAACATGTTAGTATGGAAAACCTCAGCACCACCCTGGTAAACATCTCTGTAGGACAAACTCCTCTTTCTTCCTTCACTTTTTTTAATTGTTTAATATGAAGGTCATAAAAGAGGTTGCAGGGAAGGAATGCAGAGCACAGGGCACACCTCATATACTCAGGTGTGACTTTTAGCCTGCGAAATGTTTTCAAGCTGAGGATGAATAAAGGTTCTACTTTACAACAGAAACAGTCCCTGAAACAAAATCCATTATTAAACCTGCAAGAGTCAACTCCAGAATGAGGTATAAAAGAGTCAAAGGAAAAAGAGATAAAAGCATTTCTGGTATTTGGCTACTTCCATTTGGGTTATATTTGCATTTGAAGAGAATTTAATCTGTTGACAGACCAGAACAAAAAGATGATAGAAAATTTGGCAGTTTTACAACTAAGCTTAAGTGCTCCAAGTAGTTCCCTTAATATGCCTCTCTTCTTAAAACAGAAGTATGAATTATATTTGGACAACTTTAAGCGGACTATACATTGCCTGGGGGATGCTGCTCCTGCCCTATTGCAGGCAGAGTAATTAGGGTCAAATACACAGCAGCCGAGTATTTGAGCCTTACATTCCCAAACACAATGCGCACCTGACCCTCCTACAGCAGAAAGTGTGGTGCATTCATAATGCACATCCAAAAAAAGGGAGTTCCAAAAGTGACCTTTCAGACAGAGATGCACATTAATATCTTTATTCTCAAGCAGAATCTATACGTGTCTAGTTTGCCAGTAGAGGTCTTGCCCCCCCCTTTTTTTTTGTACACAAAGCAAGAGAATTTATTCCTTTTCCCCTCCTTATCACAGAACTAGGGTAACACTTTCCTTCCAGGACAATACTTTCAACTGAATCACAAATGGTAGTAGCAGGATGAAGGACAGACTTAAGTGCAACCGGAGACTCATACAGAGGGACATATGGGTTGGAATGCTGTTACCTAGACTATTTACTGTATAATGTGTCTTAAAAATGGATCAAACTTCCTCTTTTTGAACACAGAAACATGAAGAATAGGATTACTTACTAGGATTTCCTAGCATGTGGATTCAATATTTGGAGAAGCCTAGTTCCTCTGAGAACACACTGTCCAAGAAGCACTTAAAGGAACTGAGAAGGAAATGTGGGAACCTGCACTAATGTCACAAATTGTGACGTATGTTATATATTTGTCCAAAATCCCTGTCGCTGCACATGGCAACAGTACCAACCTACCCTCAGGGAGAAATGCAAACAGATTCTGCTAAAGCACACAAATTATCACCAGGGAACACAAATCTTGTCCTGATTCTTTTGACCTGTAGTAGAAATGCTTTACCTTAAATAAAACAAACATAAGATTCCATGAGACAATGCTTCCAAGGCATTCATTATTTTTATGTCTTAGTAGGCTACCTGGTACCAGAGGAAGAGAGACATTAATTGCCTTCTAGGAGGCAAGTGGGAGCAACAGGTGAATGCATATTTTTTCAGTAAGGCAATGTACAAATGTAAATACCTTATTGCCTAGATGACATGTAACAAACTAGGAAAGGGTCCATTCACAGCATAACAAGAGTTCATAAGTATTTGATTTAGGATGCATACTCCAAACTGTACACTTCCTAAGACAGGTATTGTGAGAAAAGCAAAATGTATTACTACACATGGCAGTGCTTAGTCATCAGGCTCATTTGAAGGACAAAGTTGCCTTAGATGTAAATCCATATAGGATGTGCACCTGCACTACCTTAGTATCAAAGCAAACAGATCTGCCAAGCCATACGGGGCAAGCAATGAACTAAACCAATATTTCACTTTTTACACTGTCACTGTCAATGTAACTTGATGTTCACCTTCCTACCGAGGCCAGATCAGCGTTTGGAAATCTGAAAGTCAGAAAAAGAGCATCAGTGGGAGCAAAAGCTGCACTTGCAGTCCTGACACTCACCTGGGACTCAGCACAGCTTTGTATTGATCCTTGCTCTCAGGATAAAGCATCCCCAGACATCCTCTATCCACCTGCATTTATGGATGGACACAAACTATTGTCATGTGGCAAGTGGAAATAAATTACTTTTTTGCCTCAGGAAACTCCTAGAGATGTTTTGTTTTCACATCCATCATATTCTTGAATGAGTCTTCTCTAGAGCTTGTATTTGCTAATTAAGGATACAACAGAGCACCAAGCTCTGCTGGCAATTTTGGAAAAACTTTGGATATTCCCTCCAATATAAACTGGTTTTCTTCTCCTAGTTCTTTTTTATATAAATTTTTGATTTTTCTCTTGAACGTGTAATATATAAAAAAAAAAAAAAAAACAAAAAAAAAAACAACAAAAACAAAAACAGAAACCTACCTTTAAGATACATTGTTTAGCACTATCAAGCTGTACTACCAAAAATCTGTGCTTACCTCCCATAAACTTCCAGTTCAGTTTTTCACAGTCCACTGCAGCGCTCCAATCAACTGCAATGATATCTCATTGTATATCCTGAGAATCTGACTGCTGGGTGAGAAGTGATGGCAGGACAGGAAGCAGACTGTAAAATCATAGAATCACTGGAAAAGACCTCTCAGATCACCAAGTCCATACAATCAACCCAGCACCACCACCATGTTCACCACTGAACCATGTCCTCAAGTGTAGAGTCATAAAATAATTAAGGTAAATGCCAACTTGTATCACATTAATCAGATATTAATGAATATTCACTGTTATTAATCATAGAATCACCAAATGCTTTGTGCTGGAAGGGACCTCAAAGATCATCTCGTTCCAAGCCCCCTGCCATGGCCAGGGACACCTTCCAT
This sequence comes from Lophotriccus pileatus, assembly GCA_035583135.1. NCBI lineage: Eukaryota > Metazoa > Chordata > Aves > Passeriformes > Tyrannidae > Lophotriccus > Lophotriccus pileatus. The sequence goes on from JAWWES010000002.1 coordinate 748,134, forward strand.
AGACCGGGTTGCTCCAAGCCCTATCCAACCTGGCCTTGAACACTTCCAGGGATGGGACATCCACAACTTCTCTGGGCAACCTGTGCCAGGGCCTCACTACCCTCAGCGTAACAATTTTTTTCTTAATATCCAATCTAAATCTACTCTCTTCCAGTTTGAAGCCATTCCCCCTTGTCCTGTCACTCCACGGTCCTGTAGACAATCCCTCTCCTCGTTTTTGTAGGCTCCCTCCAGGTACTGGAAGGCCACAGTTGAGATCTCAGTTTTGAGCAAAGAGAAACATCCACCACCAGGCTCCAGTATTTGAAAGGAAACAAACTGTTAAAGTATGTAAAAATAAAACAAGGTGGTCCCATTCCAAGAACAGCTTATTGCCTATTTGCAGCTAATTTTTATTCATGCACATGATGACCAGGGAAAGAACTTAGCAGATGTTCCTCTATGCAAAGTTGTGTGTTTTCCTCATGATTTTGCAGACTGGTGGTTACAGGGGAAGGAAAGGAAGCAGCCATGCAGACAGGGTGTCCGCTGTGCCAGGAAGGGGGAGCAGCAAGACCTCTGGGACACTACACATCTATTAATGTCTATTTTACTCTGCATAAGCTTGGTCCAGTGCATTAATAAAATTCAGTACTGGCAAGGAAAGCTTAGCACACAGCCCCTGAGGGGTCAGGAAACACAGATGAGAAGCAGCAATATCAGAAATTAAAATGAAGAGGAAACTGTCCTAGGTCTGAAAAAAAAATCATTAATTGAATTATCTTTCTAACTGTGAAGTCATGAAAAGAAGGGAAAAGGAGAATGAAGTGAAATGGAACAAAAAATCTACTTCCTGGATTTATCATTAGAAGAAAAAAAAAAAAAAAAAAACACCTTATGGTCTTTTTCTAAATTTTTAAGTGAAAAATCCAAAATCTGTCCAATTTCAAAAATCTAGGAAGGGCTTGGAACACTATGCACATTTAATATAGTACTGTACCCCGTGGGAACAATGGGATAGAGGAATAAAAATTATTAATAGACTTTATTCATGAATATTTCTTAACAGGTGAGCTGTGGAGGAAAGAGGAAAAGAGGAAAGGAAACTTGAGAAGAAACTTGGGATTTTTATTAGTAATACTTAGTAAAAAAGCACCTGATGAATAACACGTGCACTGACCTGTGCATTGTATCAGCTTTTACAGGAGACTACCATGATTAATACATTCTGGTCACATCAGCACCTTCGAATTGCCTTGCCCTACTTTTAAATGTATTAAAAAAATGAAGACAGCAGATTCTCAATCTTGGTTATGGGAAGATAAAACAGTAAAGACACAGCAAGGTTCCCAAATTCTTGTGTGGGCACACTTGATGGAGAACTTCAGTAATATTGTTATTGCCCCTTACTTCCTGGTGTTCACTTGAGAAGAATCAAAAAGTCTAAAAACAAAACGTGTTGTAAGAATCAGGTAACAACAGATAATGGAAATCTACCACACTAATCACAAAACCACAAATACAATATGGAATTAAAAGTAACAAAACTAAATACTATAACTTCATGTGAGTCGACTCTGACTCCGATTTCACATCTGTGCAAGTGTGATAACCAAATAAGTGCTCTTAATTTCTCCCTAGTCGCGTTCGGAATTTAGGGGTTTAGCTAACATAATTTGATTGTTTTTATAACCTTTTGAAGAGGAGACAGAAATCAGTAATTCATATAAATTACCTGTTCATGAGCATGCTATCTGTCTTAGGCATGGCAAGTACACAGGAAAATGGAATTACAATTTAACAGGAGTTGGTTGAAAAACATTCATTATTCTTCAGAGATCTTTCATCACTAAGTTGTCATAAAATTAGACTTGGACAGAAGTCAAAAAAGAAAGCAGTACTATTTTTTCATGTAAAATCAAAGTATTTCTTTTTTTCAAAATTTTCCAGGAAAATAGTTTGATTTGGAAAAACGTCTTTTAAATAAGATCTTGGGGAGGTGGGGAGGGATGAAAAGAACTACATACTTTCCATGCTATTTTTATGTACTTTCACACCTCTAAAAATAATGCTTGAAAAAGTCTTTTTTTTTTTTTTTTTTTTAAAAGAAAAGAAAAGAAAAAGGAAAAACATTTCCATTGAAGACTGACAGAAAGAAATTGCTCAACATTTCCTGTCAGCCTGCTTCAGAGGTTTCTGGGACCTAGAAAAGATGAAAAGTCAGATTTATTTTTTTTCCCTCTAACATAAAGCTTTTGCAAGTGGCTTTCATTTTCTGAGCTGTTGTAACACATCTCAGCTATTTGGGAATCCAATCTGTTTAACCAAAAGCAAAAGCTATGATTTATATATATACACACACACACACACACAGAGACATCCACCCACCTCTTCTGAGTTGCATGTTCAATATACCTTGCTTAGAAAAAAATACTGACAGGAACCCCAAAGCTGAAGTCTGGAGCAAGTGCAGGGCCTCGCACAGCCTAAGCACACTTAGAAGTCCTGCTGTCCTGGGACCCAGGTGCAGCATGCTGTGTATTCATATATATCCATATTTTCTTCCAAGAACAAATAGGAATTCTTTTTCCATCATGGAGCAAGGTGTGCCCCTGTAGCTTGAACCATAAGGTACCTCTTTACCCAGGAGAAACATTTTGTTTCTCCGAGTTCTTCTCCTCCTGGCATTTCATACTTTCCTTTTGCTCTTTTCAGTAACCAGATGAACTTTTCGTACCTGGCCCTGCCTTACTAAGTATTTCCTCATCTGAAAGAGACCTACACATGCCAAATAAACTTAATTTCAGGATTAGGTCACAGAGCTACTTTAAAAACAACCAAATCATCTCACACGCTTCAAGTGCAGTCAACAGATTACACAACAGCTTTTAATTTTGGGTTAGAAAGCCGATAACATATGGAGATCTGTGATTTGAACTTGCTAGAAATGGTTGAGCTTTGAAGATAACGACAAAGCAATAGGAAATGCTTGGTAAAAGCGACAGACAAAATTCACAAGTGCAACAAAGTAGTGAGATGAACAATATGGCGTCAACATCAAAGATACAATTACCTGGATAAGCAGAAAAAAATC
>JAWWES010000002.1:751306-763902 GCA_035583135.1 Lophotriccus pileatus
AGTGCAACAAAGTAGTGAGATGAACAATATGGCGTCAACATCAAAGATACAATTACCTGGATAAGCAGAAAAAAATCGTTCCACTGCAGGTATTAAAAGAGGCAGCACATTCCAAAACCCTGAGCACACAAAAATTATTGTCGCTCCAGTGGCTTCAACTTTATATCACCATCAGCAAGAGCTGAGAGACAGCGGTGCCTGCCTTGATCTCCTTCACATTGTCCAGCACCCAGCCATGGTGCACGGTGCACACCATACCCTGAAACAGCTTATTTTTGTGGAACAGACCATTAGCTGGAGTGAATCTACCAGTGGCTCTGAAGTTTCCCCATAGACTACCGATAAATTAAGAGAACTTGTTCAATTATAAGAAAACTGAGCATTAAGAAACAGTGTTTCTGAAGATCATGATGCACAATGCATCTACAGGTCTGATGCTAATGCTAATCCTTAATAATTGTGCAAATACTTCAAACCACTGGCACCAGCAATCAAGATTGGAGCTGTTTATTAGAGACAGTGTCTTCAGTGAGCCTCTCTGTTCCTATATCTACTTATTTATGCTTTTAAATAAATGCAGTGCTACTACATTCCAGAAAAGCCATAAGCACACAATTTCCTGCTTGTTAAAACATCTTTACTAACAAGTTGCCTGTTTCACTTGTTTTGGCAAGAGGGAAATAAACGTATTTTCATTTGTGTTCCATTAAATTATTCCACAACCCATATGCAGTGTCTTGATGCAGTTTGAAAGGTGAACAGATGGAATTTTATTTTTAGCTCACGTTAACACAGCCCATCAAACACTCATTTGCCTGATATACTATCATAATATAGCTTACTACTCAGCCTTTAAAGTATACCTCTGCCTGCCTTGTAACATCCAAATGACAAAAGAGAACTGCATGATAAATATTTAATTACAATCATAATGATCGCTTTGTCACTGAAAACTAGCAACTGTAAGTGAATGGAAGAACTGGGGTTTTAAAAAGGAACATTTAGCAACTGTGTGCTACTGAAATCAAAGCACATTTTTAATTAGAGCCTTTAAAATACAGGCCTCTTCAAGATTGGAAGAGTGCTTGAGGGGACCAAATATATGGGTTTGTATTGATACATGAGGCATTTGCAACACCTATTAGGTATTAGGAATAGACTGAAACTTTCTTTCAGTAGTTAACTATACATGCCTTCAACTGCATTTTGTAATACTGCAATATGCAAGAGTGCCTACCATAAAATCCTATCTGCAAGAGCATAGGATAGAATGATAAAGTAGACATAAGCACTAATGGTGCTTCTTCACTCAAATAATTCACAACACAGAATTTGTAGCCTCCACACCAGACTCTTAAATGTTGTAATGTTGTTTAGTTTTCACTGGGTACATAGCCATATTATGTCATGTGTTGGCTAGTGCTGAAACACAAGGGTGAAAGCACATACTGCACGTTTAACTGTAATCACAAAGGAGCACAACAGACTAAACCAAAAAAAAAAAAACAAAAAAAAAACTAGATAAAAACCAAATTTCTGTTTGACCCTGAAACAGCTCTCTTGGCTCCACTATACCAGGTCCTTCAGTACCTATTTCAAAAGTACAATCCTCCTGCAGCAGGACCTGCAAGGGTGACACAGACTATTAGCAGGTGTTAAACAGTGTTAGAGGCAACATAGCAGCTTCTCTCCAAATAAGAGCGAGGTTTCTGCAGAGAAATGCCTAATAATTTTCACATGACAGAGGAAGTGAATAGTTTTCTCACAACTCAAACCTTGCTTTTCATTTTCAAACAGGAAAATGTGCTGTCAGAAGCAAAATGCCTTTGAGAAGTCATCACAAGAACCAACAGAAATGATTTTTTTTTTTTTTAAATAAAGCTATGCCTTTAGTGGTCATCAATGCTGCTCATTTGAAAATGTTGGGGAAAACTGGAGAATTAGCAGGCTGAAATGGGAAAGATAAAAATAAGGTCCTGGTGCCTCACAGAGCTTCAATTTCATCTTTGATGGGCAAGGCTAAATGTGCTTTCACACCACTTACTGCTAAATCAACTGAGGGTAAGCAGATGCTACCCTCTCCCTCAAATTTTTGCTCATGCTCTGTGCTTCCATCTGTATTACAAATGGGAGAGACAATAATGATAATAAAGTACCCAGAAATAGTACAAAATCCCATGTGAAGAAGATAAATCAAATGAGACAAGTCAGCTATATATAAAGGACCCAAATTATTCAAGCTGCCTAAACACCCAGAAGTGCACTCGCAGCTTTATACTAATGATTGCAAATTCCAAACAGCATTGCTGTATTTTTCCTAGTTTCTTTTTTTTTTTTTCTCTCCCTCAAACAGGCACATAGGAATTAAGTCTTTAAATCTGTATTTAGTCAGCAGACACTGTACTAATTAATATGGAAAACAATGACCATAGGAAAGGGCCAGATGGCTTGAAGACAGAGAATGAAGACAAGCTGAAGGAGATCTGTGTGAGGATAACAAGAGCATACTTGAGTTTTCTTAAACGCAGAGCTCTTTAATAGATAGATTTGATTTCAAATAAGATTTTAAGCAGAAAGGTCAGACAAGTCTCCACGTTTAGTCAGCAATAAACCTTTTCTACAAGCTCTTTCTTTCAATCAAGTCACATGAGAGAGATAAGATTATTTCCCAAAGGATGCTGATCAATGCCGTGTTTGAAATAGTCTCATCCCGCACTAACAGCTAGAAATATTTCTTTACTCTCATCCCGCACTAACAGCCAGAAATATTTCTTTACTCTTTGTTGGTAACTTTTCTAATGCAAGAATTAAATCTAAAACAGGGAGGGATACGAGAAATAAGACTAGTGCTTGTGCAGTATTAAAATGAATTAAGTTTTTTTCACAGACCATGTATTTGATGTATGGATTCAGAAGACAAAAGTAGGAAAACAGGGTTTGATAATTTAAATATGAATATCATTCTCCCATGTAAAAACTGAATCCTCAATAAGAGACAAGGTATTTTAACAGAAGAATCCCAATTCCAAATTATTCTTGGTAGTATCACTGCAGTCTGTAGCCCTAGAAAAATACTGCAAAGCGCTTGTTGTCCTATTAATTTGTAAATTCAAAAAAACATGGAAAAATAGCTGCAGTCACCTACTGTTCCAAACTATTAATCAGGCAGCTGACTAGGTAAGTTGAGGGGAAGCATCAGACTTGAGCTGTGCTGGGTTTCCTTGCCTTGCGCTCATTAGCCAAGAGAAGAAAGGGAGGGACAGGTGTTGGGAAATGTTGCTGAAGTAGCATCAGAATTATGTTAAGGACATAAATAACACAGGCCCGAAAGGGTACAGGAGCATTTCAGGAGACAGCTTGGCAGAAGGGATTCTTCCAACAGACAGACTCTGTTATTTTTGGTAGGAGCAGTGAAATCACAAAGTACATACGTGATTTGGAGGAATAATAATTGCGAATAAAAAACAGGCAAGTGTATAACCTCAGAACCTGAGATGCACAGGGGGGAAGCATCCTGCATGCCTGCATGGCATTCAGCCATTTCTTATGGTTTCACTGATTCACTCCCTTCTCAGTGTGCCATAGAGCTGTCACAAACTAAATCACCAAAAGCAGTAAGTTTAAACCCCCCCCACCTCCTGGGATGAAACCTCCCAGGGTTTCATCCTAAACCGCAGTTATGGTACTAACAGGGAAAAGAGAAGTTGGCCTAACAAAGTTCTGTATCTGTGAAAGCACCAAAGCATGCTTAAACATCCCAAAAAAACCCAATTCATAATCATGAAAAAGTCAGGGAAAAGCCTGAAGAGTAAAACAACCCACTCACTGTCACAAAGAGAAACACATCATTTTGCATCATCTCATGCTTTGCTTTTGTAGATATCAAGACACAGAATACTTTGAACGACATTTCTTGGCACAAATTTCAAAATATAGAGAAAACCAGTAGCAGACACCTAGTCCATGTGCTACACGTTTCACCCTCAGGTTTAAACACCGGACTGAACATTTCCACTTCACACATTTGTGGAAGCAGCTCTCTTACCTGGGTGCTGACAGTAACCTTCCTTGGTTTACTTGTCAGCTGCAGTAACACATTTTTATCCACCTTTCCTCTGTAAATGTTGCCACACCTGTACATAACCAGCAGTCATGTTAATCCTGGATTGTACATCTATTTGTTCATTAGCCATCCCTGCCCTTCAGTATTTGCAGCAACTACTAAGAGACCTGGAAGTCTAAATCTCTCCACGGGACTCTATTTAGGGCAAAGAACTTCAAGAAATTCTTCAAATTATTAAATTTCTGCTGCATTAAATCTTCAAATCATTGCTGGTTCATGTTTTTGTTTTTGTTTGGGTTTTTTTATGCTGTGGTAATCAATTGCCCCATTTTTACCACCAAAGACCAACAAAAATTATTCTAATGAAAATTGGGAGTTCCTCAAGAAGCAAAATAGGATTTTTTTTTTTCCACCACAACTGCATCTCCTAAGTGACAATGGCATTAGAACAGAATAAAATAGAAAACATAATTAGAAATAGAAAACATGTATTTTTTTAGTAGACAAATAGAACTGCAATTTTCATTGCACCATAATAAGTTTTTTATTTCTGGAGTAATTTTCAAATGAGTTTACTTAATTATAACTTCTGTCAGTTTTAAACATGATTTCACAATGCTGTTTCAATTGATGGCCAGTTTTCATGGACTTACAGACATATTTCTTTATTAAAATAAGCAAACCCAAGAAATTATTTAACGCAATATAAATGTTGCAGAGAAATAAAGAACATGCACATAACCTGCACCTAAAAAAGTAGTCTTAAAAGCACTCTACTCAAAGTCTCATTAAACTTCAATTTATTTCTATGATGTTTCTGTGTCTCAATTTAAAACTCTCTAACCTTTCACCTTTCCAAGATGCAAAATTAACAATACTGACATTTACAGGATATCGGTTTTAAAATGTCAGTAGGGGGAAATAAAAAACGGGAAACAGAACAATATTTATCAGTTTGCAGAGGCCATGATAAACACTAACATTACCCTTGACAAAATTATACATCTGGAAGTATTTTTCTCTTCAAATTAGAAGTTTCTGTATTTCTGGCAGGTGACATTTATACAAAATGTACGACAAGAATTACTGTGGTAACAAAAACATATTTAAAAAATGATTATTTTTCCTATTTCTCTTTCATTTTTCTTTCAGCATACGTTAACTCAGAGTACTAAGAAATCCCTATATTCTTTTTCCTTGGCTCTGCTATTGAGTTTCCTTAATTATTGGCCTGTGGCCAAGGGTGCTGGGCTGTCCACAAGGCTTAGTGCTATGAAGTGTTGCACTGCTTTTCGTTTCATATTCTAAGGCATGTTACAAATCACAGCTGTAATACTAAAGAATTCCACCGAAGACACTTTCTTAAATTGCATCTGAAAAATAATAGATACATTACAAGGCCCAATTCTTGGGATATTTAAATTAGATGGAGAAAAAAATTCTGGTATCAAACATATCATCCAGTGGAGAACAACCCCAAAGGAAATGGAAAGCACCTATTAGTTTTACTTCTACTGCTCTATAACTTACAGGAATCTGTTCAAACAGACATATAGCTCCATTCCACTGAAATAAGAATATTTTATTGATTTCAAACTCTCTCATAAACCTGAAATATTTTAATTACCAAATAATCCATTTTACATTTCACAGGCAGCAATTTGCTGAGCAACATAAATCTAACACAAAACAATGCCTGATTGAAAAAGTGAAATATGTTCCTGTAAACAGAAAGTACCTGGTGTGTCCTTGAAGTCTATTGTTTTGGGAAGGTGCCAGAGAAAAATATTAAAACCCCTAATGCACAAGAGAATTGTCCTGTTTTTAATAAGTCATCTTTTAAAATTCCCACAGATTAACATAAGACAGAAACCCTCCAACATCTGCACTTCAAAAATGCTCACAAAACAGGGTAGGGAGATAAAAGGGAAGTATCTGCTGCAGAGTCCACTCTAAAGACAGCCAAGAGAAAGCTGATAAGGGTCTTCATTCATTGATGTTCAAAAACATTTGTTCTCAGTCTGATGTTACTTAACTCATAGCAAGTAATTATCTGCCAAAAACTTCCTTCAGCATTCAATACTCCTCTTAACACCAGTCCAGTATCTTCAAAACCACATTTGGCAGCACTGTAGCTTACACACAAAAGCAAATGAAAATCTGCGCTCTCCTCACATCAAGCCTTGCAGACCCCTGTGCTGGAACCCAAGGCTGCCACAGGGACTGCTCCGAGCTTCTACACAGCAAGTCCCCTTCACACCTCCCGAGGCAGTTTTATTATGAGAAAGAATTGTTACCCCACTTTACAGCTGAAGCCACAGATAAGCAAAGACGTCATATCTGCAACCAGTATGAGATATTAAAATCAGATCTTTGACCCCAAGGCCATAGTGGCATTCGCATTTCTCCTTCTTTAGCACAAATAATTTTTGGTTGTGTCAATCAGAGAGGGTGTGAATGCATTTGAAAGCTTTCGAGGTCTGTACATTGTCCACAGAAATGGCACATTACAGCTGAATGTGCAGGACTATTACATTTCTTAAATCTAGGACAAAATCAAACATTGCAGAGATCAATATAACAGTTCTCCCCACACTCTGTGTGGCTCTATGGGCTCCACAATTTTGGCTGAAGCTCTACAGTTCACATGATAAAGAGACATGGATTTAAAACTTCAGCTGTTGCTCACTGTAAATACATATACTATGGCATTGAAATTACCAATCTGCTACAGCAATATAGCTTTAGCCTGAAAGAAGCAGAGAAACAGAGAATATTCACTGTAAAAATAAAGCAAGCAGATTGTTCTCTTAATTTAAGATTTGGGATGAGTTATGGTGTTTCTTCAAGATACATTAATGAATTAAAATTGAACTCAGTTTCAATCTCCTTTCTTGACTTGCTTTTATTTCCCAGTCCACATTTGAGCTGAATGAGTATCTGAAATGTTTTGAACCACAATGTGGTCACACTCCTTAACAAAGCTCTACCAGAAAACTCCTTTTAAATATTTCAACTTTTTTTTGTTCCCATTCTTTCTGCAAACAGCAAGACAAGTGAAAAGGGGAATTAAAAAAAAAGAAAAAAAAAACCAAACACACAGTTGGTTTAGCTGGAAGAAGTACAGATGTTTTCTTTGAGCAAAGTTACCTAAATCCACACCATCGGCACCCTTATGCGAGCACGAGGAGTCAATTAGAAGTACCTGCAAAGCACAGACCAGATTAGCCAGCACCTGCCCAAGAGGTGAAGGAGCAAGTCCTCCTGTTGGATCTCAAGGTTTTCTGCTGGCTGCAACGACTGCAGTGTGTAACCATCACACCGCAGCTCCAACACAACTGTTTCTGAGTGAATTTTTTATCAGTACCAAGGCAAAGTCATTTGGATGAACATTCCCTTCATTGCCAACTCCTGGGTGCAGATATGCAAGAGGCACGAGAGGAGAATCCAACTTTCTCTGAGTTTGGATGCAATGTGACATTTCATTGCATTCTGCCTCAATTACCACTTCAAAACCAGGCCTTGCATACCCTTGTTTTTATTTCAGTTGTTCCTCAAATGTCCTGACTGTCTTTTCTGTCCCCCTGACATTTCTGTCTTCCAGAGACAAAGCCAGAAAGGCTAAACATAGCACAAATGTGGTATGAGGGCACCCATAGTCTGCCTTTTTATGCCACAAAACCGTACACCTCCAAATTCTTCCTACATTTGCTGTCTGGATCATGGTGTTTAGTGAGCGCGGTGCTGAGGCGGGAAAAGGTGACCCTATCTTTGGGGCATCAGAGCCCCAGACACCGACCGCTGTTTTTTCCTTGCTCACTGTTGGACAAAAGAGCAGGAGAAACCTCAAAGCCTAGGAAGCGAATCTGAAGGACAGCCAATCCACGAGGAAGGGCCAGCTGAACAGCATGGCACTTCTCACCAGATGTGGCTCCAGCCAGAGGCCTTGCCCAGGGCTTTATTTAAAGCATGAAAGACACGCTGCTGAATTTTCTGCTTCCTGACTCTGGCTTGTGATGCTGCCCACTGCTATTCAAGCTGCATGGAAAAGCCTCAAACACTAGAGCAGCCATCCTCTGCAACACTTATTTCCAGTTTGAAGGACTTTTTTTTTTTTTCCTGATGGTTTTGGAGCTTTAAAGTTTTGGAATAAATCTGTCTTAACACCCGCACTTAAAAATGCAAATTCAACAACAAGGCTCCTGAAGAGGAGCATTTATTGAAAACATAAGACTCTTATGCACTAAGCCACATTATCCAGGAGAGAGGAGACCTGTGGGAAGAGGGAAAAAAGTGAGCGAGCTCCATGCAAAATGCATGAGTCTTGATAGCTTCCTCTAGTCCACCATATGCATATTTCATGAATTCATTACAGCAACTGCTGCATCTATAAGTCAAATAAGCCCAATTGTTCAAATAAAATGACCAGTTTGATACACAGAAAACAGATGCTGTTAGAGGAACACTGACACTCTCCAAGCTGAAACTGCTACATGGCTGTCAAAACTACCCAGGGTCCTGTAGGCTAAACCAGGAGGAGAAACAGGAGAGGAATAGTTATTTCCACAGCATCTGCCTGAAGGAAATCGGCTAACAGGCTGATCCTCAAAAACAACTGTAGTAGTTGAGCTGCAAACTGTACTTTCAGTCACATCCAAAATGAAAGGTGCATAGATGACAGATGACGTTTCACTATCAGAATCTACACAGGGACAAACACTAAGGAGGCAACAAGGATGGAAAAAACTCCAGCAGTACAAAAATACTGCGTTTCGTTTTGTGAGACTGAGTGTTTTGCATTCTGCACATGGAAACAGCTTGAGAACGAAATGGGAACGAGAAATTCAGGTTGTCACGCACAGACAGACACAGTCGGTGCTTTCAGCAAAGGTGAATACCACTTTCAAACAAGGCCCTACTCTGCTTTGTGGCTATTGTATTTTATACCATTTCTGATCATCCTCAAACCCACTTCAGCAGGCACCAACTACAGACACACCCCCTTCTCACACCCTGGAAGTGGGTACAGAAGCAACAGGAATTCCGTGAACAGAGCCATGAGGAACTGTAAAGACTGTGGAAAAGTATAAAAATGGTGGCCAATACCAATGGGAATTGTTCTTCCAGCAGACACATCCTCAGAAAGGCCCAGCTGTTTGCCAGCATGGAAAAACAGATATTCAGAACTATTATTGACCTGGCTGATGAGAAGTCTGAAAATGAAGAACAGGAATCTAAACAACTATTCTCTCTTGAGATTCGGATGAAAATAGAATTTAGATCTAAATAGCTCCAAACTGTGAACAGCAAAACACAATCCAAGGCAATGTCATGGGAAGGTTTCAGCAGAGACTGGGAGGGTCTTGCCACCATCTGCTCCAACTTTCTACACTCCAGGTTCCACACTGAGCACCCTCTGAGTGCATGACTTGGGTTTCTTTTGGGTGCAATGAAGAAAAAGAACTATGCTCCAGAAGGGCATCTGAAGGTTCTCCACAGGTAACAAATGTTCAGTCCACAGCATTGCACTAGACCCAGTTAAAAGTGGAAACCGGCGTATTTCATCAGGTACTTACATCACTGCACTCTTGTGATAACACCAGTCCAATCTTCCTCTCCCACAAAGGCACAGCCAAACTACTTAGAATTTCCTTAAAAAAAAATAAAATAAAAATAAAATTATTATGTTTTGGAGGCATGGAAATTTATTGTTTTTATTTCTCTAGCAGTTTGATATTCATTTGCAATCAAGGCAGGGTTTTCAAGAGCCACTTATGTTTAGCAGGCTTTCAACTAGTCACTGTCCAAGTACTGCCTTAAAAAAAAAAAAAAAAAAGGAATGTTTTACCTTTCTTTCCTGGATGGAAAATAAATGAAAGTTTGTGAACTTTATACAGTAACATTTGTGCTTTGAATGAGCTTAATGTGCCTCTAGCAAAGCTCTACAACATTCACAACTTCACAGTTTAAAAGTGTGTTCTAATAAAAGGTCAAGAGAAAGCGGAAAATAAAGGAAAGGCCTTCAAGGTCATAAATATATTAGACAGAAAAAGCATTTCTGTTCTGCTAAATGCCTGTTTCAATATAAATCTATTAGTCTGATGAGGTTAAGACCCTAGAATGTAAATTTACGTCTGATTTTGAAAAGACATTGGTGATATTCCCTTTTTTCCCATCTTTCTCTGTTTACTAATTCTTTTTCTTTCTTTCTCTGTTTTTTCTAAGTATTCCTGAGGTTCATTTAAAAATCTTTTAGATTTAAATATTTTAAATATTCTGATTTAAAAATAAATCCACAAGAATTAAAAAAAAAAAAATCTCATCTGAAGCAAATAACTACTTTCTGTGAGAAGATAGTGTCTAACATTCTGACTGGACAAATAAACCATAAAAAAAGAAATGAGGGAAAAAGGTATACAGAATTTAGCATAACAGGAATGCACTTATTAAAATCAGTAGAGCAACTAGAAAGAAAGAAATAATGATTTTTATTTCAGAATAACATTTTCACAGAAGACAGTGTTCTGGAATTCATAATATGTGATGGCTGCTCCATCACAGCCATTAAAATTATTTTTCCTGTTTTAATATTTGTGTTCAGAGTGACTGCCATGCCAACCCAGGAACAGTACACATTTCTTCCTTGCACCAAGAAGAGCTAGTTTGGGTAATCTCTCTCTCACACTCAATTGCACCATGTAGATAAACGTCATCATTTTCCACCACACCAACTAGTACAGTATTTGCCCCAGTTTTGGCTTGGGAATTAACAGCCCCAGTGTCCAACTCTTCCAAACACCTCGTGAGTGAAGCCACATTGATGTTTCTGCTGTATCAGAGGCTTAATTTGTCCTGCAGCTCCATCACTTTTACCCGTGACTCTCTTCTAACCCAAACCTAATTAAATGTCTGTCATCAAAAGACTTAGCCTGTGATAGTAGAACTCCGGAAAATTATCAGCTTCCTTAAAAATAATTTACTCTATTTCTCAGTAGGTGAGTGCTATTAACTAATATTAGATATATATTAAAATGTAGTTACATATTCCACCTCAGTAAGAAATATATACCTTTCATATAAAATTTTATAATGCCTAAACTCCTGCTTTATACTTTCTAATTGATGGGTTTTATTGCTGAGAGGATAATTCTAGCCTTTGTGATAGGAAATACTTGTTTAAATTAAACTGTATATTTTAAAAATGCCATGCACAGACGCCGATGAAATATCACAAACTTACATCACTCTATTAATTTTCCCCATTTTTTTTAACCCTGTTGTATGTTTCAATTTCTAATTTGTTTTGATTGCTAAACAAATAAAACTTGGTAAACTTTAAGGTTAGTGGTCAATCCTGCATCTGTGACCACTTTGGCATTTAGGCTTAGAAAATTTTGATTTTCTTTCCTATTTATTTAGATATTTCAGAAGGAAAGCATGGAAATCCTGAAAAATTAAACCTGAAAAAAAAGTTTTACATTCATTTCTTCTGTTATGATAAAATTAATGATAAAATTAAATCCTGATAAATCTTGAGATAAAGATAAATCTTGATAAAATTAATGTATTTGTCTCCTTTGGTTGGAATCTTTATCTTTGCTGCTCAACAGTTAAAACCAACTTTTTTTATTATTATTACCAGCATCACAATGAAAGACAAACTGAAGACGTCATTTCAAATTTTTCCTAAAGCAAGCATTAGATTCACTGTCTTAGCTGAATTTAATATATTGGGGGAAAATAATAATTTAAACAACATTTCAAATTATAGCGGGGGAAAAAAGCATATCCTGTACCCTGCTATGTTGTAATTTTCTGTTTCACTGTGTCAATGGTTTAAGTCTGGTTTGCTCTGAAATCTTTGCAAATGTGTTCCTGGATGTTTCAAAAATACAGGCAAACAACTTGACTGAAATACAAGCTTGGATGAAGAAATATTCCCATGAATTGATGAACAGAGTATCTAACAGTGAAAATATGCATCAGACTGTTAAACCCAGCAAATTTGACACTACTTTTATGTGGCAGATATTCATTCTGATGGCATCCCTCACCCCAGAAAAAAATTTTCCTAAGCCTTCTGTGGGCTGTCAGTAATATGGGTGAAACCACTTTCAAACATGTCACCCTTAAAGCGCTGATCATTTTAATTCTTGCTACCTGGGAATTTTTAGGTAAAATGTCTCTTTTAAGAGATGAAGACACTTTGTCAAAACCTCAAAATTTCTGTGAAATAGAATTCAATGCGTTCCCTGACACAGTTTTGTGCAGATGTTTTCAAACATCCTATTGGTATAACTGCAAACTGAAGTTTCATTAAAAATGAATTTTTTCAAAAATTGCTGGGTAACTGACATGCCTTCTTTTTTTTCCTCCTCTAAAGATTTACAAGATTTTGTGATATCATCTCGATTTAAGATACAGTTTTTCAAATATAAAAGCTGGTCAAAATATCACTTACTACTTAGTGCTACTGCACAGACTAACAATCACTCATAAGTGATGGGAAAGGAACATTATAAACAGGTTTTCA
>JAWWES010000002.1:764002-776873 GCA_035583135.1 Lophotriccus pileatus
GGGGTTTCAGCTTCTGCACCTTTTTAGGATGATAGTCAGACACTTTATTTCTGAAAATTGCAATTTTGCATCTGCCATAAAATTCTTCTACTTTAAAACATGACCTTAACTGAGAATCAATTTTTGCCCCACTTCCTTAGGAAGCAATAAGAGTCCATGGCTGTAAGAAAAGCTGTGACCATGAAGGCACTGACAATACTAATAATAAAAGCTCATCATACGCTTAATTCACCCTAATTTTTGAGCATCATCTGTTTATTTCACCCTTGGTAACACCCACTGTGCTTTTATTTGCTTTTAACCGGATGATCATTGTGCAACATTTTTCATACCAGTCACAGCTTCCTGTAAACTCGGGAACATCAGTCCTTACCTCTTCCATGAGGATAAGTGAAGAACATGGAAATGTCTTTCATAGGTGATTATAAATTCAGAGTTATCTGTTGCTCTTTTAAATTGTAATTCAAAGCAATGTTTCAAAACTTTAGATTATTAAAAGCCCAGTGAGCTGCTATCAAGTTCTCCAGAGTCCTAATGAAAATGTATTAGAGTTAAAACCTTCTGCTCCAAAGACTCCACTACTTTCCTGTAAAAACATATTCATAATGTATAAAAATTTCACACTACCTTTATAGCAATGTATATTCATCTTTCTATTCCTGTCCATCTCCAGAAATGGATTAGTCCAAAAAAGGTGAGGAACAATGAAAATCCCCAGTGGTTTTAACCAGTCAACATTTAGGGAAGAACATACCACTACCAAAATACGTCATACAAGTCAGCAAGTACTGTCTTGGTAAAAACTCTATATGCTATTTATAGTGCATTTTTAAACAGCAACAGGCATCAAACAGGTTTTTATAGTTTTTAAGCAGAAGACAATTGCTGTAAAAAATACCCCATCCTTAACAGCCCTATTTTCTTACAAAAATATGTTGTTCAAATAGCATTTAAAATAATTCTTGGCTTCTAGCTAACATTTGCAAATAGTTTTCCTACTATCTTGTGCCCTGTGTCCTTTGATAATACTTCCTATGACACTGTGGCAGAAAATGCCACCCCCCCTTGGGGGCCCACTGGGGATGTCAGATGTCAGACAACATACAACGCTCACCAGTGGGTTACTTCTCAAGCACTCTTGATATTAGATATTTGAAAAACTAAAACAGCTACAAAGTGCTTCAGTTTCCCACGTTTAATGAGCTGATAACCCTTCAACAAGTGTCTTGTGCAGCAAAGTGATATTAATGACAAATAACAGAGAGCAATAAGGCAATTAGTAAGTGACGTGATACCCAGGAGATGTAAGTAGTTGCTTAAAAATAAACCAAAACCAACAGAAAGTGGCTGTACTGGGCCACACCAAGAGTTCATCCAGCCATGGCTCCTGTTTCTGACAGATGCCAGCAACAAAATCTGGGAAAGTGAGCAAGAAGCAGGTGAGCATGAAATGTTAATTCCATGTGACTCCCAGGTTCCAGTTGTTCCCACCTTAGGGGCTTCCAACACCAGGGATTGCATTTTAGACCACAGTCATTACAGCAGAGTGCATCTAACACTCTGCTGGGTTTTTCTTTGGTAAATACATCTGCTGACTCTTGGAAAATTTGCAAATCCTGAAAAAATTTACCACAGTAAACAACCAGTGATTTAGAAGTCAGACTATTAGAATAAACTAGAAATGCCACGAGATTGTACAATTCTTGACCAGTAGTAGAAATGGGATTTTATGACTCTGCAATTTAAGGAAATAGCAAAAACTTATACATGGATAGACATGCACATAAGGCTGCACACATGCATGTAGGGACAGTGAGCTGCACACTCTGAACAAACATCATTTGTTCTGATGGCTCTGCTTTCAGGATACTCTCATGCTACTAGAAAATAACAAGAAGATAAACCTTTGATGGCTTATTCTGTCATCCAGTTTTAATTCCTGCAGGGGTTGTGAGGAAACTACAGTACAAGGAAACCTTCTCCAAGTTACTTAGGCTATACTATCTGGAAAACACCATTTTAAACAAGTTTCAAGTGATGGACATACCAGGCAACAGTGACCCAGGCTTTACTTTGAAACACAAATACAGCAAAAAAATATTTGTTTTCTGTGTTTTCTTCCGTATCCTTTGACAAACACATTTTTACAGCACTCTCCTGCATTTTGTAGTCACGTTATAAGTGTACCCAAGCAAGCCACTTTGCATACAAAAATATGCACTAAAGTATTTTAAAATATATTTCGGTGTCATTTATTATCTCTATGCACATTAAAAACAATACACACATCAAACTATAAATACAGAATATTTGAAGCAATTCCTCTACTGAGAAACCTGAAAAAAATATATCTTTAGAAGACAGTCAAAACAATGAATAATTGAAAACAGGATGAGTTCACTAACAATTTGTAAGGGAAAGAGCTAAATTCTACCATAGGTCCTTAGGTTGATATTCTTTCTCTTCCTCTTCTTGCAATTACTGTTCATAACATGTTATCTAGCTTGACATACATTTTATAATAATTATGCATACAGAATATTAATCCTTCAATTTAATGTTCTTTAAGACCCCAAAATTGTGGGTTTTTTCAATTATATCCTTTTTGTTCCATCTACCTTTTTTTTTCCCCCTCCATCTATTCGAGGACATCCAAATCTAGTTTATATGCCAGATCCATACATCTGAACAGAGGGAGAAATTGCATCTTATAAATTAGAACCTTTGCTGAAGAACCCAAGCTCTGTTCACACTGAAGGAAGGTATCATGTTTGGGGGACATACCCTAAGCACACTTTTGAGACAACATTACTATCTCCAGGTGAAAGACAAGGGTAAAAGGTAAGAATAAATAAAGGTAAAAGATGAGGAGACTCCTACAAATCGTGTAGGGATGAAGTTGCAGCTGACTGGCTTTGCCACATTATCTCCTTTTCTGCAGTCAGCTTCCATCTCATAGACACTTAGGATCACAAAAACCCTGTCACATCTTTCTGAGTAACAGATGCTATTTGTCTCATACAATGGCTTCAAGTACCAGATTGCATGGACTTTTTAAGAATCCAGAATACAGTATGTTTTTTCTAATACTTGGCAATTCATGGAGCTGAACATATGAAAAATCATAGAAATCAACGTATGTCTAATTTTTGATAGCAAGCTGCTCTATAGGAAGCTCTAGGTTTTTATTAGGGATTTGGTATTTCAGAAACATCTATCCATGAATTTCTAAAAATAGAGATTTATGTGGCATATGAAACTGGTGGGTTTATATCATTCTTTTGGAGCAATTACGTGGAGAGATCCCATTGCTGGCAGATCCCCCACCCCTCTCCTTGCCAAAAAAGGCTCGGATTCACACATCTGAAACCTTGACATCACAAGGAAATATGATTCATGGTGCAGATCTTGAGTGTGCTGAAAGAAACCCCAGACTATCCAGGACTGCTCCTTCCTTCCAAGCAATACAACAGACCCAAACTGAGAGCACCTGCATTTTGCAGGTTAAATTCCTGCCTTTCATAGATGCCTTTTTGCCCCCCCGTCCTTCCTCCTCACACCTCTCCTACATCAGGACTTTACCGTTGAGCAACAAATATTACAGGGGCTACGAAACTCGCCCCATTTCATCTCCCAGGCAGAGGAGACTCCATCCCCTGCACCCCACAAGTCCTGAGGGGTGGCTGTGCTAGAAGCAGAGATGCACAACTTCTGAACTGGCATCGTGTGGAAAGCACATCACAGTTTAATCAGCACTTAAATTCCAGAGGTTCAGAATATAACAGAGTGTGCTCTGCAGTGTTTGCTTAGGCTGTATATTTTATGACAGAGCTAAAATAACGTAAATATATATTAAAAATTGTGTACATGGAAGGTAGGACCCTGCTTTGTGCCATGTGAGTACAATCAGGGAATGAAAACTATCCCCACATATCCTCAAAGTGAATTTAGCTCTTCGGATGTTTTGCTTGAAAACAAAACGTTAAGCCTGAACTCAAGTAACTTGAAATATTTTGATAAATAATAAAAAGATAATAAAAAAGTGAATACATTTTGGACTCTAGGGTTACACAACTCAAGGAGTCACAAAGCTAGCTGATTTATAGAAACTATAAAATGCTATTAAATGCACATGTTTACATCAGTAGACGGGAAGCTGCAGGTTGCATAAGAGAAGAAAAATTTGCATGTTATAATTGTTTCTACAAAGGACTGAGAACATCACATTAAATGACAGCTGTCTTTTTTCTCCAAGAAACAGACTTGTCACTGGTTTCATCACCTTTATTCACCTGTCAGCAGATAGTGTGGGGGTTCTGGAGCATTTTTTAAAGTGTGGGTTTGGTTGTGTTTTTTTTTCATGTAGATGAGAAATATGTTTTTCTCATTGCAGTTGTAAATTTAAAAATTATCAAGAGATGTATTCATTAGTACCATAAATTGGCATGCTGCCACCCATGCAAGATGTTACCAGGCTGTTGCCATAATTCAAGTGTTATTAGGCAGACATTCTTTTAGCAAAGTTCTTTTTGCCTGGGGTAAACATACCTGTAAATAGGTAGAACTGGTATGAACTGTTGCCATAATGGGGTGGACAAAACCACAAGATCATAAATCTCTATCTAGATTTTGAAGGTAGGTACACTGAAATCAGGGAAACTTTGCAAATTTTTCTTGGAAAGGAAGAAGCATAGGAGGCAAAACCTCCTTTGTCATCCAATAAGCAGTAGTAAAATTCCTGCTGAGGATCTGGAGAAAAAAAAACTAAAATATGCAGAGAAATAGTCCTTCAAGAGCTGAAAGTGCTGCTCAACTCACACAGAGCAGCTGAGGTACCCTCATCTGAAAATCTCAGTGTGAACATACGAGAGCAGGATACCAAAGAGATCCCTTATTGCTCATACACTAAGCATAAGGACAGATATAACTCACTGCTGTTGGCAGCTTTATTTGTAATGTGTAAGTGCATAAATGAAAGGAAACATTTCCCACATCCTCACTGCCCAGTTTTTCCTCATGCAGCACCTTCAGCTCACTCTTTGAGGGGCTGTGATGCTCGTTTCAGAGAAGTGTTACTAGCAAGTTTTGTCAGCTACAAGTTACATGACATGTAGTATCCTCACAACCCAAATCTATGCACAACTTTGCTGTCACTACAAATAAGGGAGAGAGCAAATGAGTTCTGAATGGGATTTTAGAACATCAGAAACTCTGAAACCAATAGACCTGAAACTCTATTTAAACACTGAGTTTAAGCACTTAATTTACAGACAAGAGAGGGAAGGAATGCAGGAGTCTTGAGCCTGCATATTTAGAAACTATTTCAATACTACATTGCTTTAGGCACTAATTGGACAGAAAGAGCAGAGATTAGACCAAGGACATACAGATATCTGGTCTTAAAATAAGTGATGTAAAGAGATTGCTACTCTTATCAATACATTACTACTAGTTAGTTACACTGATGGCATGGCATTATCTTATGGTCTATATGAAAATTTCCATACTTACTTCTAACAGTGGCTGCCACATATTGCAAAGAAGTCAATTCATGAGGAGAGAAAATTGATAAACATTTCATTCTGTGCTTAGATTTTATATCATGTAACTTCTAAAAGATTAACTCTCACTATTGAAAATTAAAGGGAAAATAAGAGTGATATCTTACTAGCAGTCAGTGGTTGGCTTGCAAAGGGTGCTAAAAACCCAACAAAAATGTAATGAGTGAGCAGTATTAGCCCACCAAAGCAGTGTCACTGGCCTTCTCTCATAAGGCTACAATTTTGAAGGCCCACAGACTGCTTATATTGGCCTCTTTACTGCAAAGATTTTCTGTACAACTATGCAAAAACACTTCCTGATATTTAATAAGGAATCTCCCAAGACATTTGTTCCTCTGTAAGGCATCAGATCATGCAATTAGCACAAACAATATGCAGAAGTAAAACAGTTTTGCCCAAACGCTCACTTTGCCAAGACTTTACTGGCCAAATAGCTTTAGCTTTTATTATAATCATGAAAAGACAATTATCTGGAGCTGTACCACTTTACTAAAGAGCCTTTTACAGTATCCTGAGTTTCCTTTCTCTCTCTCATGCTATATACTATGAAATACTATAGGGGTATGGCACCCTAAAGGTACTGAACCCAAAGCTATACAACCTCTCATTTTTCATATGTTGTCCCAGATGCCTTTTGCTGGCACATCTCATAGGAGATAGCTGAAAAATGGCTACAGCTAACCTTACACAGTGCCATGATTTAAGTTACCATTTACTCACTGAACTTAACTGCCTATATCCCATTTAACACCTTATTATTCTTCTCAACCTTTTGAAGAACAATTCTGCCCACAATTTTAATGCAAGAATAAACTGTGATGAACGGAACTTGAACTGGAAGGAGAGGAATCTTTAAAGACAGATCTTTGCTCTTCTTTCTGCTTCCTTAGCACTGCTGCAATTATTTAATTATTCAGGAAAGGAGCAAATAGATGTGTTTCACCTTGAAAGCACCAAGAGCTTTGCACTTCTTCCTTCCTTCCTCCCTCCCTCCAGTTCAGCCAGGGGAACAGCCAACTAAACAGGCTTTCATCATCCAACAGCCAGCATTTGAGAATCACCTGGGTCAAATTCTCCAGCAGGAGTCAAGCTGGCTGTGGTTTCCACAGAGGAATGCAGTGGCTGGGGCAGGAGCAGCCCCCGCCTTGAAAGGCAGAAGGTTATTTACCCTTTGGCCACCCAAGCTCTGCCAACAGGGAGAACAAACCTCGCCAGCCACAGCAACATTGCCAAGGCAAAGTGACATTGAGCTCACCTCAAGTGAGCAAAATGGGCCAGGTCACTTCTCTTTAGAGACAGGAAAAAAAAACAACTAATAGAATCTAAATTGTGTAGCAATGCCCAACTTGGAAGTTTCTATCAGGCATCAGCAGAATGGCAGGCAGAAGGAATGAAAGGATCCGAGTTTGCCTTGTAAAAATAATGAAAGCATGAGTAACTGCACATTTGTGGAGGTTTTAAATGTATATCACACAAAATCACAAAACATCTGAAAGTGTCATAAATTCTTGGCAAGACTGAAATAGACTAAACATTATTTTAAATATATTTTGCTCATTAAGCTGAATATTTTGGGCTTGAAGTGAATCCATGTGAGTAATAAGACTATCGCAGTGACACAAATGGTAGAATTTAACAAAGTTTTACTTAAAAAATGGAGTTGAGGACTATATCAAGACTTTTCCAGTATAAAAGCAAACTTTTTTTTGTCTATTCTAAAGCAGTTGCCAAAAAAAAAAGAAAGAAAAAAAGCTAAACTGTTCAAAATCAGAATCCTCTGTATTAAGAAATTAGTTAATGCTTTTAAGAATAAATATGTGTAAAAACAATGTAGTGCAATTCCAATTTCTAGCTTTATTTTCATTCCCGAACTCATCTACTTTTGCAGCTCCTTCAAATTCTATGTAAAAAGGGACAAATTAACTTGGTGTTTGTGTAATGGGAATTTACAAACACTATTATCTTACAGACTTTACGTCTAATCTTGGTAGACACATCACCACCTTTGTTACCCAGTAAAATTCTAAATACCTCAAAATATCTATTTTTAACTGTGATATTTTCTGATGTAGATTGATTTTAATGGTAAGGGTGAGAGCAGCCACATGCACCACACCCCCAGCAAAGCTATTCCTCCAAGAGTAGTTGTGGAAGTTGGTGATGCAATCTACACTTTAATGCATTTTTGCTGCAAAATACATATATTCCCATTGCAGAAGTTTTGTTAGTGACACACTGGAAATATTTTCTGTTCTCTTGCCTTTCTGTATTGATTTGCTTGCAGCAGGAGAGTGGAATATTCTACTCACCAGCAGTGTACCCATAGTTGTGCCCTGTATTTTCACGAAACCATTAGCCAAATGCCAAAAAAAAAAAAAAAAGGTCATCCCAGTGAAATCTGAAATTGTGGAACAGCCATTTGTCTTTATCTTACACACACTTTGTTAATGATGGACTGAACAACACTGTCCCTACAGCCAGCTGACAGGAATTCTAACCTGATTAAATGTCCCAGTGTGTTTTAATACCCTTAAATGGTATTTTTATGGCCTGTTCTGCATGCATATTATTAAGACAGAACCATCAAAAAACCCACAGACATGCATAATAGCTCATCAATTTGTAGCCAGGCACTTTTGACCTTGAAAAATCAGCTGTCTTGCAGATTAACGCAGCTCTGTTTTGGGCGGGGAAAAAAAGAAGCTATTGAATTACCGTACTTAGTTTTGTCACATGCCAGCACTCCAGTGGGGAATAAAGGCCACACTGCTGACTTTTTACTGATATTGCTGGCAACCTCTGACATCGGAATTAGAATTTGGGAGACCTACTTCTAATAAAAATCCACTTAGACATTAACATTTCAGCTCTAACAGGTCACGAGATGCTCTGCTCGTGGGAAGGTGGTATTCAGTCTGACTTCTGCTCCCCCCCCCAGCAGAGGGTTTTCACATTTCTCATTATTCACAGGAGATCTTAAAGCACTTAAAAACCAACTCTAGTTTGGACCACAACATTCACCTACAGAACAGGTCAAAGGTTCTTCTGGGGGAAGAGATGGTGAGGGAAAAGGACAAGTGGAAGACAGGATGACCATCGCCATCTCTGAAAGAGGTGGGAGCATGTACAGTGTGCTGGTGGTAAATTAATGATGCTTGAAACATTCAGGGAACAGAACTACATATCTACCTCGGGGAATAGTTTTACAAATTATAGTGTTGGGAAAAGGAATTGGCAAAATGAGGATGAAGGCTGTTAAGAAAGGAGAATTCTCATACCAGGGAGAAGCCACTAAGGGGCCTTCTGAGGGCCTGGTCTCAGGATCTGAGACAGGGAGGTACTCCCTAAGCTAAGAGCAATGGCAAGTCATTCCAGACTGTAGAACACTTCCTTTTGTAACTATGCAAAAGGCCCATGGAAAACAGCTTTATAAACAGATTTATAATTTACTTTTTTTTCTTTTAATATCAAATGGTTATTTCTGAGAAACCTCTCCCCTTGAAAGTGCTCAACTGGCATAAATAACCAAATTTACCTC
Organism: Lophotriccus pileatus; assembly: GCA_035583135.1. Classification (NCBI taxonomy): domain Eukaryota; kingdom Metazoa; phylum Chordata; class Aves; order Passeriformes; family Tyrannidae; genus Lophotriccus; species Lophotriccus pileatus. The sequence continues at coordinate 773,102 of JAWWES010000002.1, forward strand.
CAAACTAACAACTCAGTAGTGGTCTTCCATTTTCCAACAGAATGCCCGGGTCACTGGTGTACAGCAACCATCTCGCATGCCTTCAAAGAAATACTTATTATTTAAATCGAGACAGATGTTTGACATTCCGGTTTACCAAGGTGTTTGATTAAAGGAGTGTGCTTTAATTGCAATGAACTTGATGTAGTAACCCTTATTATTTACATAATTAATTTGAAGTGAGAAAGACTTACAAAGGAATCAAGGTTTTTTGACCAGACTTCTGTATACTTTTAGCCAGTCTGAATCTGCATTTTTTTGCTGCACATGTTCCTCCAGAAAGCAAACACAAAAATTATTCGTCTCCACATTCTGTTCTTTGTAACAGATTTTTTTTTTTTGAAAATTAATTAAATCACAAATCATATATATATTTGGGGTTTTGGTGGGGTTTTTTTGTTGTTTTCTTTGTTTGTTTCGTTGGTTGATTGGTTTGGTTTTTTGTTTTGTTTTGTTTTTTTTAATGCAGACCTTTCTGTTTCAGTCTTCTTCCTTTTCTCTTTACTTGATTCGTTGGGAAACAGTGAAAGTGAGAAAATTCTGTTTCTCCTAGTCTGTTTTTTCATCCTTTAGCCTTCAGGAAAAAAAATTAACAAAAAGAAACGTCAATAAAAGAGAAAAAAAACAAGAACAGCACAAGAAATACTCCTACACAGGGCTTTTAATGCTCTTCTAGCTTGATTAACAACCTGTCCATCCAAATGATTAAAAACCCAACCAAGACAGGCAGCTTTTATTAATTTGTATAATTACAATGCAACACCCAGGAGAATCATATTGGTAACAGGTGATAGAATCTCTCTGGTACATATAACTCCTAACTTTACCCCATCTTATATTAATATCTTTTAAAGAAGACATTATTGGGGAAGGCCCTCACAAGAATTATTTACTACTGATATTGATATCAAATGAGGTGAAAACAGGTAGATCAGCACTAGAAACCATCTCATTTTCATCAGCAAAAATTCAGCTATTAAAAGCTAAATGCAGTGCTGATATCTCCCTGTGAATTCTATCAAGTAAAGATTTGAGAAAGAAATTAAAAGCTTAAGGTGCCCTTCTTGAACATATTCAGGATTCTCTGTGAGATCTAGAAAGGATTTTGAGTGGTCACCATTACTGGGCAAGGATAATTTAGAGGCAATGAAGGTGGAAGCAAAAGAGTGAGCAGCAAAACATAAAATCCTGTAAGACTATAATTTATAAACCAAATCCATTAACCTACACAACAAAGACCCCTTACACATACAAAAATCAGAACTGCTCCTTTGTGTTATTCCTGTATTTTGATTTTAGCTAAATGTCAGTCTGCTCCAAACATGCAGTAATGATATTTATATATTATAGTAATAATAAATAAATAATAATAAAACAATTTGTCCTCATCAGAACAAACTCATGTTTGTGCCATGGAGAAACAAGGGAAGGAGAAAGGCTCACTCCCAGCATACACAAAGGTACCAGGCATGTTCCCACAAACCAGGGCAGGCTGCCTAAAGGTTTCCAAGGCTTCATTTTACTTCAGAAGACTCCTCTGTTCTCCTAGAGACAATTTTCCCAGAGCAGAACAGTGCAACCAGTCTGGTAAAAGCACGTCTGCTCTGTTAGTGAGCTGACATAGTGAACCATGCAATGAGATATGCACGATCCTTCCCAGTTCATGAGTTCTGCTGGAGGTAGAATTTCCCACTGGAAAAATGAAAATAACACAAGGAGATTAGGGACAGAATCCACATCTTTGCCACACAACAGGAACAGATGACAGGCTTTTGTTTTGTTTTTTTTTTAAAGAGACACCCCTGACTGAACACTACCATGGCTTTGCTTTCCCACATCTTGGGAAGCACGTCAAGGGAAATCTTTGGGGATGAAACTGAGCAAAAAGGCAGAATCCAAGAGCCAAACTAAAGCACTTTGTTCCCTTGACAGGACTTATCTATAGATGCTAGAGGATAATCTTACTTCCAGCATATTTAGCATGGAAGTAACATTCTCAAGACCACCCATTCCCCTTTATCTGACCTCTGTGGGCCCCTACCACTTGCTGGGTGGTAGACTAAATACCCTTTTGACAAAGGAGTTGAGTACACAGAGTGCCAAATAATCTTACTGCATGCTGCTCTCTAGCGATTGTGCTGTGATGTGGCACTTCCCACAGTTTTGCATTTCTCCTATTTCAAGTTTTAAGGTGTGGAAAAACAACTAACTTCCTTAACCCAAAGATTTCAGCCTAGCTGAATGCAAAATTTGGACAGGCAAAGTGCACAGCAAAGCTGTTTAACCGTGATGTTAAAGCTTTCTGAAGCTCAGAGTAACTACAAGCTCATTAGTTAGTATGAAAGAGAGGTGGGAAAAGAAGTTGTGTAATTGTGTTAAAGAATCAGTTCCTTGCTTCACAGTAAAAAAAAACCCACAGTTTACACATTTTAGCTTCATGTTTTGCCAGGTTGAAGAAATGAGTCTGATACTTTTCATTCATAACTCACAACAGTTCAAATAAAGCTAAGCACATACTATGTATTAATTTCCTGTATTTACACTAGGCTTACATATCACTGGAAATGTGCACACAAAAATCTCCAGTTCCAAAGGGATTTGGGTATCACTAAATCTATCCTCAAGTAGCCCCAAAGTCTTTTGGAGAAGGACTGCAGGAGCTTTTTTTCCTTATTTTCAGTATCCCCCAACTGATCACGGAAGCACAGAGTGTTTTGGGTTGGAAAGGACTTTTTAAAGACCATCTCATTCCAATGGCCCATAGGCAGGGACACCTACTAGCCCAGGTTGCTCAGAGCTCCATCCAACCTGGCCTTCAACACCTGAGGGATGAGCTTCTCTGGACAACCTATTCCAGTGCCTTACCACCCTCACAGTAAAGGATGTTTTCCTGATGTCCAATCCAAACCTACTCTGCCAATGTGAAGCCATTTCCCCTTGTCCCGTCACTACAGACCCTTGTAAATAGTCCCTCTCCATCTTTCTTGTAGGCTCCCTTCAAGTACTGGAAGACTGCAATTAGGTCGCTTTAAAACCAACTCATCTCCAGGCTGAACAAACCCAGTTCTCTCAGCCTTTCCTCACACAAGAGCTGCTGCATCCCTTTGATCAACCTGTTGGCCTCATGTGGACTCGCTCCAACAGACCAGGGTCCTTCCTGTGCCGGGGACCCTAGAACTGTATGCAGTGCTCCGTGTGGGGTCTCACCAGAGCAGGCAGACAGACAGAATCATCTCCCTCGATTAATTAAGAGGAAATGACACCACATTTTATCCCCATCAATCCAACTTTGATCCTAATGTTGTGACAAAACCTCCTATGCAGAAAGGAACTTTGCTGCAACCCTCCTAACTGCTTTTCCCGTCTTCAGAGTACATTTCCCTTACACTTCTCAATGATCATTTGTAAGGGTGGGCTAAATAGGGTGAACACAGCTCAGAAATGTGTCTGCACATGAAGGATCAAGATTACAAATGGAAAGTGGGGCAGGACCAACTGAATCAGCCTCAAGAACACCTTGGCTACAAGCACAGTCAAGAGCCTAGAGAGAGAATGTGCACACAAGGTCTTAGAAAGTCCTCACTTACCACCTTCCTCCTATTGAAGATTTCAAACAGATTCTTGGGAGATTTAAAGTTACTTTTGTTATAATAGAATCTGTTAGCAAACACCACAAACTGTCAAAAGTGTGTAGTGTGTATATATAAATAGATCTTTGCCTTCCATGCAGCAA
>JAWWES010000002.1:788848-808034 GCA_035583135.1 Lophotriccus pileatus
TTAGATATCCTGATGGGGAAAAAACTGCATGGAGTCCCTGGATGGGGCACACAGGCCAGTAGTCCTCTCTCCTTGGTGTTTCAAGTTCATGAGAGGGGTGTGATTTCTTTTGCTGCAGTAAGCAAAGATGTTTCTAGATACTGTCGACAAGAAACCAAAATGCAACTCATCATCCTGCTAGAAGTGACAGTTCCCACCAGTGTTCCTGAAATATTACTGAAATAAGCTGCAGTTATAATTAGATCTGTTCTCCAGGTTACCCTGCCTGTCCAGACCATCACATTAGCTCACCTTTGACAAAATAAATGGCAATGCTTTTGCCTCAACCTGAACTTGCAAATTGTTCAAGCAGCACAATTGTTCACACAAAATGAACATTTTGGAGGCGAGATTGAAGTGTTTTGACCTTGTTATGTTCCTCCATATGGAGCTGTGCTTGCAGGTCTACTGCTATGTGCTTGGTGAAGAAGGAGAGTAAAAAAGAGCAGAAGTAACAACTAAAAGATATGGATATCTTTTAGCTGATCCACTGATATGGATCAGCTGCTTAAAAATGTCTCCATACCCCCTCCACACTGCGTCACACGCACTACCTAACAATGTAGTGGCCAGAAACAATCCTACAAAATGTTATCCTATGTAAAAGAAGTTGGCTTTATTCCTTCATTCCTTAATTAAACAGAATCCTACTCTACTTAAGCAGAATTCCTGGGGTTTAAATGGTTCCGAAAGGGGAATTTCACAGATTGCAGCAAAAAGGGAGTTCTAGAAGTAAAACTGGAATTTGTTGTAAGGTTGGTATCCCTGTTCCATGCATACAGTGTGACATTTCCACGAAGGGTTTATACCGCAGTAAAACAAGTCATTTATATTAAGGTAGATGCCAGATGACTGAATGGAATTGGTACCACATGATTACAGAACAAACAGGAATGACATTTATATAATATTTCTGCACAGTTCATGGGTAAATTCTAATTGTGTTTTGCCTTTTTAAGATAAAATCTGGGTCTTTCCTCTATGGCATGTCTGCCTCACAAGTCCCCAGAGAAGCACTGCATTTCTCTCTCACGTATGATATAAGATCATTTTGAATACTATTTTAAATACTGCTTGAAATTTACATTACTATTTTTTATTAAATTGACATATTTACATGTTATTTATCTACTCATTGAAAATACATAAAGCATTGAAATCAGTGAATTAAGTTATAGGTGGTACTTAGTGAATTAACTATTTTATTCAGTTTCCACTATATAACTTTTAACAAGCAAATATATACTGTGATTTGATACAATTATTTCAATATCATTATAAACTCGTTACCTAGTTTCTTGCGATTAAGTACACCCAGAGGTATCTCATTTTAATATATGACTGAGTTAGTGATAATTAATATTTTAGTGGACATCTGTGATGGTTTTAGAGCCACTTAAATAGGCAGAAAAAGCTGCAATACATTGAAAGGACTTGTGAACTTGATGGAGAAAACTCAGCTGTGTTGCCTGAGCCCACTGCCCAAAATACGGACATCATTCCTTCTCCTTTAGGACTGCTCTTCAGTACTACAGCATGCTGAAACTAATGAGATTTCTGGATTTGAAAATATGGAACAAAAATTCACTTGACAGTGTCACTTCAGATGTCCTTTGAGTAGCTACTTAATTGTGAATATAACTGCAATAATTTTTTCACTCCAGTTTAAACAGAATCGTAGCCAAAATACCTAGAAGAGGTCAAGAAGTCACCTTTGTGTTCCCGAGGTAGATACAAGTTGTAACTCGACTTGTTCCTGCAACATACTCTTCCAACCTTTTAGCCCCTCCAGTAACTTCTGAGTGCTTTAGTCCACCTGCTGCATTTTCTAATATTTAATTCTACAATACAAAGCCTAGCTAGGACCAACTGCATGTACATCCTTGAAACTCTGGACAACCGGTGGGAGAGGCACACAGGACAATTATATAAAGCAAATATCTCGAAGGTACTATCCCATGTGGAATGTTTGCTTGCAGAAATATACAGTGTGACTGAATGTCATGTTTTCTCCTATAAAACAAGACAACTTAGGAAATATAGCTGCACTGATACAACTTGATACAACTGATCAACTTGTATCAGAGTGTCATTATTTTATGAATGTGCATAAAAGCTCAACGCTTGGTTCAAAGCAGTTAATGGGGGGGGGTTGCATGTATGTCACAAAAATTTAAAACTTATTTTATCTTAAATCAGGGGGACCTGACTTAAAATAAATGCTACAGTTTTTAAAAGTATCTTTTTTTTAATCAGGTACTCTCATAGGAGAAAAGCATTTTCCATTTGTTGGGGGTTTTTTTCACATATAGGGATTGTTTTTCATTTCATTTGTGCCAATGTCAGAGAAAAAGATCAATGTGGCAAGAAATATTAAACTTCCTCTCACTGACACAGTCAGAAGCAGAATTACACTTGTGGCAGGAAAACAAGCTGCAATGGAAACAGAAGCTCACTTTGCTGGAGAAAAAACAGACTTCCTCATATAGAAATAAGACAAAAAAACAGCTTTCAAAAGAACAATAACAATAATAAAGAAAGGATGATCAACAGGATTCCTTTGTAAAAGATTGGGAGTGATATCACAACACTCTTCTATATAGACAAAATACGCATCTTGTGTCATAAGATTACAGGCATTTGGACTGTTATTGAATGTCCTAAATCCACCTTTTCATAGAACCGTAAATCCAACAAAAAATGTATCTTGGTTTTTCTGCATTTAAGAGTGGTGCATATGCAAAGGAAAAACAAAACAAAACAAAACAAAAGTCCCACAGGTTTGCTAAAAATGAACATTCATATGTTCTAGTAACACAAGCGTGTACACCAAAACATATTCCCACACCTTGCCAGCTTCCCATTTCAAGGGGTAGTTGTTTTCATTGCCATTCACTAAAGCCATCTTATTGCTCCAGATAAATATTATAAGAAAAACATAGAATACAGAAGAGGAAATAATCAGTCACATAATAATAACACTGACTCTTGTTCAAGTACAGCAAGAGGGCAACAGGTAACTAGTATATTCAAGTCTCCACAGGGAAATACAGCAGCAATTGTTATTCTTGCCTCCCAAAATAAAATTATTCCAAAAGAACAATTGCAGAATCAACTATCTACAAAAACACAAAGAAACCCCTTTTTCCTCACAGTGTATTATTATACACACAGAAGAACAGTGCAAAGTACCCAAAATAGTAATACAAGCTCTTGGGAGAGAAACAAGTGGAGAATGTTGGATATCCTTAACCTCCCACACTAAAGGATTCTTTCACTTCCTTTTCATTAGGATTAGCCACCAAATTCCTTCCCACCATGTTCAATACCGTAGTTTGCACAGACTAGTGGAAGTACGAGAATCACCATCACGAATAAGTAAGATACAACCTGCTGACATAGGAAAATTATTTTTAGTCCCAGGTATTTAGTGATTAATTTACAATATGCCACTTGTTATTTGATACCCTTTATGAAAATGTCATCCTAATGCAAGTGCAAATTATTAAACTACATCAGGAAATATATGTTCCCTTTTTCACCCATGTATACTGCTATAGCATATACAGAAATTTTGGGTATTAAGTCCTCTGTTTAAGCAATTAAAGTGTCCTTCTTGCCCCATAAGAAAAAAGGAACCTGGAACTGGCTGACATCTTTTACACCCCTGAGTCTACCCGCTGCCCTGGCAAACAGCACAACTCCAAAAGCTTTTATTGCACTTATCAGTCCCCACTTGCAAAAATCAATTTTTTTCCTTCCACCATTCCCCTAGCTTTGATAGTCAAACTGAATTCAAATGTTGCTGCTAGATTTGAAAACAGCACTGAAAAAAAACCCTATCTTTTGGAAAGCATTATCTTTTCAACCAGATACAAACACAGGGTTCCCCTCTACAGGCACCTGGGTGTGTACAAAGTGTACTTACACAGCAAACAGCAAAACACCAAAGTGCAGAACACCTTCATCTTTAAAAACAGCATTCCCTTCAAGGTCTCAGACCCCAGAGAACAGCAACTGAAGTAGTAGGGATAAGGGGGAAACAAAGAGATCAGAGAAATCACATGTATTTAATCTTCAAAGCACCATAAAACCAAAGTAAAACATCTATTTTAACTCAAAGCTGACTTTTTAAATCAGTGCTCTGCCTATTAACAAAGATAAAGCTGAGAAAACCTACTTGTTGCCAAATCCAGATGGCTAGTCCAGAGACCAGGGGCTGGAATTTGTTGACACTTGCATCCTGAAGCAGCCACACCATTGACAAGTGTCTTTACTTGTCAAAGATACCTAAGCAACGGGCAGAAAGCCGAGCTAAAATACCCCTCTCCCCCAACACGCATCACACCTGGCATTTACTGAACATCCAGAGGAGCTCCCTTCAAGAGTTTGCCTAAATCTCTGTGGGTGGGGAGCTGAAGCATTATGTTTTCCTTTAAGACTATATGGCACGACTGACACGTAGAGTAAAAGATTTCCTTTTGGTCAGACTTCCTCCATCTCACCTCCTAGGTGAGGTCTCAGAATGGCACGATGATTTCCAAACCCTCAATGCAGTGCGTGTCGAGGTCTTACAGAACACCAAGACATGAAACAGCAGCACTAGCAAAGCACCAGCTCTTTGACAGAAATGACACTAGTTCAGTGTAGTTTTGTTAGTTTGTGGAAGAAGATTGCAGCCCCTGCTTCTGTGCAAGCTGAATCACACTTTCCACAGAGCAAAAGGAGATGCCTTTCAGAATAGTTCTTCCAGAAGTAACACCACGAACAGGGCACATTTCTCATCCTGCTAAAGCTGATGATAGACAGTCCTGCAGCAATTACATGAGTCCCTCAAACACTTCAGGCACAAAGAAGCCCTTACAAATTCTGCTGGGTTATCATTCAAAGTGTTTTAATTATTCTTCTATGTATTGTGGGTCTGAAAAAATGGTAATGCAGATTTGTCTGGCTTTCCTGTGGGAAGTGAAGGGCAATACATCACATCAGTAGGATTCTGTGCCAGTGATTCACAGAAGTTGCACCAAGAAGAATCTCTTCAAGAACAAACCACCCTGGCTTATAGAAGCAGATGCTCACCTCTGGCTTGTTTTTATCATATGTGGGTTAGGGGGGTTCCTTGTTTATGAGGTGTTCTGTTCTTGGTTTGCAGGGGAGGTTTCCCTAGGAGTACTTAGTGAGCAAGAAACTACTTCAATGGAATAATATATGTTGAATCTAGCATAACCATAACAGGCTGGGGAAGTCTTCTAGCTAAAAATAAAGCTGGAAGAATAAGGGAGTAGGAAAACTATATGACTTTGTTCTAATATTACTTTTCTCTGTGAATCCATTTATGGCAATAGGTAGATGAAATACCTAGAAGTGAAAGGAAACTGAAAATACAATAGATTCAGCAGAAACTGCCCAGAGAGAAAGTGTGATGGGGTTTTTTGGCCTTTTTGCTATAACAATATACACCTCATTCTCAAGTAGACTGAATCAGTGTAACGCTACTAAAGTCAGTATTTGATGTTTTTCCAAGAATTGTCATTGCTGTGGATGCAGCCAACAAACCCCTTGTTTACCTTATCTCCTCTTCTCTCAAATGAGGAAATTTCTTTTATAAACTAACTCCAAAATTAAAATTTGCAGAGGTACTCAAAGGTAGAATACTTCCTTATTCCAGAGAAGTGTCTCAAGAGGAAAGTCCAAAACATCACAAAAAATGTTCTTTTCAGGGTCAAGCAGCTCAGCTTTAAATTGAGAAATACCAGATAAGGGAAACACTCACCAAAAACCACTTTCTCAAAATTACAAAAACGTTCATTATTAAACCAGGTGTTTATCCCTGGTTATTAAAAATTCTAAAACTTCCTACTGGAGTCCAAATTCACCATTATGCTGATTATGGATGAAAATATTTATTTCTGCATTATACCATCCACTATTGTTCAATTAGTTCTCCATGTTGAAGTAAAAGTAACCCCAGAAATAGAAACCATAGATTTAGCCTTCCTTCCTTGTTAGAATGACAGCAGCTTACACTGGGGCAGTTACACTACAATCAGCACACAACAGAATTCTCAGACCAGGAATCAATTTCTTTGTAAACTGTTTAAAGAAAAGAAAATATATAAAATGCACATATTTTATTCCCTTCTTAATTTTTAAAATTGTTTCTCTGGCCTGCTTGCCTTACAGTAATGTTTCACCTGATTGCTTATGTCAGATACATTACTGACATGTCACAAACCATGCTGTATTCCAGTGTAGATTAATGATGAATATTTGGTTAGAGATGAGAAAACAACTCTACACTGATTTTTGGAAAGCGAGGTCTGAGCAGAATTAGTAAGGCAATCTGCACAGGGCAGAGATCTGATCTCCACGGGTTGGCCAGCCGAAAAGGTAGGCTGAGAGAGTACATAGGTGTTTTCAGATAATGAAACTATACCAATTATTTTCTGATGTCAACAGGAATTTTTGTTTGGAAATCAAAATTTCCCTGAAGTAAATAAGACGCAGCTTAGCGTGTCACATTCTACTTTAATTTACAGGAATGCACTTGCTGAATGTAAGCAGCTGGGAGTGGGCAAAACATGCAAAACCTTACCTAGAGCTATACCATCTGATCATAAACAATGTCCCACTGAAATTAATAAATTTTTTTCAAATTATTACTTTGCCACTTCCCCTTAAGATATTTATTCCATGTTTTTCCTGTTGAGCTGCAGCAAAACAAATTTAAGCCACTATACTGAAGATAGTGCTGCTTTCAAAGACAGACACAGAAGGAAATACCACTACTTTAAAGCAGCTCTTCTCTAAAATTTCCACTTATTTGGAAAAAAAGCTCACTAAAATCACAATTCAAGACGTGCACACATTTAGCAAATATTGCCATATGAGTGTAATCACCACTGACCTAAAATAAACCAACTGCTCCAAACACCATTCCATCCTTTACTCTTGCACAGGAAGACAGACACAAATGATTGTGATGAGCTCACAGCAAGGATAAATGGAATTCTGTCTTAACATTTATAAATTCAAGACTTGACACGCTCCAACACACTGCTTTCCCCTCTCTACTTCGCAGCATCCCTGTTTGAAATCTGCTGCTCCAGAGACTCTCAAACTGCTTCCCAAACCTGTTTTTTAATGTCAGTGCAGCATTCAATGGTCAGGCTACAATGTGCTTATCTGAATTTGACATTATGGAATGGAAGTACTTGGCAGGGAGAAGACGAAAAACAGTTTCCCAGATGCTAGACTTTGAGCCATTTTCTAGGTAAATTTGCATGTATGTTCATAGCTAAAGATCTTATTATTTTGTGACAGGACTGCTTGCAAATGTTCAGTTTAGGCAATTTTACTTCAGAGTCAAGAAACAAATGTCCAAACAGGGCATGTCATGTTTTTTCTATTTATTCTGCTAGTTTAGATTTTGTACTGAAAAAGAGCAATGGAATATAAATTTTTGCACTGTACTATTTGTTTATCAACTACATCATGTGTTCACCTACCCAAATCCCAGTAAAATATAACCAGCTGGATAGGGACATACACACAAATGCTTTTGCATTTGACATGGATGCCACCAAATACATAACAGAATGGAAGAAAACCCTCTGGAAATAACTTATGTCTTCAAGGTCCGAAAAAATGTTCATTGAGAGGGAATCAGTTTGATTTTACATTCACGGGACAAGGCAGATAATTGCTTATAGGAGACAGGTAGCCATACCTTTGGAAGCTTAAACAGAAGAGGGGCATTTAGGTGACCCCTGCAGAATGTACATGCGACTCACATGATGCTTAGTTGAAGTTTACTTAGAGCAATGTAGTGACAAAAAAAGCCATTCTGACATCTGACTGAAAATCAAGTTGCTAGTAAATGGTGGTTTCATGGTTCGCCACTTCAGATTTAAAACATTCCTTCTCTTTACCATTACTTTATTCAGCATATTTAGATGTTCTAGGAAACAAACAGAAAATGCAAACACATCACATCAGAATAAGCGTTTCAAGGACTCGTTGTATCCAAGTGGGCAAGAGCTGTCTCAGCAAAATGCTCCATTCCTCAAAGTATAAAATACCTTCCCTTAAATTGCTGAGTTCACAATATCTATTCCATATCACAAGATTCTTGTTCCTCTGGCCGCTCTATACAAATATCCTAAAAGATTGGTAATATAATTTGTTGCAGAAATTGGACAAATCATCTACACCTCTTAGTCATGACAAATTTAGGTTGATTATCTACAGAGCGGATATTAAAACGTTCCTGTTCATTTGTTTAAACACAAATCCAATGTCACATGCACACTTCAAATTCACAATACCTACTGCATAGTATTTGCTCAGAATTTACAACCAGAAGCTGAAGCAGGCACTTGCCTACTGTATCTGAAAGTCACAAAGAAAAACAGTCTAGCAACTCATGTGAAATTATCTTTTGTTACTTATTTTGGCTGTCAATCTTCATCCAGATGGTTTCATCTTCTCTTTCAAGGTCTGTCAAGAATCTGTGCTTGAATCTTAAGTGACTATTGAAAAGCTTTAAACAATATTCTGTCTTATTCAATTGTTATTTTGTCCTCTAAATAGATACTACATCAAACTGTAGCTTGTAAAACATGAACAGAGTGAAGAGACATATTTGAGGCATATCCTCACTCTAAAGTATGCCACTGAGGACCACTTAGCTGATATGTTCTTTTACTATTTTTGGTATAAAAGGAATACAGACAGAAACTTTAGAGTGATCCAGTGTCAGTGAATAGATTTGAAACAGCATCATCTCCATGGTTGAAGGACATTTCCCCATTTCAGGTAACTGTCAATAGGTATTTTTATATTATTTAGTGGATTTGTAACTGCCTTATCCAACAAAGAAAACTAGCATTTAACTTGCTTACATGGTTATTTTTCCCCTCTTTTCAAAATAACTTTAACACCAGACAATCTTCTGTCATCTTGAAAACAGAAGTTTTGGCCAAAACCACAAATTAGGTTTAATTCAACTTGGGAAGAGAGGAAAAAGAGGAGGATGTGGCGTTGATGCAGAGAAAAACTGCCCTCATTCAGAGGATTCAGTATCGAGGACAAACTGCGTGAACAGATTTGAACTCTTGGCAGTCACGCTCCAGGAGAATGCTAGGACAACCAGTGACACATCCTCTAAACACATTCTCTCTGTGGTTTTCCTCTTGGTATAAGATCATAAAATACCTGTTGTAAATATTTATACCACTTCTATATGAATCAGACATGAGACTACAGAGTTATTCCATCTTTCATTCACATTAAATACATGGATACACAAACAGTGAATACCACAGAGACTAAAGGGTGAAAACACCCAACATCTGTTTACCCCAACTACCAGCACAATGTTAATTTGAAAATAGGCCTTTCATCTAACTACTCTTATCTTTCATTTAACTACCATACTGTAGATTCATTCTCTCACTCCATTCCTCTGACATAATAAATTTTCAGATATTTTACATTAAACACCCCATTGGGCACACAAGAGAAGGAGATGTAGTGCTAGATCTTTTTGGACAGGCCTTCTGAACAGGTCAGTGCTCCTGAGGTAGACTCCTCAGGCAGAATCAAATGATACAAGTCACTCCGGTGTAATTCCTGGGTGGAGGTGAAAACAACCTCAACAAAAGCCAGCTTACAGCATCTATATTCTCTGCTGGAAATGACACTTGAAAGAAGTCAATACACATGATACCAAGAAACCTTTCTCTCCAAAATATGTGGTTTATGTAATAAGGAATACTATGTTATATTTACCTAGGTTTACTTAGTAGGCAAACTACTGTGGTTAATATTACACATCACTGCCTAAGCTTGCATACAGAGCTCTGAGGTTTTGATCTCAAGCAGAAAGTGTCTACATGCTGGCCACTGGAATCAAAGCTCAGGGAAACAAGGGTGTATCACCACAGAGTCACAAACATTTACTTTCTTCACTGGAAGTAGCTGAGGATAAGCTGTTAGAAAACACTGAACCACTGTATTGTCAGAAATTGAATCTCATCTGCCAGCTTTTGTGGTTGCATTTCTCAATTTTGATTATCACTCACAAGTCAGAAAAACATTTCATTCTTTTGTATTATTTCTTTGGTTTTCATGTAGACAGGCAGCACCTGCTGGAAGAATTTCAACACTGCAGAGGAGGCCATCAGTATCCTTATTTAATTCCCCATGCTCCTCTCTTTGCTACTTTACATATATGATATGAATTTAAGATGAATTGTATGGAAAACTTGAGATAAACTTCCAGAACTTAAACCAAACCAAAATTAAGAGGATCAATGTATATATTAATACAATACACAGTTGCTCTTTTCCATGTGAATACCAATAGGAAAGTTTTCTGATTTGACCCATTTCTGTAAAAGAAATTGAGACCTTTCCCAGTAACAAGATTTTCTGAAGAAACTCTTACAGATGTGTATGAAAATACTTGAAATCACTTCAAATGCAGGTTTAGTAGTTATAGAAGTGACAGTGATCAAAGAATTCATTAGACTGCCAGAAGTTCCTTATCAACTGAGACAGATGGAAAATACAACTAGAATAACGAATACTTTGAGAATATTTTATTTAACTAACAAAATCAGCTTTTTTTTAGAAGTTATAATTTCAAGCCATTTTTTATTCTGATCTTGCTAATGAACAGTTGCTTACTGTGTCTGCACTGATTAAAAACCACCACCACTCTGTTTGTAGTATTGTCTTGACACTTTTAATTGAGGAACAGTAGAGTAGCACAAGAAAGAGTGATGGGATGCATAATTATGCACAGATGTCATATTAGCTAAAGTCACCCCCCAACTGTTTGTGATAAAACTTCCAGTAGGGTTAATAGATGAGTATATTTTATGTTTCATTAGAAAGGACAAGAATGCTTTACTTATATCTGGGAAGGATCCACAGCTCAATTCTACAATTATATCAGATGAATACAGAAATAAATGTTTATGAATGTTTCCTGCATACTTAAGTGTATCTACATTAATTGTTCAGTCACGTATTGTATTTTACATGAATATTCCAGCAAGATGTTTGAAGACAAAATGTTCATACAAGTATAAAATTTTGGGTTAGATGTTTTCTATGAGTCCTCTGACAATTTTAATGGAAAGATTCATTGAAAAATGAAACAAAACTTGCTATTCAATTGCTGCATCCTACCAAACTGCTTTGATTTCAACTGGCAAGCAGTTAACATTAATTATAGACACACAATTTATACCCCAAAAACTCTCCTCACTGACTGCTCCACCCTCCTTGATGCCAAATAATAAGTACATTTGAAGGTATTTTAAGCTTCTTTGTGAAATTCAATTAAATAAATCATTAAGAGATTTTTATTAGTGAACTATTTCTACATATCACTTCTTTCAACACTAAGAGTACATCTGAAATATGGAGGAAGTGGTAATGATTTTAAATGACACTAACAGATTAAGTCATGATGATGAAAAATCAGTAGAGACACCAGTATGAGCTACTGAACATGGATATGTGGACCTAGATTTTGAAATTCCAGAGGTTAACATGCTGCTGAGAAAAACCTAACAGTAATACAAGTCCCACAAAGGTTGAAGTTTCCAAATATAGGTCACTAGCCAAAAATGTAGAAGCATGAAAGTGGTACATCTCTTTTCTTATCTGCCCTTCTAAGAAGTTATTTTCAGTGCAGTTAGAAGCTTCAAATCAGATATGAAACTTTCTTGTTCTTCTTGTGTTTCAATCTATTTTTAGGGCAAAATCAGGAAACCCCAACTCTATTCAATCCCATGTTTTTGTAAGACTAATTTAAAGAGAACCTCATGGTGTAATCACACACGAGAAGAAACTGCACAGACCACAGTTTTGAGACTGGGATCCACATTAAAAAACTCTTGGAGTGTCAGGAAATCTGACTTTATAATGCTAACCCTTTAAAACAAAATTATTAACCATGCAATTCCCTGAAAACTGAAGTCTTGATTTCACAGGAAAAGGAAACTCAAAGCTTGAAAGTCTGAGTGACAAAATAGTCACTTGTCTGATTCGAGCAAACTTTTTCTTAGAAAAAATTCAATAAAAATTTAATTTAAAAAATTCAATTAAAAAAAAATCCACTTTCTAAACTACTTTATTTCCATCAAGGAACTTTTCTCAGTGGCCCAAACACTATCAACAGGATGGGGGATACCTTTCTGCATGTGAGCAAAGAAAGCTACAAAATTAAGTGCATCTTAAATGATTGGTTTAAACTGGGAATAATCATGGAGAAGAAAAACCCAGCATTCCCCAGGGTTATAGAAGCTGGCATTTCCAAGTCTGTCATTCTGATGCAATTCACATCAGAGGCAACTACTACTCACAGGAAAAAGCACAGAGACTACACTGGAACCTACTTGAAATCATCTGCTAGAATAAAGGCTTTACTTAAAACCAGTGTATTCCATCAAAAAATACTTTCATTTTTTTATAGGTTTAATCAATCTCCAGGGATCCATATGATTCAATATAAGAAACAATAAGATAAACACCTTTGCCTTCACCACACATTTGTGGCAAAAGCTTTTGAAGAACGAGGGCTACACTAAGAAAAAAAATTTAAAAAAAAATACAAACATTAAAAAAAAAAAACCAAAATCAATATTTTTCTTTCATTAGCTATTCAAACAGACTTTCAGTCAATAACATGTATGGGAAGTATCTATCACCACTTACAAAGGAATAATTTTGAAAATATCTCATTTTGACCCTAGCTCTGATTTAAATTAGGGAAAAATTACTGGGGTAAGTAAGAGACCCTTAAAGTCAAACTGCAACTGACTATAGAGCATTAAAATAAATAGTAATAAAGTAAAATTAAAATACCGAGGAATGATCAGAGTCCAAAAGCATCACTTGCCTCAGACTTGTAGCTATTCTCAGGTTAAAGGATCTGCAGTGATTTACCCTTGATGATTTGGTCTCTGCAGCTTCACCTCATTTACTCTAATTGTGTTGGCATAGACAAAGATAATGTTTGGCTTGAACACAAAGCCTGTGCCCGGACCTGTTATCAGTCTGACTTCTGCCAATAAAGAAGTTTTAAGAAAGAATTCTGGGGTGGGGGTAAGGGGGGAGTTGAAGGAAAGACAGGACTAGGCTGGAAGCAGAGTATTATGATTGCTTTGCAATTATATTGATTTGAACATTCTGACTGAGACTCTGACCTGTCCAGGACTGCTTTGCTGGAAAGGGTTTTTTGCCCTTCATGTATTTATTTTTAGTATCGGTAGTATCTTAACTTCTGTGCTGATGACCAGTTCAAAAATCTAAAGCTACAATTCAGGCAGCCATGTTCAGTACTCTACATGAGCCTTCTGAAAAGAAATCAATAATACAGTTTTAACTCATCTTGGATGCAATCAATTTATTTAATTGCATGTATTTTAGATACATCCCCTACTTATTTTTCTGTTGTCCAAAGTAAACTTATTACATTGTGAACAAAATGTAAATAACCTTGGCAGATAGAAGTTTATAAATCTTTAAATCAAAGAGACTTTTATCCCCAGTTTGTCTCTGTTCAGAATATTTGATCTTGCTGGGAAATACGCAGCCAGCTAACACCCTGATAAAAGTGACAGAGGTTGAAGTTTGACTTGCACATTGAAACTCGGTGTCTGAAGCTGAGAGATGCTGAGTCTCGAGCTTTGCTGCCTCAGCATCTTAGTCTGCCCACAGTCAGAGCTCGGCAAGGCACTTTAAAGAAAGGCAGCTGATAGTTATGGGGTGGTTGAATTGAATCAAGAAAAGAGCTACAGCACCTTTTTAATATGAATTACATTGCCTTGGCAAAAGCAGCCCCTTTTAAGCAGATTCCTAAATTGGAAACACTTAGTCATCATTAAGTCAGTCCAAAGTGTTTCCTACCACTTGTTAGCAGCAGCAGAGGATCCTGGCACAGGTAAGAGCACCCAAACAACCTGTGTTTCACGTGATTCCAGTGTATTTCTAGACAAAGAACAGATGGCAGCTGGAGTGAAAAGCAGATTTACAGGAAAATGGGCATAATAGCAGTTTATGGAAAGAGAGAAAGATGCAAAAAATGCTATCAGAGATTTCAGGGGGAAGCTCACCAGGTACTTTGATCACATTGAGAAAACTGCATTGAAAAAATCTTCACCTAGAAAACTTATTTATTGGTTCCCCTACCAGGTAGATACACTGGTACAATAAAATGCAGCCATTTTACTCTATGAATAGCCTTAAAATAACCTGAGTTACTTTGCAGTCACTGCACAAAGCAAGATTTCGGTAAGATGAAGCAATACATGTATGTGCATTTTTGTAACATGCAACAGTACTTGAGAGGGATGAGTTTAACATCTCTCTCTTACAGTATATACATTTGTCCAGGGCTTAATACAAACACAAATAACCTTGATCAGAAGCAACTGTTATCAACAGCTCTAAATTCATCTCCAAAAATAAAGAAAGCAAAATCAATGATCTATATGTTCATTTCATGCATTTATCCAGTGTGATACAATCAGCCTAAAACCACTTTAATTTGCATATTTACATGTAATTTAACAAGAAATGGGAGGACTATTTGCATCAGTCTTGTTGAAATACCCACCCTTGAATCACCAGGCACTAAAATTAAGGTGTCCATTACAAAGAATCATTTTTCATCCCTAAGATAAAGTTATTTGTGCTGTTGTACAGACATGAAAGGTGCTGTCAGTTTCAGTCAAAGCACTTTCAGTAAGACAACGAACAAGCTAAATTTGGGTTCAATAGGTCACAGCAATCACTTGGATGTTATTTTTATTTCGTCATTTTTCTTAGATAATCAGATTATACCTGCATGTCAGTCTTTCACAAATTGATTAGGCAAAGCCTTCATTCATTCAAGCAGCTTGCACAATTATGGCAGATAATTTAGGGAAGTAGACAAAGATGAAGAAGAAATCAAAGCTGACATGAGATAGGGAAAAAAAACCCAAAACACCAGAATTAGCATTTTGTTTCTGTCAAAGAGGCTCCTTCTCCGTCTGCACTCCCTCTCCTTCTCTTGGGCATCTAAGAAGAACATTCCCAGGTGTTGACAGGTTGGCAGAGTTCTGTTAATTTTTTGGATCTGTAAATATCCATTCTTTATTTAGCAGTGGTGCCCACCAGGCATCAGCAGCTTTGAAGCACATCAGGATGGGGTCTGGAGTCACCAGCACAGCACAGCCTCTCAGAGCCACTACTAAATGAGATCCAAGTGGACTTGTGGTGGGCAGAGGAACATTTTCAACCTCTGATAGGTAAAGATTCAGGCTGAAAACTTCGACCAGTCTAGAAAATTTTGCCATTGCTGTTATTAAAAACAAACAAACAAACAAACAAAACAAAACAAATAAACAAGACAAAACAAAAAAGGCTGCAATGGTAATACAGATGATTTGGCAATTTTTGCTTATTTGAATGAGAAACCTGTTATTCAACAAGCAATTCAGTTGCATATTCAATATGCAAACCCTGCTAGCCTTGTTTTTGGTGTACTTTTTGTTTGTAAGCAAGAAGCAGACAAGTAAGAAAGGGAAGGCAGCATAAAGTGTTAGCGTAATTACTTACAAGGTCTGTTACAATACTCTCTAGAGGTGTAATTTGTTGTACGTGGTACCCACATTTGGATAAGCAACTGATACTCCTCGACTCCAAACTGCTACTCAAACACTGAGGCACACAAAGCACTGTTGGAGAGAGTTGAGCTTCCCAATTATTAATTGACTGGTACTTCTTCAACTCTCCCAACCTCCCCCAAGACTGGCTACATCTGATTTCAAAGTAAATTACAGAGAAAATACTGTTTTCCTACATTTTAGATGACAGATCAATTAAAACTTCTCAGACACAGATTAAAACTCATGAGCTGGAAACTGTGCATGGCAGAGCTTAATATAGCAGCCTGAAATTTAATAAAATAAGCAAAGGACTACAAATAGTTGTGGGATTTGGAAGAAAAGAAACAAAGCCTCAACTTTGTCAGACTACACCTCTGAGCACCATTTTCAGGCAGGCATTAACCCATTCACAGAGGCTGGAAATTCCCTTTTTCAGCTGACAGTAATACTGCACAGTTTAAATTAAAAGAGATTGAAGCAGAAAGTGCATAGATACTACTGAGTATATTATGGTGGAGCAAGTAAACATTCTATCAAAAATAGAAAATAAGTAGCAGAATAGGGAAGTGCCTAAGATCATTTAGTAACTAAAAGAACCATGTGAGCTATGTACTATACCTATATAAATAATTACAGCTGTATCACTGGTACTAGGACTGCTGCATCTGCAAGTTACTGTAGTATACTCATGTACAGAGGGAATCAGTATGTGGAATTCTCCACTGAGGAGCTGTGAGGCTGCAGAGCTACAGGTAGCCTCCTGTAGTTAATAATTAAAATACTTCATTGTCTGGCAGGACCGAACTGAGACCTCTTTAAAATTTGTATGACTCCAAGAGTACCAGAGGAGTTAAAACTAAGGGACCTGATGGATCTCTCAGGGTACAAGAGGAGAGCCACAAAACCATGTGCCATGACTGCTAGGAATTCCCATTCCCTTTCAGTATCCCCACAGCAAGGGTTTGATGAATGAGGAAGGCACTGCTGAAATTTATGAAGGGGTTTCCATTTGAATAAGACTGAATAAAAGTTAGACAAGTCTTGAAGCACCTGAATACTGCCAGAGAGCTTCTCAAAGACTTTTAAGGCTGCATGCAGTTTCTTCCATCAGTTGTTGTATCACTTAATTGATTTTTTTTTTCTTAGTTGGAGTAATTTGTAATTTACTCTCTCTCTCATGAGCTCAAAACCAGATACAGCTGTATTTCATCTCTGGTTTTTAATGCCCACTATTCAGCTCAATAAAAACATCATATGTTCTATAAAGCCTCATCCACACAATATTACTAGGACAAAATGCAGCCATCAGCATTTGAGTCCAGAATTCAGAATAAAAACTGAAAGCATTCAAGCCCTCTTTTATTAGTACCTCTTTTATCTGCAGGGAAAAGCTCAGCTGATGAAACAGGCCTTGG
The DNA here is from genome assembly GCA_035583135.1 of Lophotriccus pileatus. Classification (NCBI taxonomy): domain Eukaryota; kingdom Metazoa; phylum Chordata; class Aves; order Passeriformes; family Tyrannidae; genus Lophotriccus; species Lophotriccus pileatus. Next base: position 805,974 of record JAWWES010000002.1, read on the forward strand.
GGCATTGTATCCCAAAAGCCTAAGAACATGGAAAGGTTTTTGTGTCAGTGCTTGATAAAATTAATAACAACTTAGGTCATTTACACAACATTAACTAACTTGTCCAGAATTACATAAATACTGACAGAAGTACATTGTGCTGTGTGACTGAGAGCCCTCCAGCAATCTTACCAACCTTTCATCATGAAATAACATTTGATTTTGATCCTCTACATCTTCAGGGTTTATTTCAGAAGTTTGCTTTCTCTTTTACTGTATGCCTCAGGCTCATCTAAATTTGTTTGGAAGAATTTGGATTTTCAAAGAAAAAAAAACAAAATCCACTTTAAGAATGAGAGAAGATGTGTGGGCAGGAAGTTACCAAGCTGTGTAGACCTCTTGGACTGAAAAATAATCCTTTAAAATACACAAAGGAGTAAAACAAGCTGCCCAAAACAGATAAAATAGTTAAAAAAAAACAAAAACAAAAACAAAAACAAAAACAAAAACACAAACACAAACAAACACCAACCTTTAAAAATACCAAGAGATAAGAAGAGAGACAAGAAAAAATTTAACTGTCAAATCAGAGACTGAGAGGACTACATTTTCAGGAACAACTAAGTGCTTATGCTTTCCAAAAAATACTTCAATCTCAAGTTCTTTGTAACTCATTTCCACTGATTTGAGACTGTATCTTCAGTGTTTAAATAAGTCTCAGGAATCCGGAATTGTTCAGCACAGATCCTTGCACATCAAATTTATTTTGATTCTTTATATCAAGGTACCAAATCATTTTTTCTCATTAAAAAAAAAAAGAAATTGTTTTGATACTAGAGCTGTGTGAAGATCAATGAAGATCAACATGAGATCATTAAAATCAATGCTGAACAGTGATTTCAGGGAGATTTCCTCTGATAACTTATAACAGAAGAATTTAACTGCAAACCCACTGTGTGAATAGTCTTACCCCTCTTCACTATATGGAAACAGAGTATTGAATGCATATGTTTATTTTCAAAACAGCATGATTGCTGGTTTGGTGAGAAATTAAAGATATTGCACTTTGCATGCTGATAGGACTGACAGGGACAGAGTTGAGACTTTTGGATAAGAAAATCCAGCAGAAATATTATTTTTTTTTTTTCTTAAGAAAAAGAAAATTACAAATTCCACATTAGGAAAAAAAAGTAGTGTTAGCAGTAGACTAGGCAAGGAGCATGTTGATGTGTCAAGTACTTATATTGCTCTATCTTCAGGACTGAACCAGGCAATTTGGCACTTCCACATGTGCAACACTATTACTTCTACTTTATTTCCATCATTTTGCTTCTTTGAATGTTCTTTTCACATAAGAAGCTTAAAGGCTTTGGGCTTTGGCTTCTTCTGACCTACATATATGGTGCTACAGAGAATGTTTCATTGGGAAACACTAAAGAAAACAAAACTCTTTAAAGCACTAAAGAATTGAGTGAGAGATTAAGATCTCATTCATCTAATGTCATGTGGACAATAGCATAGATGCAAATATATTGAAATGCCCAATATATCATTATTTTTCATGTGTATTTTTGGTCACACCTAGAGCATTCAGAAAACTCTAAAGAATAACAACCTCCTAATTCTGAGATACCACTCTAAGAAGAGAGGAGAAGTAACAGGATGAGACGGTGCTAAATGTGTTTGACTGCAGCAGTGCCTGAGGTGACCTGCCATCCCATCTACTCCAGTTCCATGAACTCAGGCTGCTGAGCATCGGTATGTCCTTATACATACAGGAGCTGAAGACCATGGCACAGCCAAATGTGGTTTCCCTCACTGTACCAACACAGTGCAGGAATGTACTGCATTTCTGAAAAAGGCTTGTCCACAGCCACGTGTCCTCAGAGCACCAGCACAGCACGACAGCTTTGGGAAAGTGTGCTGGTTCTGGCTCGGGTAGGGTGAATTTTGGACATGGCTACTAATGCTGAGCCAGATCCAGGACCCTACTTCAGCTGCTTCTTGTAATGGATTGAATTAAAACTTTGTCCATAAAATATGAGTAACTGGTTATAATCACATAAAAAACATTTCTTTAGA
>JAWWES010000002.1:808134-853042 GCA_035583135.1 Lophotriccus pileatus
ACAAAACCCTGTCTCGCTGTCTCGACTAAGAAAAGATTACCTGAACAGTAGATTAATATGTAACAAGCTTATATAACTGACAAGGGTATAAAAAGAAGAGTTTTTTAAACAGCTGGTGTGCTTTTTCTGGGATACTATGTAGCCCAGGGGATGCACCCAGCATTGGAAACCCAGCGCTGTAACTAATAATTCTTGCACTTTTTGTTTCTGCAGGTTTCCGTTGAAACTCTGTCCAGGAGTTCTGTCTGGTAGCTCTGGGTCGGAGTGTTTACGTCCCAGAATGATGCATCCTGTCAGAAAAACTGGCAGCTCTGGTGGTAGGCATTTCATCCAGAGCAGCCAGGACAGAACTACCTGAGACAACGGCTGCAGAATGAAAAAGACAAGAGAAAAATTGGACATACTAAATTTGGTACAGTACCATCATGGGGTATTTTAATCTAAGAGAATATTCCTTTCGTGGGACCTTTTAGGTCCCCAACGAGCGTCTGGAATGTATACTGGGTTATTTTCTATTATGTACTATTAATTATATTTTTATAAGTTTTTATTGTATACTAATAAATATTTCTTTATTATATTTTGATTATTTTGAGTATCTCTAATAATCTATAACACTTCTGAGATGCAAAGCACTTGTAGATCCAAACCTTCCAGGAGGAGAAAAGTCCACACACAGAAAAAAATAGAATGAGATGTGATACACTTAAGCTTCAGTGATTCACATCTGCTGCAGTAAGTAAACCCAAACATGAAGAGCTGGCATAAAATAGACCAAGACTTGCACCCTTCTTGTAACTGTGGCTTGGACTCGCACAGTTGGACTCTGAGCAGCAAACCCCATTTCATTTAGAATTTACCCTCTTGTCAATGTAAACTCAATTGCTTCGCTGCTTATGTACTAGTACATGAGGTTTCACTTTCAGGACCCAATATTAGGTTAAGTTCAGTGAACTGAGTTTATTTCTTCTCTTTAGAAGGAGAAGCCAGCAGTAATGAATGGCAGCCACACAGCTCCATAGTGAGGAGACATGCTAGGCAGAAAGCCTGTGAAATGGTTGTGAACCAGCCATGCCAAGGTACTTTACAGAAGCTGGAGCACTGACCAAACTAGAACAGTTACTCTTTGGCTGCCTGTATTAATGCATGGTTAGCAAACAACTGGAGGGATTGTGCATTATTAAAATGATTTATTTTGTGTATCAGTCACATAGGAGTAACATTTATCTCTATAAAAAGGAAGAGCTTATGGGTAAATACCCACTTGCCAGCTTCAGCAATGAACTACACATAAACAAGAGTCCCTGCCCAACTCTGAAGACTGAAGTCTGTATGAAACATTATCTTTGATTCAGCCTTCTGATATTCAGTACCCTGGACGAAAGAGGAATCCTCCTAACTGTTTCATTCACAAAGAAACGGGTACATGGTGTAAAATTGACCTTTGTTTTACCCAAGTGTATGGAGAGTGTTTTAACACACAGTGTTCTTGAGAAATGTGCAAGTGTAATATTTCCATTTGCTCGGATATTACCAGCTTAACATTTCTGTAATGACACTCCTGCTCATTCCCCTTTGAAATCATTGCTGTCAAGACCTTTAATCTTTGCACGTGCAGATACAACTTCAGCTGTAAAAAGCTTTCTTCCGTTACCAGTAATCAGTGCTGCTTTCAATCACCCCATCTTGCTTATTTTTTTTTTGTTGGTTTGTTTCTACCCAAAATAATTGGAAATTCTTTTAATAGAAGACAAACTGACCAACAGAGAAACAAAGAAAAAAATCACAGAAGTTTATTAGGGAATACCAAGAATTTTGTACAAAATAAACTGAAGCATCTACATGGTCTTCTGCCATTGCCTTACTATATGGATATGGTTACACGAAAAGACAGGCAGGCTGTGAATCACAGTAGAGTGAAGAACAGAAAACCCCACCAGCTTTAAACTACCTAAATACCTTCTATGAAAAATAATCTCACTCATGTCCAGGGTAAACTGTGAAACTGCTGAAAGGCAAAAAAGTTGAGAGGGAGCGATTGACAGCATTTTTCTGAACAATTACACATGTTTCAACTGCTCTTAGTTGTTGGTAATGTTCAGCTATACACTGGAAACTAAGTAAATCAGAAATCACATGCCAGAAACACATCAGAAGCAGCACACATCACCAAAATAATCCTAAGCATAGGTAAGTAGTTGTAAAGGACACTATCAGAGACATCTTTACACTAAAAAATAGGTTGACTGAACACTGAACACAGCACATTTTCTTCTCTCTTTCCCCAACCCTTCAAAACGGCAGAAAAGTAAAGAGAGCGTTGAAATTACTAAATCTACAAAATAGAGGAAAAAAAATGAAGCTCCACTAAAATAAGCAAGTCACAAGCTCCCCAGTTGTATTACATACATCATCTAGGGGGGAAAAAATCTGAGGGAGAAGTCACCCTGTAAAATCCCAGAAAGTAATAAATCAGCTACATTCAGAATTTTTTTTGAAGGAAATACATTCTATTAGCGGGTCAAAACCCAAGCACAAATGGTGATGGGATAAGTACAGTTATTTTTCTGTCTGAGGTGATGAAAGAACAATAACTGATGACGAGAATGGCATCTAAGAGAAAAGTTTTATTGGCAGGCATTCAAGAACACATTCCTCCAAACACAAAAAAAAAGTCAATACGCAGCTAAAAATAATGAGTTTCACAGTTAAAGCAGAAAATGTTTAAGTAATCTTAAAACGCTGTCAAATCAAAAAGAATAAAGAATTCAAAGTTACTACTAAAAATATCCAGAAATTGGAAGTACAAAAGAACTAGGAGTTTCATGGCTGATTTTCATAGAACCTCCACACTTCCTCCATAAAAACAGAGCCCAACAGTCCATTTTCTCCTGCTTATTTCATCTGTAATTCCAAGCGACTTCTAGTCTGGACATATCAGCATCACAGCACACGATATTTTTCTGTGCAAGTAACATGTGCAGAAATGAATCCTGGAGTTCATCAATCAAGCTGTGGCATAGGTTACAGTTCCTTGTTCTGAGGGATGGATGGCTAAAGGATGCATATTCCATTAAAAACAAAACAAAAAAAAACAACCAAACAAACAAACAAAAATATTTTGCTCCCTTCAAAAGGAACAATATATAGATGGGAAATATAGATCACTGAAAAATTTTTACTATAAAGTTTTTAAGGAGCAAGTGAAATCAGAAATTGTTTTACCTTTGATGCTTAACTTTTGGGCAGATGTGACTTTTAGTTCAGTTATCTTTTTACAAAATATACTTGAAAATATATATATACACACATACTACAATTCTAAACCAACTATACTGCACGTTTATCCTCAGTTTCATTTTAAGGAGAAAGGATAAATATTTAAAAGTACAAATCATATGTTTCCTTTCCTGACTCTTAGACAAGTACTCTTTAAATCCAATTCTTTTTATCATTCCTGGCTCATTATGTCATAATTAATCAGTAGAAAGACCAGCTATTTTAGAATTATGGACTGCATGTATTATGTGCTGTTTCCTGAAGAGGCATTGTTCAACTTAACACAAAGTAAATCAATTTGTATTGCGTTGAAGGTGAATTTTTAAAATAAAGCAGTGGGAAAAAAATCCACTATTTGTGCAAGAGCAAGCTAAAGAAAGAAATAGACTTATTGAACAGACATAGATGTTCACATATTTTGGACAGTTTCTCACCCTTTAAAGGTTCAGTCGAGGAATTACAAAAGAGTTACAAACAGGTGGTAACTCAGGCAGTGAAAGGCATTGCTGCTAAAACAGGAACTTTCTCCTGAAAAATTAGTTATCACTGGGAGTCATTACATGACTATCACCTGGCTCAGAGACGGCATTCCACATTTGTCAGAAGGAGAAGCAGTGGGAGGGTCACAGCAGAATATGAAGGAGATAATCAGAAACTTATTTTGGTCAGCTTGCTGGGAAAGCAGCAGATGATTACAATGGTGATTTGAATGTCAAAGGAATTTTATACCTAAGGCATACCTAGGAACTCAGCAAATCCTGCACAGCAGCAAAAGTAGAGACTACTCAGTCTCGTCTAAGCTACACATGGCTGACTTTTAGCATCCAGATTATAAAACTTCTTGGTTTTCCCTTGGATTGGTTCTCACGAGACACAATCTAGTACAATGTGTTTGCAGCTTGCCAAGCCATTGCAAGTTCACAGAGTCTGATTCTCAATTTATTCAAGCAAAATATCAGACAGCAATAAAAAAAAATAAAATAAAAAAAAATTCTTTGAAGAGCACAGCAGAGCTGCCCCGGGAAAGGAGAATTTGTGCAAATAAACTATTTGCCTCCAAACACTCTGATGCTCTGTACTCTTGTCTTATCCTTTGCTTCGCCCCGAGGCAATGCATTTTTGGGAAGGTTCCATTTCAGATCCGTCAGCCAAAGCCACTGCTCTAAGGCTGCATTCCCCTTTAAAGCTCTTAGACTGTTGGCTAATAAGTCACTTGGATGTTTCTAATATATTTCCAGGAACATTGACCATCATACAGCAAGCTGGAACCAGGAAAGTCCGAGTATCAGTGCCATTGGGAAGCCCAGGACACAGCACAGAGGAGCTGCAACAAGCAGAGGTTTCCTGTTGTGGATATTCCCCCTCAGGGAAGGCACAGAGCAAGGTCCTGATCAGGGCATTACTGGGAAATGCCAATGGCACTCTGAGATTTGTCTTCACAGGTGCAACATATCACTATCTGGAGATGGGAACCATGACATTCATCTCAGCTCGAGCATAGAAGTTTCACTGTCACTGAAGAATCAAAGAAGCAATTTCATTGCAATTATTAAAAGTACTTTTAATTAGATCCATCCCCATTATTTGGAAAAGTAAGGTTTGATAAACTTCATTTCCCAGTGGGAAAATGTGAATTAAAAGCGAGAATTCTGCCAGCTCTAAAATGGCACTTTATATCTCCATATTAAATAGATTAAATTACTTTAATACACTGACACATTAAAATACAAAATGAAAGACTATTAATCACTATCAAGTAAAATAAACAGAGCCACCATTAACATACATAACTATCTCCTTCATTATGTTTGTCACAATAAGCATCTAATTTTATGAAGAAACATAAATTTTGATATATGAATGCATTGAGTAAGAAATATTTTTTACATATATTTCTTATGCTTAAGAATTAGGGATCTACAAGTATCATAAAACCACATTACTGAAAGTACATGTATGAAGCAGAGCCTAAATCAACTCTAGCTATTAAGTGGCATTTTCCCAGTCTACAGTGACAACTGAACTCCCCTGAAATGCTTTCCCCCCTCACTTGGCAGCCCTTCCTAAAGCTGTAATTTTCCCTGGATACACTGGAGGATGTTTTTGGCTGTCCTCTATTGCCTCTGTCAGTCCTAGTTGCTTTTTCCAGTCATTTTTTCAGCCTGTGCAGTGACAGGCTCTAACCTTGCTTGTCTGCTCTGTTGAGGTGCTTTGGGGTTTGTGGGTTGGTTCCCAGCAGTTACCAACCAGAGAGGTGCATGTCCAGGTGCAGGAGAGCTGAGCAGAAGAGATTCATGGGAAAGGAAAAGAGAAGATGCTGGCTCTGAAAAGGGTGGGAGATGCTGCATTGGAAATTCATCTTTTCAGTTCCTCACCCCCATTCTTGTAGCATTTATTTATTCAAGGGTATCTGACAAGAAGGTTATTAAAAGAAACAAGAAATAAGAAAACTTCTTTAATTTTCCTCTGTACATGTACTCTGTACATTCAAGAAATAAAAAATAAGTTATGCTCCAATTATTAGTTAGTACTCAATGGTAAAGAATACCAGCCTTGCTACACTCAGTGCTTCAGAAAGTATGAGAAAACCAGGAAGGTTACTGATCTACCGCTTGCCATTTTATTAACCAGAGAAGGAGACAGTACTTAGCTGTCAGAAATACACAGTATTGATAACACACTCTTCTCAACTGGAGACTTTTTTTAAAAGAAGCTGTTGTCTGATACACCAACTCTGTGCCCATCAATTAGAGATACTTCTAAGACAAGCAACTGTCAAGTGGTCACAACCAACTCATAACACAGCTCCAAATACCTGGTTCAGACTTTCTCATCAGGTTTATTTCTGAAAAGACGCAGTATGAAACCCCAGTTTTTAGCATAAACAAACTTTATGAGGGACTAGAGATAAGCAGAGCAAAGTAAGTAGTGGAAGCCCTTCTGTTGGGTGATTTAAGAAAATTAGTTTTCTATTGAAAATTCTTTAAGAGTTGTTTCCACAACTAGACTTGAGCAAGTTATTTGCAGGGAGCAAAATCTATTCAAGCCTGGATTTGCCCCTACGTGAAAATGAGCTAAAAGAATTACATTACACAGAAATAGCTTTAGCTAATCCTTTATAATGCACCAGGGATGTATGCAAATTATTTTCCTTTCTAAAGTTTAAAATGTTGCACAGTGTAGAATCATTTTATGATTGTCTGGCAAATTGTTATAATGTTTGTTTATGCCTGATAATGCATATTACAAAAAATGCAGGAATTTAACAACAGTGTACTAAGGGGACTTATAAAAAACATTGCTATTCGTTCCCTGTAAAATAAGAGAACCGAGTCATGCAAGGATGGATTATTGTAAAATACCAGGAATATCCGTAGCATCTCTATGGAAAAGTCTCTACAGGGAAGTTCCATGCAAGATCTCTGAAGATTATTATGGAAGGCCACCAAGTTGATTAGGGGGGTGAAGCACCTCTCCTGTAAGGAGAGGCTGAGAGAACTGGGATTGTTCAGCATGGAAAAGAGACAGCTTAGGGATGACCTAAATGAAGCCTCCTAGGCCCTGAAGGCAGCTTCAAGAAAGGTGGAAAGGGGTGTTTTACAGGAACATCAAGTGACAGAATAAGGGGAATGGCTTCAGACTAGCAGAGAGGTGGTTTAGATTAGATCTACAGAAGAAATTCTTTGCTGTGAGCGTGGTGAAGCACTGGAACAGGTTACCCAGAGAAGCTGTGGATGCCCTGTCCCTCAAGTATATGAGTCCAGGTTGGATGGAGCTCTGAGCACCCTGGTCTAGTGGATGGTGTCCCTACACATGGCAGGGTGTTGGAACTAAATTATCTTTGAGATCCCTTCCAACCCAAGCCATTCTCTGACTATTTTTTTTTTTAATAGGACATAAGTGGCTCATACAGAAGCTACTCTCTGAAGATCTTCTGGAATATCTTCCTTTAGGATCTATCCACAGTAAATATTCCTAATGGGAACCAGGTGCTTATTTGCCTCACAAAGAAAACCCAAAAGCTAGACTGTTTTTATTTGATGATTAAAGGAAGAAGGGAAGAGGCATCTCCTCCACTGAAGTATCTGTGTACCAGTGTAACACCTGAGCACCACCATCCACTCAACTCCAAGCACCATTCTAGTACCTATCACACATTCCTGATGTACCCATCACACATGCTTAATGGAGATGACAACTCTAAACAGCTGATTGCTAATTAAACCATATCTCCTCTGGAATGAGTGCTCCTGCAAATGACTGCCATCAGCTGCAGAGTCATCTGTCAGCCTAGATGACTTGCTATCAAAGGGTATTACCTAAGAGAATAAATGCTTTAAGTCACACTGCCATCTCACTGAGCTCGCAGCCTCCAGGTTTTTTCCTGGTGATGGGGCAGTTCAGAAGCAAGGACTTGTTTTGTATGAATTATTGGGGGGGAACGGGGGGGTGTTAATTTATAAGCTTCTTCCTATAAGGTAGCAAGATATCAGAATCTCAACTCTGGCCACCAGAAGCCCTCCAATCTAGCCATGGTGAATAGGAGACTGCATTCGCAGTTGAAGATTAAAGATGGCAAAAGAATCTAATAACGTGAGATAGAGTAAATTATGACCTTGAGTCTTTGTTTCGGGCTCATCATTGCACCTCTACAGCAGTTTGATATCTGAACCACATTTTGCAACAGCAATGATCTTCTAATGGGTATTGTAGAGACATAATGGTAAAAATGCCCACACAACATCATACAGCCAAAAAATTCTCCAGTTCTGTACAAATGTACAGAAATTGCATGGAATTCTATATATTTCTAAAACATATATTAGAGACATTGCTAGAAACAGATGCAGTGGTGTTTATATCCTGATTCAAGGCCAGAATAACTCCATTTATTGCTTCATAATGAGCTCTTTCAGTCAACCCCTAGAAACAGAATAATTTTCCCAAAAAGGAGCAAACTCTTTTTATCTTCCTCCTCTCCCTCACCAGTTTTGCTTGCATGGTTAAGGTTTCAAAGCTAGACATACTCTAAGCATAATATTCCCAAGTATAACATTGTACAGAAATCAAGAGACTATACCAACAAAGTAGATATTAAATAGAGATTTTACCACTAACCTTTGGGTTTACATTTCTGTCAACATCTTCTTGGGTATTTCGATAGTCCTAAGCCACTTTAAATTGAAAAAGTACAATTTATTCTACACAATATTTTTTTTTCTATGCCAAGTGTCACACCGTGATTATGATGAAAGCAAAGACTGAATATGTGCTTATATTAATTAGCAATTATTAAAAGACAGGTCCCCATGATTACTGCTTCATGGGCATGAGAATGAATTCATTATTAAGAGACCGCTGCCACCGAGTGAATATCTGATCAGCTTTGGCAGATCACAAAAGCACATTTAATAAACGAGTAATCAAATGGTAGCGTATCATTTGTATAAATTACCAAAGAACAACCTGCCCTTCTGATTGAGATACACTTGGATTTACGGAGATTATTAACGCAGTTTCACGCAGCAGCAAATCCTTTGTTACCACGATCCACACTTGCAGAGGGAATGATTGTTACAAGAGAGATGGGGACAGACAGTGAGGCAAGTAAAGTTTTCCGTGTTCTGACTGATGGTTCCATAGCACACCACTGCAACAAACCTAAATTTTAATTCATTGGTCATTTGATCCACACCACAAATCCCTCCATTTAAAAACCAAAAAAAGTAAATGAAAAGTAAAAGCCACAAGCAGTAGGGTACACTGATAATTCTGCTGGGTACAGCTCACAAGCAGTAGATTACACTTATATTCTGCTGTGCATTTCTGCAGAAAATACAAAGCACAATTATTTTTAGAAACATACAGAGCACCGGTAATGAACTAACCCAATGTAACCTTAAAAAAAAAAAAAAAGAAGAGTGTTTTCAGGCCCAAAAATGTATTTTTTGATATTTAGCTACTACACAAATGTGAATGCCTTTCTTCATAATTGAAGTCATTATTAAAATCAATAGGCCTCTGAGATATTTCATAAATAGGGACTATAAAACCAAATGATTCAATGGGCAAATAATTACATGTTAATTGGCGACAGAGACCACAACTTTCTGGCCACTAATTTACCAGATTATAGAAGATAAATAACTGGCAGCAAGGAAGTTATTGTACAGATTTGATTTATATACATTTGAACATATATCTAAGAAAAAAAAACAATTATCTGTTTCCTCAAAATTGATCTAAAATGGTTATTGCATTTGTTCCAGAATTCCTTTCAGCAGGTCTTGCTTATATGTGAATAATGGCCAGCAAGCTGGGTCCTCAGCAGGACTGATATTTCAAGTTCATCTAAATTTAGAAGCAGTCCATTTCCTAATGAATTTATATTTCCTGGGTTTTATTATTGGGCATGTCTCTTGTGGATAAGGCTTATTTCCTGTGAATATATTCAACAGCAAAAAAGACTAGTATTATTATTCACTCTAATGATTTGGAAGTTAAATCTTTTTTTTTTCCTTTTTTTTTCTTCAGAAGTTGACTGAATTTGTCAAGTGAACCAGAAAATTATTTCTCAGATCTGCGGGTAAATTCCCAGCATTTTGATTGCTGGTCTTTAGTCCAGTAATAGATCCATTTTTTAATTAAAGAGCTTTTGAAGTCCCACATTTCCACTAAAATATTATGCTCTCTCCAAAACTATAATTACATACCTATATGCAAGCATTTTTACAGGAAGATTATTAGTAAAAATACAAATATTATATCAACATTACATATCTAAAATTTTTTACATTCTGCTCCTCAATATGTTTTCTTTGTATACTTTACTGGGTACCTTGTGTTGGGATATTTTGATTCTTAGTGTAAATGATGTTTTTGCTTATATACTATCTTTGAGAACTGGTGGCGTATTACTGTTTATTCTGAGCATGAGTGGACAAAACAAAATATTCACCTTGGTTTCTGCTTCAGTTAAAATTCAATCAGGATATAAATATATGTCTGCATGAAAGTGTCAATTGTGGATGTGTTGACAGAGGAAAGCTCAGATACGCATGGCTGGAAATGCTGCGTATGCCGCTTCCAATGAACACAGAGCAGCATATTTATTTAAATAATTTTGAAACTGCAAATTTGAGTACGTGGGAAGAATGGTAAAAGTTAAACTAGGAGTATTTTTTTTTTTTTTTAAATTTGTGATGTAATTTGTTCTGGCTTCTCTACAAAACGAAAAAGGAGCTACACAGGGCAAGTTCAGCTGGTACAGATGAATTATTCAATTGATATTTCCATTTAGTTGCAAAGTTTTACTAAATAAGCATCATTCAGTTGTGCTGTTTGTTACAGAGTCATTGCACCTGGTTATCCACAATCTGTAATGAGCTTTAAAAAGCCAAAGGATTTGTATAAAAAGGGCATCTGTAAGTCCAGTCACTGCCCCTTTGGCTTCCTCTAATGCTCTACACCAGATTATTAGCTGACACACACAACAAAATGCAAATGCAAAGCAAATAAATACAGTAGAAACAAAGGCAGCACCAGTGGGAAAAGCATTATCAGGGTGGTATTCCACCACACACATGGCACTTGTAGTGCAGCAACTTCTTGAATTTGGGATCATCCACAGATTTCTTTTTCAGAAGAAGTCAACCAATGCCATAATAAAGGAGTTGCAATATAACCAGGATTTCTGGAATAAGATTCCTGCTTCTGGATGTGACAGACAAGCGTGACTGTTTTAAATAACATTTGCAGAAAGGAATAGATCAGGAATTATAAGGTCATACACACATTTCTTTTCCTCTGCCCTCATTTACCGATTAAAATCATTTGCTAACTTGCACACCACACATCCTTGCCTGTAACACCATACTGAAGCCAAGTGGGTATTAACCATACTAAACTGATCAAATACACACAAATTCAATAAGCTGAAAATTGGCTCAAAAGTTCTGAATTTTTGTTGATTCTTGAAAAAAATTTCTGGGGCAACAACATTTACAGAGATTTCTACTTTCATTTGAGTAACTTTTTTTTATTGTCACTACTTCATACATTGCAACTAAAAATTTCTGGTAAGGTTGATCAGCAAAGTGGAATTCCAATTCAAAATTATAGGAAGGCATTTCCTCATTTCAGTAAAACTAGAATCCAGAAATTCCTTCACTAAAAGATAGACAATTATAAAATTTACTAACAGAGATTTCAGACTCTCAAAAGTAGGATACTTCTAACAGCACTGGTCATATCAGGTTAGGGGTACAGTCAAAGCTAATTATTGAGGCTCCCTCTACATTCAGTGGAGGCTGGTGGACACAAATGACATTTTATTCAGTGGCTCAATTAATTAGGTTGACCAAATCCACTTCTTAAAATGCCTGGTTTTCTACCTTGAATACACAGGGAGCCTGGGCAACTAACTACCTTAAACTAATGATACAGCTCTTAGACAGCTCAGTGTAACTGAGATGAATGCCATCCTAACAGTGTGACTTTTAAAGAATAAGCACTCTCACTTTTCTTAAAATTCACAAGTCACTATGGCTAATTGATAGATTTTCATAATGATGATTGGGTGCCCTTTCCTGCAGAAATCTATGACAAGTAAGAGAGTAGCAGAGCACACCATCCCCATCCCAGACAGCCTCCCCAGCCCCTAAGCCATGGGCAATTTCTAGATAACTAATGGCATATGAAAAGTAGTTTGATTATTTAGTCATTAGTAACTAATAAAATTAATCTTATTTTAATGTTAAAGGTAAGACATGAGCTCTGCTTACTGCTGCACAAAAAAAAAAAAAAAAAAAGAAATGAAAAGTATTTGCCCACAACAAATCCTACTCATTTGTTGCATTCATGTGCAGCAGAAAGTATTTACTGCACCAGCATCTGGTAACAGTTGAAATGTGATAAGTAGTGAATTCAACACAAAGACATTTCCACATGAAAACTTTTACCTGAACAGTGGAGGACAATAATTACAGAAAGCCTCATGTCATCACACCACCACCAAGCAGGAAAAAAGTGCTGCTTTCAGAATATTCCCACTTTGCCAATTAGTCAATGGTTATTCAAGGTATAAATGAGTAACTCGTCTAAAAACCAAGTATCATTCTCGTGCTTCAATAAATCTAATTAGAAGAAAACATAGAAGATGTATTGAGTGCATCTAACACCTTACACCAAGACATACAGCTCCTGGTAATTACAGGTACTGGAATTTTAATTGATTCCCATAAAGAGCCATTAAACCTGTTCTGCTATAGGTCTGTCAAATTAAAAAGTTGCTTTGTAAATGATCATCCCATTTAAAATTTATCTCTATGGAGATACAAACAACAGGTTTGCCCTAAATTGAGGGATGCAGCTAAGGAGGGACCATACTTACTAGAATCACACTCTCCTTCTTGCATCTGTTTAGGAGACTCCAAATACAATCACAAAACTGCTCTAAGAAAACATGTGTTCTTTTACATATGTCCCATGTTGCACCAAAAAGGTCAGGAAAGAAAAATTAGAGTCAACTGACAACACCTGGAATCTCTGTGGGTAATAAAATGCTTTTCAAAAAGAGCCCAGATTTCTACTCAACATAGTTAACATACACACTGCTTCAAGGATCCCTCTGTGTCCATGACCCTGTAACAATGGAGACCTTGAGGAGCTTCTGCTTTGTTGTTTTTTGTGGGTTTGGGGTTTTTTGTTTGTTTGTTTGTTTGTTTGTTTTAAAAAATTCATTACCTGCTCTAGTGCCAGGACAAAAGCCAGGAAAAGAGCATCTTTTGCTTTACAGTCATGATTAAGGAACCATTTAATTCACATTTACACGGCAAATGTAGTCAAGCTCTTTACTCTTCTTGACTAAAGCAATGGTTTCTATTTTAAGATTTATTCAAATTGGAACCTAATACTTCCTATTCTCTGTGTTAAGCATAAGTCACACCAAAAACTTCAACACCAGTGCAAATTGGTAACTTCCCTTTCACAAGGTCTGTATTAGACCTTCACATTTTTGGCATTACTCTTGCTCATGTTTCCAGAAACACTGTCAAAAAAGGCTTCAGCCAATAAGCCAAGACATAACCCACAATAAAATCAACACCAGGGAGAGTCAAACTCTTCATAATCAACTTTAATTGATCACAGGTTTTGTCTTTCATATGGCCATCAGTGAATGTTTACTACGGTGTGATATGAGCACTACGTGTCAAACTTCTGATGTGAGCAGCCCTTCCCATAACAGTGGCACTTCTTACTTTGGCACTGCCAGAAGTGATACACAGGAGGCACAAGTTCAGTGAGATTTCAGTAGTTTGAGTTGCTTTTGCCATCTACAGCATAAAACAACACTGAGGTTTTGCAGAGGTACTGGCAATACCAAATACTTCACTGAACCTTCACACATCCAAGCACAACTGAGAGAAAACCTTGCTAATTTGTAAAGAAGGAGTAATAACCTCCTCAACACTAGCACACATGCTCTGTCACACAGAGCAGCCCAGGTCCCAGAAGAAATTGAAAAACACAATATTGATCTGAAAGCCAGAATATTCATCAAAAGTATTGGAAGCATCAGTTACCTCATTAAGTGATTAATCAGAAGCAGTGTGACTGCTTTAGCATAAGCAGTCATTGTTGAACTTTCATTAACAACATCTGCATTAATAGGCCCTGTAATACACACTGACAGAACTCAAGCATTGGCTGAAACCTGTCTACAGGCCTGAGAAAACTGCATTTGGCCCTCAAACTGCTTCCAGATATCAAAATACTTTGTGGAAGCCAGCATAAGAGATTGAAAGGACATAAAAAAAGCAGGCATAGGAAATTTGAAAAGAAATATATTTAACTGAAGACAGAAATTGAGAGGATGAGCAGCTGCTGTATATGCACCACAATTTCGCCACAGGGTCCTTTTCTGCATAGGATCCAGGTAAGACTTTGTGAAGTAACCAGGCAACTTTTAACTGATCAACATCACAGCATACTAAGGGACCTTCCAGAGAAATCTGTCAAAGGACATATTTCCATACCATACACAGTTGCACGATTCTAGTTTCATTAGAACTGAAAATACACTTACAAAGATGGTCATCAAAACTGTCAGGGATTACAATGACAAATTAAATTGCTTGTTATGCAAATTTGCAATCAAGTACCTCATCAAAAAAAGCAGCAAGTGAGCAACTGTGTTTCTCTACTTCATCACAGCTTCTCCATCAGGAAAATTAAGCTACGGGAGATTTGGGGGAGGAATGAAGCCAAACATATTTAGATTATTAGAGCAATGAACTGTAACTGCATTGTAATTTTTCCATACTTCCAATTTACAAAAGCTGATTACCTTTGTGGAATATTCATCTTTAAAAACAAACTAGTGTTACCTACACATGAGATCAATAAATTACAGGGTTAAAACTGTTACATGTAAGGGACTTTCACACATGCTCCATCAGCTTTGGTGATTTTGTGGATCATTCCTGCCTCAATTTCTATAAAAACAGTACATGAACTACTAGAGTCTTTAGTCTCCTCAAGCTTGCCAGCACTTGGCAGTTAATAGGAAAATTAATTTGGACTAAAATTCCATGAAGGCACAATCATATTAGATTAACAACACTTTTCCATGAAACTAAGTGCATCATTTTTGTTCAGCAGTATGACTGTCTGTGTGGGAAATCTATATCAAAGCAATTATTCAGGAAAATATTCCAAAACAGTTATTTTGGGACGTTTGCACATGTAGATAAAAAAAATCTTCAACACAGGCTGGACACAAGTCATATTCTCTTTACCTCATTAATTTAAGACAATTTAGTTTGATAGGAATATATTCATCCTCCTGCAGTTTCAACTTGCCCTTAATTCACTTGATAAGTACTGTGGAAATTGCCTGATTATCCCTTAAGAGCCTTGGACATCCATTAGCACCACAATAAACAAACAAATAGTAGCTTTTCAGAAAAAAAAAAAAAGAAAAAGAAAACCATAGCATACAATTTTCCAATACCTCGATTTCAAGTGACATAATGGAAATAATTCACAGCAGAAGAAAATAACATTTGGGTTTTATTCAGCTGTTTAAGAGACTCCAAGTGACACAGGAGATATTAGTCCTTTAAATAAATTACTCTCAACATCATTTTCAGCACTTCAAGTACAGAACACATAGCACAGTTCCTTTGCAAGTGGAGTATGGTGTGATTTACAATTAGCAAGTTATAAAGCAA
Source organism: Lophotriccus pileatus (assembly GCA_035583135.1). Lineage (NCBI taxonomy): Eukaryota > Metazoa > Chordata > Aves > Passeriformes > Tyrannidae > Lophotriccus > Lophotriccus pileatus. Next base: position 823,647 of record JAWWES010000002.1, read on the forward strand.
TAGAAATTATAGCAAAACAACCTACCCACATATATTTTATCAGAAATTAAAGAAATGCTGCAATACATAACTGGAAATTGTAGATCTGCCCTCAAGAGCAGAATTCGAAAGCTCACTATCCAATTTGAAAACAGTCTCTAATAACATGTGCTTCAGACCAGAAACGTGCTCAGCGTGCACAATTACTTCTCTGAGGCTCCTTTCACACAGACCAAGTTGTTCAAACTGATTTACAAATATCTAACTTCACAGTTACATTTACACCATCAGAATTTGACTGAGAATCGATCCCTGGAAGGGCTCTGCTTTCCAATCAGACCTAGAGTATAACTTCTAATTAAAATCAAGTTTATTGAAGTAAAACAAATAACCCATTACTATGGACATTACACATGCCTAACTTTCATTAAATACCAAGATTTAGGACTTCTGAATTTCATACCACAAGAAAAAAGATCTAGCTTCTCAGATGATGTGTGTTTGATTGAAGAACTGGCAAAGAAGGAGAGATTGCATGAAACACAAAATTAGAGGTTTTATTTCAGAATGTTCTGTGTCCCAAACGCTTGTTCCTTCCCTCAAAACACAGCAACAGGAATTGCTTCAAACCCATGCCTTATTCAATTCCATAAAAACAGTGCTGGAAAAGCTGCAAACTACAGGTTTCAAAGGAGGCAGAATTGTTTCTCTCATTCTTCCCCTTTGTCGTGGGTTTGCAAAGCCCCACCCCAGGGCAGAAAGGATTTTTTTCCGGGTGATTTTCCGGAGCAAAGCCAATCAAAAATTTTGGTGACACCTTTGCCACTTACATATTTTAGAAAACATTAGAGAAGGTTTGTGGCAAAGATGAAATTGGGAGCCATGTAGGGAGGACGCAGCAGGCCCCAAAGGGGCCAGGCCTCCCTCCTCCCACAGCCCTGGGCCGGGGGCGGCACTGGAGATCCCTTGACCAGACATGTAACAGAGTGAAATAAAATTTTAAAGAAGAACTTGGACGAGGTTGCTGCAAAAAGAACTCCAGCCAGAGAGATAGCTGCAGCCTTCAAGGTCAAAGCTGGCAGCTGGAGAGAGAAGAGAAGCTGCAAAGGGGGGAGAGCTCTTTCTCTTCCCCCCCTCCGCCCTCCCTTCAGCAGGGAAAAGACTGAAAACTAAAAATCCCTGACACCTGTGGAAGATTGCTGGGGAGCAGAAAACCCCCTCTGCAGCTCATGAAGGAGCCCATGCCAGAGCAGAGGAGTGCATGAAGTAGATGTAGCTCTGTAGGAAGCCTGAGACGGAGCAGAGTCTTGATGGTGATTTGTGGCCACAGAGAGACAAACCTACACTGGAAGGAGATGGCCTGGGTAGGACTTGGGATCTCAGTGAGGGATCCTTTCGGGTGCAGCAGCATTTGTGACCCTAAGGGACAGCAGAGAATGGAAGAACTGTTGCTTGAGGGATGGACCCACGCTGGAGAGGTCTATCAAAGATTGTTTTCTCATGGGAAGGGACCCCACAGGAAACAGGGGTGGACTCAAAGCCATTATCCCCTGTACTGTGGTGAAAACCATGGAAAAGCAAGAGTCCCCTTGCAGTCCATGGAAGACCTTACAGGACCTGGGTAACCCCCAGCCTTTGGCCTTAGCCCAGCAGGGAGGTAGGCCCAGCCCTGAGGTCAGCATAGAAGAGAAAGAGACAGAGAGAAACAGTTCCAGCTGCAATGAACTGAAGTTGTCATCCTAGAGACAATAGAAGAGAAACTTCCAAATGCTGCAGAAATGTTTGGAAGATCTGTAACTTTGAAAGTGGAAGAGACTGCTTCTCCTCCTGGACTGATACAAAGGGGGGAGGGGTATTTCTGTAAATATATAGAACTTTTGTCTAATTAGAATTGTTGTAGATATAGTTCTTTAGTTTTTATTTTGTTGGTAATAAATCTTAATATTATTCTCCCCAGTCAGATCTCTTTTGTCTGCATAAACCTTCTCTCAACTTACAGCAAATGTTTGGGGGGTGAGAGGAAATTGGCCCAGGGCAAACCCAGGACACCCTTGTAGCTCCAGATAAGTATTTTAAAAAGACAACAATCTAAAGCAGTAATTAAAAAATTAAGCTTAAATTTAGTGAGAAAGGAATGTCATTGGCAAAATAACTCCAGCAAGTGAATGACCTGACCATATGTGCAATCACAAGGCAAGAAACTAATTTTCATGGACCTCTGCTCAATTATTGTGAGCTGGCACACTGTTGTCAGTTCTAAAGGTTAATGCAGTAATGAAAGATGACAATCTCTCCTAAGCGATTACTGAATGCCAAAACAGGTATTCACATTTTAAATTAAAGGTGGTCCAAGCAGCCTGAGGATGTGAGCTTTGCCCAAGTCTCTATCACAGCCTGTGCAGAGTGTTAACTGAAGCTCTGAAACACCAGGTACAGCTCGGGTGACAAAATGATGGCAGAGCTCCAAATGCAATATTCTGCCCCAAACTGAGACAAAATTATGTCACCTGAAGTGTTCATAATTGAACCCATTGTGATTTTTCAGAAGACAAAAGTTTGGGGTTTTTTAGGCTCCTGCCTAATGTTTACTAGAATCTCATTTAAATTTTGTGAGATGCATTAAGTAAATCAGGAACTAAATTAGAAATTAATAACCACAGCTCCAATCCCCTTTAAAAATATAAACCTTTACAGATCAGTCTGGTCTCACTGATGATGGCTGTCATGTCTTTATCTGGAGACAGTGTTCTCCAGGGACAGATCCAATACTGAAAGATCCAGCATGCCCAAACAAATGCTCCATGTGACGGAATTAACAGAGGAGGAGGTGGGCTACTACACACTTAGACTCTGGGTAACCTCAAGGCCACTGAAGTCTTTATTATGTCATTCATAAATAAAAACATAAACAAGCTATAACTAGCAGCAATGAACCTGAATTAAGGGTCTATTCAGGCATACATTTCAACAGCATCTTCTCCTGCCACTCACAACACCAAAATGGTCTCTTGGCCACCTCAGATTTAAACAAAACACTAGTATTTTGACATCCATAGGCATTCACTAACATGTACAAGATGGTTATTAAGTTCCCCCAACCAATTCGTACAAGGCCAAGAATGACAGAAATGATAATATCTCCTTTCAGGGTGAAAAGACTTTGTAATTAAGTAATTGATTAATCCTGCTTTGACCATTTCTTGCAAGTCTTGAGTTATTTTTCTGAACATCTCTGCCACTGAAATGCTGGAAAGGAGGTCTAAAGTTGAATTTCAAGGTTACTTTGTGCTAAGTGTAAGCAGATGAGGACAGAAAAGGTTTAATAAGTAAAAGAGTACCATGGACTCATCCAGAAAAACAAACTGTCATAAGCTTCCCAAAATATCATAAGATATGACACTCAGAAATTATAACCAAATAGAGGGTATGAAGTTTTATACAAAAGTAGTTTAGCTTGCAGCTTTTACTAATGCCAGGATTTGGGGATGGGTAAACAGCAAGCTCTATCTGGAAAGAAAACCAAAGGGAGAAGACACACACTCAGCAATTGAGGAAGAAGTTTTAGAGAGCCAAAATATAACAAGTCAGTTTTCATATGAAGCACACTTTTTTGGTATTGTTGCAGTTAGTGGTTTTAAGACAGTTATTAGTTTTCATAAGGAATATCTCCTTGTGAATCACATGTGAGGAGGGAAAAAAGGGCAATCTACTTTTTCCCAGAACCTACCATCAGCTTAAATTCCAGCTTTGTTACTAATTCCATTGTGACAAAAGGGTCAAAGAGGAAATGGCAGGGATGATATGTCCTACCATGATCAGAGGGCATGTTTAATCCCAAATCAAATGTGAATCCATATCTTCGTGTAAAAATTAATTATTAAATGTCTCAAAGGCACTGGAATTCAAGCCTTGTCACAACAGCATTCCAGACATATTGACAAAAGCAGTGAAAAGCGTGAAAGGATTGCAAAGAAGTTTTTCAGCTCCAATAAAGTAACAAACCAGCAGTTACTGCTGAAATTAAGAAACACTTAAACTTTATTTTCATCTCTACAAAGTCCAAGAAGTCAGCACCTCCATGTTGAAGTTTTACATGTTCTTTTAAACGCAAACAGCAGAAGTCAACTAAATATTCAAATTTTATGCAATTAGAATTGATACCAATTTGTTGCTTAGATCATATAAACTATATAGTGATCCTGTTAAGGCTAAAGGTTAACATATCTACCCATTGCATTTTCAGCATAAAAAATTGCTAATAAAGTTGTCGTGGGTTAACAAGGATTCCCCCTCCCTGGCGGACTGTGAGTGGTTTGTCCAGGTGAATTTCCAGGACAAAACCAATCAGAAGTTTTGGTAACGCCTTTTGCCAATTACATCCTTAAGAAATCAGAAGAGAAAGTTAGTTGCACAGTTAGAAATTGAGGAGCCATTTGAGGGAGAGGCAGCAGGCCCCAAGAGGGGCCAGGCCTCTCTCCTTCCCTTGCCCTGGGTTGGGGGCAGGAGCAACCACTGAAGCCCCCCTGATCCAGACATGGAACGGAGTGACGGAGGAAAAAAAAAAAAAAGACTTAAAAGGACTTTGCAAAAGAAACTCAGAAACTGCAGCTGGAGAGATAACGGAGTCCTCAAGGTCACAGCTGCAGTAAGCGGAGAGAGAAAGTCTGAAGGGGGAGGGAGAGACAGGTCCTTCTCCCCCTCTCTCCCCTTCTCTCTCTTCAGCAGGGAAAAAGACTGAAATTTAAAATCCCTGCCACCTGTGGAAGATTGCTGGGGAGCAGAGAAAACCCCATCTGCAGCTCACGAAGGAGCCCATGATGGAGCAGATGCAGAAGATGTGACTCCGTGGAAGGAGTTTTGCTGGACTGTGGCCCACGCAGAGGAGTCTTACGCCGGAGCGAGGAGGCCTGGGTAAGATCTCGGGATCCCACAGGGGGATGTGTGAAGGTGCAGCTGAGGTGGACCTACGCCGGAGCAAGTCGGCTCAGGTAGGGAGCCATATGTGGTCCCAGTGAAGGATCAATACTGATGCAGCTGCTGACCCCGAAGGACAGCAGAGAATGGAAGAACTGTTGTCCGAGGGGTAGACCCACATTGGAGAAGTCTATCAAGGGGAGGGACCCCACAGAAAACAGGGGTGGACTCAAAAGCCTTTATCCCCTGTGACTATGTGGTGCAGATCCATGGAAAAAACAAGTGTCCCCTTGGGTAGTCCATGGAAACCTTACAGGACTCTGGGCAACCCCTAGCCCTGTTGGTCGACACAGAGGAGAAAAGGGCCAGAGAGAAACTGTTCCAGCTGCAACGAGTCTGAGTTGTTGTCTCAGAGATAACAGAGAAGAACCTTCCAAGTGCTGCAGAGTGACTTAGAAGAATTTGCTTGCTTCTCCTCCTGGACTGATGCAAAGGGGGGAGGAGTACTTTTGTGGACTCAAACTGTAGATGCATAGTACTTTTACTTAGTTAGTATTGTAGTAGATATAGTTGTTTAGTTTTTATTGTGTAGTAATAAATCCTAATATTATTTCTCCCCAGTCAGATTTGGTTTTGTCTGCATAAACCTTCTCTCAACTTAAAGTAATTCAGATCAATTTGGTTGGGGGATGTGGTAAAAAATCGTCACCTAGACAAACCCACAACATCTTTGGTGGAGAATGTGGAGAGGATGATAAGTAAGATTGCCTGGAGAGGCAGAGACTGCCCAGAGAGGCAAGGCCCGGATTAGACCACAGTAGAACAGCCATAGCCCTTTGAGATAACTGAGAGAGGTCTGCAGACAAAACATTGACCCATTATCATAAATGCATGCTAGAGTTGTAGTAAACCCCCCAAAGTAGAGTTAAGTATTATAGTGATGTTGTTTTAATTTTAAGTAGAGAGATTTTAATTATATTTATTTTATTTTAAAGTTATATTTTAATTATAGAATTTAAATTTTCTTAAAAATGTAATTCGTAAAGGCAAAGGGGGGAGTTGTCGTGGGTTAGCAAGAGTTCCCCCTCCCTGGGGGATTGTGAGTGGTTTGTCCAGGTGAATTTCCAGGACAAAACCAATCAGAAGTTTTGGTAACGCCTTTTGCCAATTACATTTTTAAGGAATCGGAAGAGGTTAGTTGCACAGTTAGAAATTGAGGAGCCATTTGGGGGAGACGTACCAGGCCCCCCAAGAGGGGCCAGGCCTCCCTCCTCCCCCGGCTCTGGCCGGGGGTAGGAGCAACCACTGAAGCCCCCCTGATCCAGACATGGAACGGAGTGAAGGAGGAAAAAAACTTAAAAGGACTTTGCAAAGAAACTTAGAAACTGCAGCTGGAGAGATAACGGAGCCTTCAAGGTCAGCGCTGGCAGCAGCAGGAGAGAGAAACCGCAAAGTGGGGGGAGAGACGTCTCCTTTTTTCCACAGTTTCTCTCTGGCCCTTTTCTACTCTGTGTCGACCTCAGGGCTGCACCTGCCTACTTCCCTCCTGGGCTAAGGCCAAAGGCTGGAGGTTACCCAGAATCCTGTAGGTCTTCCATGGACTACCCAAGGGGACACTTGGTTCTCCATGGTCTTCTCCATAGGGTCACAGGGTCACAGCCACAGCAAGTGGAGAGAGAAAGTCCGAAGGGGGGGGAGAGACAGCTCCTCCTCCCCCTCTCTCCCCCTCTCTCTCTTCAGCACGGAAAAAGACTGAAGTTTAAAATCCCTGCTACCCATGCAAGATTGTTGGGGGGGAAAGAAGGAGCCGTCTCTCCCCCCACTTTGCGGTTTCTCTCTCCTGCTGCTGCCAGCGCTGACCTTGAAGGCTCCGTTATCTCTCCAACTGCAGTTTCTAAGTTTCTTTGCAAAGTCCTTTTAAGTTTTTTTCCTCCTTCACTCCGTTCCATGTCTGGATCAGGGGGGCTTCAGTGGTTGCTCCTACCCCCGGCCAGAGCCGGGGGAGGAGGGAGGCCTGGCCCCTCTTGGGGGGCCTGGTATGTCTCCCTCACATGGCTCCTCAATTTCCAACTGCGCAACAAACCTTCTCTTCCGATTCCTTAAAGATGTAATTGGCAAAAGGCGTTACCAAAACTTCTGATTGGTTTTGTCCCGGAAATTCACCTGGACAAACCACTCACAGTCCCCCAGGGAGGGGGAACTCTTGCTAACCCACAACAACAGTGTTTTGGAAAATGCAGCTGAGTTCTCCTCTTGGAAACAGGAGCAAATAATGAGTGCTCTGATTCCAGGTTTTCATGGGTTTATTCAGAGCTAATGAGATTTTGACTTTTAAGATCAGCATAGCAGCATGTAAACCGTGGGGCAAGAACAAGTGCAAAAGGATGAAATACTAATGATGTTGAAGTCACCAGAGACACCAAAATACTTTGACAGAGAAAGGATCTTCTTCATGAAACACCAAATGAACAGCCTCAGGAACACTGAGCTACCTCTTGAGTGGATGAAATACTAAAATAGGTCTGTTATTTACAGAACTACAGCCTTCATTATGGTATTTCTCATTAGGAAGTGGTTACCAAAGCCCCCAAGACACACACAGTTGCACGAATGTGGCACAGTCCTGACAGAAGGAAGACCTTTATCACTGTTAGAGCCTCATCCACAGAGCCCCTTCCATTATGGATGGTCATCCAGTCCCACTGAAGTCTCTTCAAGGCTCTTGATCATTTGGTGTGTAGCCACAGGTCTTGTAATCAGCAACACACAACTCTGTGTATGCCCAAAACAGCAAAAACCTACAGAAGCTGTGTCACTTGTGATAATTTGTTTTCTGTCTGCAATTTTCATTTTTAATGTTTTCAGCAATGTGAAAAATTTCTCTGCAGTCCCAGCCCTGGGAAAGATGAAAAAAGTAAATGCACTATTCAAGTGAAACATTCCTAAAATATTTCTACTTTTGAGGAGCATAAAACTACGTACTCTGAGTCTTATTTAATAACATTCACAGACAAAAGGTTTGTGCGATATCTAGGCATGCTGGTAATTTTTTGGGGGGGGGAAAACAAAAAAATAGAAAGTAAAAGGTGAGGGAACATAGTGACATTTTATTACTCAAACTGAGACTTAACTTTAACATTTTCTGCTGTCATTCTTCGTGTCATTCATTACCATATCCTTTATTCTTCAAATTAAAGTGTTCATACAAACAGAAATTAATTCTGTTATATTTAGCAACCTGGCAGGCACTTACTGACTTCTGCACAGAAGGGTTTCAAATCCCACCTAAGGGAAAAGATTAAGCCTAAGGTTAAACAAAGTGAATTCCTGCCAGCTGTCCTTTAAGCAAACTGAACAAAATTGATTGGAAAATAGAAGACTGACCACAGAATATATCACATTTCTTTGGTTTTGATTATTTTATGTTTTAAATTAATCTTTAGAATAACAAAGATGAAGCGGCAAAGTAATAAAAGTAGTAACCACTTTTTTTAAAAATGGTGATTGTCAGTGGTACCCTTTATACTGCCTTCTATTATTGCTTACCCTTTTTAAATACTGGAGGCTGATGGATGATAATGAAACAATCAGGTTTAAGAGGGTCCACATTTCACACAACACTATTTTTGTCATTCTGCTCCCAGGTCAAGGTCAGAGAGGGAAATAGTGCTCCCAGGCTCTCTTTATAGTCCCAGTGGTCCCTCTAAAAAAGTGGTTACAGCCAGTTGAGCCTCACTGCAACACCACAGCGAGTGGATGCACTTGCAGCCCCAGCTGGCAGAAAGGGCTCCTTCTGCTCTGCTTTAGCTGAGCTTTTTAAAACCTTCCTTTGCTAAGCAGTGCAAGGCTAGCAGACAGAAGGGTTAATGCTGGGAAAAACCCACCTAAGAAAAATCCATGTACAGCAGAGGCTGCCAGTGTTATGTCAAAAGCTTTCCTCCCATCATTTTGAAAAGTCCTGTGGAAAATGGTGTAAAGGTAACACTTTCCAGACAGGGCGCGTAGCTTAGTTAATACTCTTACAAACTCAACACTGCAGCTTTAACACAGCGTGCTCAGAGGGAGAGAACCCTTCAGTAAAGCAATATGCAACTTCTCTGGGAGAGTGGATGTATCAGCAACACAAGGATAAGCCTTTCATGGGCAAAAACAAGGAAGAAACTGATATACCACCCAGTCCTAGAACATGCACAGTGCTCCTGGCCTCCTCCCAGAGAAGGTATGCAAAAGCATTCACAGCCTGCCAAGCTCCTGTTCTACAGTCATTACGTTAAACAATCCGGAAAAAAAAGCACTCAAACCTCAAATAATCAAGAAGTTACAAGCATTTTATTTGTATATAATTATGTTACCCTGTTGGGGTTTTGAATGATGAAATCTTTCCCTTCATGGTCCTCCTTATCCAGACTCTAAGAAACAGCAACTCCTTCACACGTACCCTACAACTGTATCGTTATTTACTATGAGAATTTGCATTGAAGGTGAAACAAGACAGTTTCCTTTATAGTCCTGCATCTAAGCTATCTTGCTATAAAACATACCTTTATACTGCCCAGCATTTAACTAATGATATAGAAAAAAAAAAAAAAAGCCTGATTGCCTGATCAGGCAAAAGACTTCCAAGTTCAGCTTATGAACTGTAGCCTTTTACTTTTTTCTATTAGAAGAATACACTCATTTTATTGCTATTTTACAAGACCTTCAAAGGCTATGCTATTATTAAATATAACAGTCTTCCAACAAAATATTGTCCTTTTACTTGTAAGCCTTTATCTGCCAGTTGCAGATGATATCACATTCACTTTTTAAGTAATATTTAAAGGTCAAACCTATAAGGCACAGAAAATGTTGAACATCTTGTACAACTCAAACAAAGCACTGCAGAAGCCACAAGGGGGTACTTGCTAAAATGATCAAGCACTTTTTAACATATTTATTCAATGATTACCAGGGGCACAATGTAATCTACTTCCAACGGAAACCCAAGGGAAGGGAAAACTCTGCTGAAAATTCATTAAAACAAGTCTTCAGAGTTTCTTCCTCTGTTTTCAAATCATATGAAGGAGAAGTTATAGATCAGAATATATAAAGATTAAAATTTATTATATAAAGATGCCTAAGCTAGTTTTAAACTGCTTCAGACAATAAGGCCTTCCAGACGAGGGAGGTGACCAAGCTGGGAAGCACAGGGGTCCATGGAACTGGCAAATACCATCAGTCTTACCAGACTCTTGGTGTACTCCGAGCATTGCTGCCAACACAGGCAGTTTCTTACACAGGGTAAAATTTTTAGGTACTCACCCAACTTGGTATCACTGGGTTGTTGCAACTTTGCCCTGATTATTATCACCTCACCCCTGAGGAGCAGAAAAAAACAGACAAGAGAAAGTGTTCATTTTTTTGGTTCTGAGCAGTGCAATTGAACAACCCAAACCTTTAGCAAGCCTAGATCTGATGCTGCTGAGGACATCTCATCTACATGCACAGGTAACAAACAGGTAGATGTTAGACTACAATCCTGTTCCTATTTGAGATTAAGTGTGGGCATTTTTTTTCTTATGCCATGAATTTGTTCAGGTTAGAAGGGACCTTAGGGGAGCACAAAACCTGCTGCTTTAGGAGTCTCATTGAAGCTGCTCAGGGCTTTATCCAGACCAGTATTTATGGTCTACCATGCCATGCTCTAGGTGCCTGCAGCAACTGTTCAGTAATCCCTGAAGCCATAAAATCCCATGCACATACACTCCTATGTACATCAAGTGCAATAAACACGTAGAAAGAAAATTCAAAAGTAACAGAGGCTCAGAGGGGTGTTTTGAAGTCAGCACCTTCTAAACATGCAAAAAAAAAAAAAATTAAAAATCAAGCTTTTGGTTATTCTGAGAAGAAAACCATGTTTCTTTCTCCCTGCATGAGTAATTCCTGCAGTCTATAAGCCATTGCCTGCCAAGTGTAGCCATTTCTCTGATCTCACACACACATACACAGGAGAAGAGGGAGGCACAGACCTGTGCTTTATGAGAAGCTGCATCTTGCTGGAATACCAGGTAGGATGCTGAGCCTGCAGGAGATGTAGATGGGCCAGAAGGACACTCCAGTACTGACAAGAGGCAGCAGTCAAGCTCTTCTATCCTTTCAAAGCTGAGCTAGTTTTGCCCCACCAGGACAACAACTTTTGGATGCCAAAGTTAAGGGACAGCTTCAAGGCATCTGCCAAATGTCACCATGGTGGACTGAGCCCTTCTTCAGATCCCTGTAATTCTGGACATCTACTCTGTTTTGAGGTACCAATTAGAAAAGCACTTGAGTACAGTCTTTTTTAAGCCTTCATTTAAATTAAACCAGTGCCTAAGGCAACATTCAGAAATGCACTGGCTTCATTGGTAAGACAAAAAAAGAAAGCTTTCATGCAAGCACAGCTCTGTTCCTCACTGAAAAACTTATTCATGAAGGAAAAAACAGAAAGAGTATAGTAGGAAAAAAACTTTTATAGCAAAACTTGACTTCCACTGTTGGTGCCACATGAACAAACACTTCAAAACACACATGTATGGTGGGTACACTAAAACTTTGTAAGTTTGGGGGCACGTATGCCTATAACGGATGTTTATACCTTATATTTATGAGCATTTGTATTATATTAACATATTAAAATAATCATATATGTAAATACAACTGATATTCATGTACTCAAATGCTATTGCTGTAGTTTGCTAACAAAAAGTTAACTTTCATGTGTCTATCCCACTACAGCAGAGCTGCACTGCGCTTGTTTCAGGGGAAAACCATCTCCAGACAGATGGGTTTTAACCAGTCTACTTCCTTAGAAATCTGTTCTATCAGGGTCTTCCAGAATTTCTGTTGAGTAATATTTATCAGCTTTTGCAGACTCACCTACCTGTTTCTGGAGGATCCTGCTCCAATTTAGATTGATGGAGTTAATTATTGTGCCAGCATTATCTCACAGCAGCAGCACAACTTTCTGCTTAGCTCAGTGTTATCATGGATATTGTGCTGGTATTGACAGTCCAAATGCCAACAAAAAGGCAACTTTCATATTCCCAGAATGTTAAAATATAAAAAAATTTTCTCCTGCTCATGGTGAGTCTTTCAGACGAATTCCATCTCCTTTGGAAGAGATCTTACATATTACATTCCTAGTAAATTTTAAAATAGACAAACCTCCATATTATTAAAAAAAAAAAAAGTGTCAGAAATACCTTAACCATTTGTAGATTTGTTATCCTGCTTGCTTAGACTGAACACTCGTGTGAGTGGAAACATTCTGTGTAGAATATATTGAGGATATTTAGTTCTGAAAACAAAGGCATTCTGTGATCTTCTCACTGGGTGAGAAACAGATCTATTTTCTATTCTAGATATCATCTTATTTTACCTGGGATCCTCACTTCAGTCAGCAGCAAGAGCCTTATGTCCTCCCAGGAATGCCCTGGTGTGGCCCACACCACTGGTGTCACCAGCTGCCACCACCAGCAAGGAGCATAAAAGCCATTTTATACATTTAACCCATAATTCAGTGGTGTTTACACACACCTCCCCCATTTTAAGCAATTAAAAATATCTCAGTAGATGAAATACAAAGCCTTCTTAATGCTAAGGCAGACACTTCCTAAAAAAAAAAATATGCATAAACGTTACTAAAGATATGCAGACGAGGTAGAAAGAGATGAATATTTAAAAATATAAACTATGAGCTGTACTTCAACAATATTGAAGTGAAGGGAAGGTCCCTTTCACTACAAAATTTACAATGAAAATCTCTTCCTGATAGGCTTGTAGATATTAAAGAAGGTATTAACAGCTACTTTGCCAAACATGAAAATACATTAGTGAAAGTGGTTTTAATCTCTTGTGTAACTGCTAAAATTTTAATTCTGTTCTGGAGAAGCAACATTCAAAAAGAGACAGAAGAAACAGCACAACAAGACACCACTTGTGAAGAAGCAGAGGGAGAGTAGATGTTCTGATCAGCCACTCAAGAGCTCCTTATCTGTTTGTTTCCACCTTTTGAGTGCTCAGAGTTTCTCAGCAGTGCTGGAAGGAAAAGAAGAGGCAACAACTGAATTGCAGATTTAGTTTTTCAGGTGTTTGTTTTCTCCACACAACACAGATGTTGTTGCCATCAATTTCTGCTCTTGGTAAGTTCCTTCTATCTGGCTTTGCCAGTAAGGTAATAACATCTTTTAAAGATAGGAGGATGGCAAGTTGATTTAAAGGTAGTTGTTTAATGCTGTAATAAAACAAGTTATGTCATATTTCAATCCCTAAGCACTTTTTCTCAGAAGAAAAATAGAACATCCTCTTTCCTCAAGAGCTTCTCCCTTAACTGGATCTACTTTGTCACATTAAACTCACTGCAATAATTTCCGAATGTTCTTTAATCATGTTTTCAAGTCTCAAGCTAAACAGGTCGTCAGAAACAGCTTAGTTCTGAAGCAAGTGGGATCTCATCCTGTACAGGACACAGTAAGGAAGTGAGACAGAAGAATATATCCTTGGGATGATGAACTTTGTTTATACACTTGTTCACTCTTTCTTATAAAGCAGCAGAAAACTGCAGCGTGTGGACATCCCATTTCTGCTTGGTTTGCACCAGTCTAAGTAATCTGTGACCTTCCCAGCACAGGGTTTTATAGCTCCGACCAGTTTAAACAATTCAAAAGCAACTAGAAAACTTTATTAAATAAATAAAGCAGGCTATTAAATACAAAACTAAAATAAATTTAGGTCGAAGAGTCCATAAACAGGAAATTGTTAACGGCTGGCAGACTTCATTGAGGAAATCTCACTAAAAGCTTGCCTAGTTCATCTATTTTTTATCTAAGCATCATCTAGAAGCCATTTAAAGCACAGAACTGAATGGATAAAGACCTCATCTGGTCAAGCTGCTCATTTTTTCCTCATGGAAAAAAAAATATGCTCAAGGGCTTTTATTAAAACAAACAAACAAACAAAACACACACACACAAAAAAAAACCCCAAAAAAAACAAAAAAAAAACCACGCTGCATAAAACAACACCAAAACCAAACCCCCTTTGTATTGTACAGCTGAGGAACCAGAGACATTCCTCTTTCAGAAACTGGTTAGAATATGTAGTAGGAAAATAAAAGTTTTTCAGTTTCTTAAACACGTGGATCTCTTCCCTAACCAGACATCAGACTGCCAGCCCTCTACTTCAGAGAATTTCTCCCCTACCCTACTCAATTTTTATTTCATGTCCTCCTTGGAGGAAAAGTTGCCCACTTTTTCTCTATTCCTTGAAAAGCAGAGACATGGGGGGCAGTGGTTACAATTGCAAATGCAGTCACTTTTCAGTGTGTTTTTCAAGATCAAAATTTTGCTGATCATTTCAAGTGGAAATCTTGACACTGACATTATACAAGTCAACAGACTTAAAACTACAAGGCAGCAAGGCTTACCTTGATTTTCTCAAAAGCTAAGTCCATGCTACATGCAAGTCAGTCACCAAGCACAGGGGTGACTTACATATAGTAAGTCTGAGCACAGACTGACTCACTGCAAAGATCAGTACAAATACAGCTCTTCTCCCAAGTGATGCCATCCAACTGCAACTCTGTCAATGCCTCAATTTTCCCCTTAGAAAGATTTTTGTAAAGAAAGCAATGCAGATGGCCTGAGCTGGCAAGTTCAGGGTTCTGTTGTCTTGTCAGTTTATGACTAAATGATTCCTTCTTATCGCTTCAGAACGATTATTTTGGTTTTTCACCATAAAATACAAACTCTGTATTCAAGATGCTCCCACGACTTAGCTCTCGGTTACTATGATCCACTTAAGCAGCTGTTCCAGTGATGGTTTGAACAGTATCCATTTATTCTCAAGTAAACCCCAGCCCCACTGAGGCACTGAATTTGAATTCCCCATGTTATAAGACCTTTTCAGGCAGAGCTTCTTTCTCATCTAGACTTCACCATAACCCCCCTTAAGTTTCATTTTGTCACCCGCTTCCACAGAAATATTTAGAACATCTTGCTGTTATTTTTTCTTCAGATCCATTTTTTATAACTGAATCTTATTCTACTTTATCTACAAGGTCTTGCAGTATAGCCAGCAAAATGTGACTGCTCCAGATGTTGAAGATCTTGTGGACACACACAACTGACCTGCTGTGTGTGCACAGCAAATCTGACACCTCTGATGTGTAACTCATGGTGCTGCACCACACACACACAGCAAGGGGTTTGCATGCCTGCTACACTTCCTTCCTGTAAGTTTTACAGTAAAAACCACCAAATTAAACAGTGCATTTGTTTCATGAAATGCTAATGCACCAATGGACACTTTTTGAAGGCTTTTAGGCCGTACACTGCACCATTAGGATTTTTTTCCCCTTCTATTTAATTCAATCTGCTGCTTCTTGTGAAGTAAATTCTGTTGAGTGACTGACTGACAATTTTTTTCGGCAATAACTTCATTGTTTCAGTCGAATCTACTGTGTGGTTAAACATCACTGATTATTTGCACGCTCTTTATAATGAAAGTGTCCTCAGTGTGCTGGCTGACTTTGCTGTGCGAGGCCCAATATACACATTAATCATGTAGCTAATCTAGTTCTCATCTGACCTTGATTTAGTAAAACCACAGTATTGCAAAGAAATTAGGTCTTGGAGAGATATTTTATCAGACTTAGCAATCTTTATTGCTACCTACTTTTTCACTTTGCAAAAGGATTGAAAGGTTATTGGATACTTTACTCATATTCTGCCTCTCAACTCTTTCTCTTCTCCATTTATGAGTTTCAGTCAAACACTTTATGTGGGGCTTTTCCTTCTCCCCGAGGATTTAAAAATAATCTTGGGAAAAACAGGTATTTTCATGAAGGTTTTCATTAAAAGACTCAGTTGCAGGAAAACAGAGAGTAATAACACTGTGAAGGTATTATAGCCAGGTCATAACCTGCTCCCATAACATTCCCTTGGCACTTTTATTATTAATACAGACTCTCATAATCTTCAGATTTTTATAGTAAGAAAACAGAGAAGGTGAATTTGCTCATTAATTGGAATACAAACACAAATATTCAACTGTGCCCTGATCTTTCTTCTATGAATATTTATAGCCTAACAAGCATAAGTTCAAAGTGAAGGGAGAGATATGACAGGTACACATGGGACAACAAGCTCTTGTGGACTGCAAAACGAGTTCTTAAAAGCCCTAAATACAAAAGGCACAAAGACAATAACTGGCACGGGAGATGTTAGGTATGGAGTAGGATAAGTGTTACTTAAGCCCAAGTGTTTCAATTTAAACAAAATCTCCCCTCATACAACAGCTGAGGAGGCTACAGAGACTGTAGGAGCATCTCCGCCCCCCTTCTCCCAAGAAGAGAAGTCCCTGTGCTCAGCCTCGCTGATTAAGATTTATGTAACAGAGGAGCTGTTAAAACACTTTAAAAATTGCTTCAAAGTAAGAGTTTTTTTGACCTTTCAGTGATGAATGTGAACTGAGAGATGCTAAGGTTCGTCCTCCCATGATGATAATCCTCTTGGAAACTTGACCAGTGTTCCTCCTTGCCTCGGGCAGGTGACAGTGGCAATGATGACATGTGGTGTCACGCTATCAAAGTTGGACAACTTTAACTTGGCACTGGAGGGCAATCTTTAGACTTGCATCACTATAGTGTGACCCCTGTATATTGCAAATACTCTATTCCACAGAGGTTTATCCTTTATTGAGTACAACATGAGTACTGCTCCCCCTTACAACAGTGTCCCAGTTTACCTGTATGACCTACACGCATAAAAGCTGCAGGAGGAATGCTGAAGACACCAGTTATCGAAAACAAGGACCAGAGAAAGATGCCAGTGTAAAGGCAAGGCTGCAATCAAACCTCTACCTGTACACACACGTTGCAATTATTCCAAAGCACGTTATTTTAACATGGCAATTCTCTTCCATGTTATGCCTGGCATGTTGCCTCAAATGAAGAGCACAAAGTTCAGCAGCGCTTTCCTTTCCCTCCAACTATTTGACCTTTTGCTTGGGGTGGAGGGGGAGGGGAAAATACCCTTTCATATGGCAGCCTTAGGATCCAGGTAAACCCACTTCAGATCTCCATGAATTGATGGTCTTTGTCTCAGCATGAAATCAAATGAGGTGTGCTCAGAAGCCATGGGACAAATTGCCCTGAAGGTACAAATGAAAGACACAGAACAGGAAGAGCAGCACAGAACGAAGTAAGAATATGGCAAAGTTGGGTCAGGGGGCCCAGACAATCCGTGCTGCACATGTCAGTGAAGACCTGGTCACACCAGGTGACAGGCCATATTAACATTTTGCCTTGCCTCTCAACACCACAACACCCACAGTAGTGGCCTCTGCCTCTCACTGCAGTGAAGATCTGACCAAGGCAGTCTTCAGCCTGAGCTGCAGCCCCATGTTAATGAGTCCAGTCTATGGTAAACCAAAACTACATTCAATAAAGAAAATCTCTTCCTGAGCAAACACTGCTGGTTTCAAAGTTTCCAGCACTTACACATTTTTAAATGCCCCTGCCTATGTTATTCTGCTTCCAGTAGAAGGTGAAATGCTGCTAAACACCACTTCAGCCTGCTGCTTTCATCAGCCTCAGAACAAATATGCCCATGAAACAGAGAGCAGAGGCCTTTCAGCAGGTCATCCTGATCATGAAACTGGATCTATGGGAACCAGGAGGGCAAAAGCAGCACTGTAAACTGTCGTTCAGATGCTGTTGCTGTTATCTACATTTTTATTTAGAACTGTGTACACATCTAAGCACAAAATCATTTTTATTGTATCTACAAGGAAACACATTCTCTATCTCGTTTCTACTGCATCTATGGTACTTTTAACTTCTAATACATATTTACATTGGTAATTAAGCATAGTGACTTAAAAGACATTTTAAAACGATAATTATCAACTGGAATTATTCCCAGAAGTAATTTCTAAAATCTGGGGCACTGCATTTCACTGAGTTTCAGTAGTACTATATAGTTTCCTACATTTTTCTTTTCTTCCAGCTAAATGTAGATCACAAGGCTATTTGATCCAGATGAAATTACTATGATAAGCACACTTTGGCTTTTCACAACTAGTATTACTTCTCTAGCAATTTCAGAGAAAAACCTGACAATACAGCTAAGACTGCAAATACCAAAGTAAGAGACTCCCTGAGGTTTGGAAAGGGAAAGTTAACAAGCACAACTCTTGTTCCAAGATGGTGCAGCATTGAAGAGCACAGCCATAAGTTATTTTAAAATACCAGGAACTGAAATTCCCTTGACTCATATGCACAGGAAAAACCTCTTCCTTCTCTAAAACTGAACATAAGCTACTGGAGCTGAATCTTGACAGCACGTGAAAGGTATTGTCTCTTGATTCACCTACACATCTTAAAATAGTCAGTCTCTTCTTCAGTAGTGTGTTCTAATAACCAAGTTTCACTTACAAGTCACTCTAGTTTTGTCCCAAAGTTCCAGTATTGATAAGAAACCCGGAGTAATTATTCAACGGCAAAGCTTTATAAGCTCCCCTGCAACGTGGGACAAAGGGGCCACAGTGTAACAAGTCAGCAGTGCTCACAAAGCATGAGCCAAATTAATGATATCAGATTCATACACCAGGCAATAAACAGAAATGAGCACATAGGTGGTTGCCCTTTTGGAGGCTCTTGGAAAAACTAATGCTGGCAGTGGAAAGAACTCAATGTCTTGATATCATTCAGTGATGAACCCCAAAAGAACTCATTACAGCAGATTTTCTTTGTACATGCTAGGGCCCCATAATCCAATCCTGTCAAGTTGTGATACAAGATCCTTCCTACGCCAGGATAAAAAGCAAGCTGAGACAAGCCTGAGGATTTTGTGAGTCCCAAGCTAAAGCCACCAAAGAGCTCGAAACCTCTGTTTTTCCTTCAGTGGTCACTTCCTTCTTAACAGCTTGGCAAACACCAAGCAAAGCTTCTCATCACCCCAGAATCCTCCTACCAAGCTGACATAATACCTCATGCAAAGTTTCAGCCTTATCTATTAAAATTTAGTTTGCCCTTTCAGGGCAAATGACAATTTTTTGAGTGGGAAGGTATACTTCACCTTACTTACAGGTACCATAGCACTTGCCTTTCATTATAGGATAATATTTCCCATTTTAATAGATCCTCCTGTCAAATAACCATTTTACATCTCTCTGGTTTGGAACAGCACTTTGATATTTTATCTTGCATCATACATATGTAATTGTCCTATAGGACAACTTCACATGCTCTGAATTCCCTCTCATACTAAAGTGTTTTTTCTAACAAAAATAAAATTCTTTTCCCTCTTCCCCATGAACATGCATTACAAAACAGTCCTTAACTGCCTGACTATATTTATTTTATCCAAAAAATTCCCCACTTCATTTAGTGGTAGAGATTAAAAATAAGAGATGCAGATACTGCTTAAGTCATCATAGTTCTGTAATTTCCTAGATTCTAGTGCTTGACTCAACCATGTAATTAATGTTCTTATGTATGCTATGTGTTTACTTCAAACTTCTTGATAAATACATATTTCTGATAATTTCTCAATAATTAGAATTGATCACCATGTCTCCAGGCTATATAGTTTCTAAAGTAATTATGTGAATATATAAATTGATCTTCTAGAAGTTGCTAAGCTCGTCATAATTAGAAGTACCTAGAAATCATATTACCTGGAAATTATTCATTTTTATCCCCAGATCTTTTCACACCTGTAGGCTGGCCAGAGATAACTCTCAGCTTTCTCTCAAGACTTTTTCTTTCATACTGGTAGGAACCTATGAATAGCATCTCTAGGAGAATCATTAGCTGTGTCCCCAGGCATACCACAAAAAGTACCAAAGCCAGTAGGAATCTTCTATGAAACTTCCAAAATAGGTTCAGTTTACACTCTGTTCCTGCGTGAAATACAATCAGCATCCTATGCACAAAGTCCTCCCAGAGGCCAATCTTCCTGCCAGCATTTCCCAAGATAGTCTACACTACTACTTCCTACTAGAGTACAAAAACAACCCTAAACATTTAGTTTAAGAATGCACATTCAGACATGTACCTCTGCACACCGTCTCCTTTTCCCCCCATGCCCCTCCAGCTGTTAATCCGTTATTTTCCTCTAGATTATACATCTTCCAAGAAAATACTGTAGGTTTCTATGGCACTTTGCATCTATACATCCTGACTTAAACTGGTCATTAGACAAACCGCCATGACAGCCGCTTTGAACCTCAACAGCAGCCTTAGATCCCTGCAGCCAGGGGGATGAAGAATTTCTTCTACAGAGTTCCCATAAGACAGGATTTAAACCTGAGTAGCTGCTTTTGTTAGCCCAGCTTTCTGTATAAAGCACATTTTTATCTGAACACTGGTGCCTCTGCTCTTCCAAAGTAATTTACAGTCAGGTGGTTCACTATGGTTAAATTATATTTACCGAAAAAAGAAGTGTGATCCAGTTTGACTAGGACTTGCACTTTCCGAGTGCCATCATGATGGATTCATACCTTTTTCCTCATGATATTTTGAATATATTACAGCATACCTCATACTAGAAGGATTTTATGTCTAGCGAATTAACTGATTGTTAATTACTTTTGCTCTTTCATCAAGCTGTTTTGTTGGTTGCTTTTCCAGATGAATCACTTCAATCAATTCAACTGCTGGTCAGCTGTGTGATCAGACGAAGCAGGTTTTAAGTAGCATTGAAATATCCCCCTAATTCTGTGCTTTACAAGCTGCAAACAGTGTGAACACCACCACATCCCTCCAGTGAACCTGCAGCGTTCTGCACTGAGACCACAGCTTGGTCCAAGGCAGGCATTTTAATGCATTTTTCACTGGAGGATCAATTGATTTCTACATTTGCTTGGCATCAACAAGATACCAAATTTCTCAATAGTAAATAGTTTTTAAAAGAAAAAAAAAAAAAAAACAACAGAATAAGAATGATTAGATGTTCCTTCATATATCCCAGGCTTGCAATACAAATGCTTTAAAACTTCAGTCTCAAAAATCAGCAGATACAAACATCTTTCATAATTATCTCTAAAAATCAAGAGGAAAAAGTGCTGCACATTATTTTATGTATTCAGGCAAGTAGATACACTGAAAGGTCTTATGTGCCCTTGAGGTCAGAGCCTTAAAGGACACCTGAAAAACCTCAACAGGAAATTTCTGTAGATGCCTTCCTTTATGTTTTGCTGTGGGCAAAGCAGCCATGTAGTTTCTAACCAATCAGTGCAAGCTAAACCAAAATTAGCAAATTGTCTGATGTGACAAAACAAAGTTGAACACTCACCTTTAGAAGAAGGAAGCTAACAAAGCTAAT
This sequence comes from Lophotriccus pileatus, assembly GCA_035583135.1. Lineage (NCBI taxonomy): Eukaryota > Metazoa > Chordata > Aves > Passeriformes > Tyrannidae > Lophotriccus > Lophotriccus pileatus. The sequence goes on from JAWWES010000002.1 coordinate 844,886, forward strand.
AATACAATTTACTCTGCTACTAACAATCTGTTGTGGCATAATGGTAGGACTCCATTTTAGAGGTCTTTTCCAGCCTAAATAATTTTATGATTCTATGATCATTCAAAAAAAAGAGAACTTAATGTCTCTTTTGCAGCACATTCCCCTCATTCCCAGTTGGATCACACTAATATTGAAGTTCCTGAGGTTTCCTGTTGTTCCTTGCTGAGCTCCAGAGGCCACCCAGTCAGGCAGGGAGATGAAAGGTCATTGTGCAAGGCAGGAGGAAACCTCTGCCCTGAACAGTGGTGCCTGTGCTCTCCTACTGCCAGAGCAGGAAAAATACCTTACAGCTCAATCCTAACCAGGTACTTCCCAGGTAACAGATTTCCCATCTACTTTCTCCCTGCAGAAATTCAGCAACACAGCTGTCTCTCCAGAGCAGGTACCATTGCTGAGCCCATGGCACTGCTGCCAGCAAGATGAGAGGAGCACCTTGCTGGAGGCATAACAAAGGATCTGTGTGGGGTAGGACCCGTTATTTACATCCCTGGATGATTTTTGATAGAGGCAATTAAACATTTGTACTAAAACATTACACAAATTTCAAGTAACTTCACAATTCTACCTGGCAAAGAGCTGGTGTCTGGAGGAGACCTGAATTCTACTGGATTCTACTGTTTCACTTCCACAGCCAGTGGAGCCTCCTTGGACAAAAACAAGGGGCTTTGGGGGCGAGATTTTCTGGGGTGTTTTGGTCAGGTTTGTGTTTAGAGGTGGGTTTTTCTTGGGTTTTATTGGTTTGGGGTGTTTGTTTAGTTGGTTTGAGGAGCGTTTTTTGGAAGGGTGTTCTGTTGTTTTGTTTTCTTTCTTTTCTTTTGCTGTTGTTGGGATTTCTGTCCTTTCTTTTTTTTTTTTTTTACTGGGCAATTAACTGAGACATATTTTTTTTTTGAGGTCAATTCTAACAGTTTGCAAAGCGATTCACCTGGAGCTGAGTGTGACCATTTGCCTGGAGCTGCAAGATCAGGAAAACCGTTGGTATGACCTTGATGTCATTTCTGCTCAAAGCAGTGTTAGCAGGCACTGGTTTGTCCCCTTAAACTATTCCCTTTTATGCAGAAACTCTCCATCGTGGGAAGTTATGTTCCTCCTGATCTAGATTCCTGAAGCGACTGAGGGCACTGGTGTACAAGCACAGCAGCCTCAGGGGAGTCTTAAGGAGCAGAAAACATGATGAAGCCTTCCATGTTTCATTCTGTAATACAGCAGCTGCAAAAGCAGAGGAGAGACTGCTGCTATATGTCACTCAGAAATAATATCATCCAGACTGCTTTGTGGTAAAGATATAATGCACATGTGCTTCTTGAATGATAATCTGTTTTTCTTTTTGGAGTTTGCTGTGAATTTAAAGTGATGTTTCAACCAGCACATAATCTACCACAATTTTCATGCGCAGGCTACAGACATAGCACATGCATTTAATAAGTTATATTTAACAGGTCATAAGCAATGCAATTTTCATTTAAAAGTGTACTGTAAGCTATTCTGTAACTCCATTCCTGACTTTTCACTTGCAGGTATTATTCCTGATATTTATATTAGTATTTAAGATAATACAAGGGACAGACACAAATATATATTATACCAGTTGTCAACAGGCTAAACTGGGGACCAGATTATGATTTCTCTGATTAAAAGCAAAATGAATTCATGCACCAGAATAACTTATTTATTTCTTACAACTTCATATCACCATGACTTTTTTTCAACCTGTCAGATGAAGTGCACGTTAAATATTAGCAGATTTAAATCTAACATGTTAAGAGTTTCTTTTTATGCCCTTTTTCTGTAGATTTTACTTCAGCTCATTACACACATCAACACAATAAGCTGTGAGATATATTGCTATATATAGTGAACATATTCTGCCTGACATAGAATGCTAATCTATTCTCAGGATTAAAACCTGTTAGAAAACACAATATAGAGGCACAAGCTACAAGCTCCCACCCAAGAAAGTCTCAAGCTATCAAAAATCAGATGATCTTCTCAACACCTTTTCAGGTTTTCCTTTACCAAATTCAGTGAAAATTTTTATTTTAATGCTTCTTGGTGTTTCAAATGTCATTTAAATGCAGTCAAGTAGGAAAAATACTTAAACTTATCTACCAGTAAAAGTTGGATCACCAAACCAGGTTACAAAGGGAAGGTTCCTTTTTGTCATGTTGTTGAAACAGCATTAAGAGATATAACCATAAAGCTGGGGCGGGGGGGATGGGGTGGTGGAAGCCAACCTAAAAAGACTGGGCTGAGTTCTGCTTTGGCATAACCAGGAGCAACTTGGATCCAATCAGTGGTTTCACTGTAGTATGAAAGAAATACAAGTTTTTTTCAGTTCACATGGAGTGCCACAAACCTTCGGCAGACTCAGTGCTCTGACACACACACAGCAAGAGACTCATCACCTCCTGCCCTCTGCTTCCCCCCTCCAGGCTCCACCCCAACAGCAGGGACACCTGAGCTACGCCTCAGTCAGCTTTAGGACAAAAATGGTCTCACACAAGCATATTTGGCTAAACTGGCTAAAGAATTCAAGACCTGATTCCCAACCAGACTCGATATCCCTCTCCAGGAATGTGGCAAAAATCAAATATTTGAGAGTACAGCTACAATTCTGTTAATTTTTCTCTCCACGTGCAACGTCAGAGCCATGAGCTAGCAGAGGTTCCAGTAAATATTATCAACGTACTACAGCATTTTGCTTGGAACTGGATTACAGCTGCAGAATTCAAAACAGACTTAAGATTTTGGGTATTCAGAGTCCAGTTACAAAGCAACCACTTCAACAATCCCTGAGTCTAGGTACAGTCCTGTGTGCATGTCTGCTTCTCTTGATATCTGGGCATCAGTCAGTAAATCGTTCAGATCTACAATGGTTACATTACTACATAAATATATTCCCATGCTGAGCAAAACCACAATTTAAATGCTGATGAACCACAATTTAAATGGCAACCTGTCCTCAGCTTCTGTTCAGTCCACACTGGCACAGGGGGAAGACACACACGATATTTATCTGTTGGCATTTCTTTTCTCTCAGCATAAGAAAGGAAATTACTTACTCAAAATGAAGCCAAAGTTTCAAAGCCAGAAACCTGATGCCAGGATCTTGACCTGGCCAAGTCTAAAGTAGTGTTCTTAAATCAAGGAGGGTCTAGCTCTTGGTTTATGGCTCATGTCCATCCCTGATATTCGCAGCCCTGCTGCTGACACACTGCCAGACTCACAAAAGGGATCATTTCAACACACATGCTAGAAAAATAGATGACAAGGCACTGCTGATGCTGCAGTAACTGGAAGAATGTTCTCTATTCCTCAGCTGCAGAATAATGTTATTTTTAGACTGAAATAAATCTAACCATTGCTGAAAATGGAATCTATAAAAAACGCTGAACCTCTGGTTCGCTTTATTAAATCCAATCCAATCAGAAGCCACGTATTGTGATGCAGATTTCCTGCAAAATACCTCTCTGCAAAAGCACTGAGTAATGAATCTCTACTCTTATACTCAATATGCAGTTTTGGCACAATATTCATGATTGCTGATTGCTTATTCATCTGATTTTTAAGGTGGAATTAGAGGATCTCATCCTAGCGTCCCTTCCAAGCATGAAAGCAGAGAGATTTCAATAGGCTTTCAAATCCAGAGGAATTTGTCCCGAGAAAGGTCTTATCCTTACTGTTTCAAATCTTACTTTATAGGCAAGTTGAAAGCATATCTTTCATTGATATATAAACCAAGAATGTATTCTTAGTCTAGCTGATATTTAACAGTCTTAGCTGAAATTACCCATCACAGAAAAAAAATGTTTACCATTATGGAGTTACTCTTGCCTTACTCCTCTGAGTCCTTCAGCCAGGGATGTAATTCTGGCCTTGGTGTGGTTCAAGAGCTGTCACCATCACTAGTCCTATGCTAGGGAGAATAACCTGTTCATGAGGATGGTTCTTCCTTTCTCACTCTGGAACAAGCTCAGGAAAGGTATTGGGGTTTTTTGGTTGTTTGTTTTTTTTTTAAAGATAGGTGTGATAACATATTTGTATCTTTTTCTTGCTACTCCACTTTGCGGCTCCACATTACACACAGATTCACTACATGATACACTTCACAGGTGTTGGGCAGTACTGCTTTGTTCTTAAAGCCAGTTTGGCCCAGCTCAGGTAGTCTGCATCTCTTCACGTGACCACAGCCTAGTCACGTCCCCCACAGCACCTTGTGCCTGTGCACCTCCACATGCCTCCTGTGTCTCTTCTCTTCTAGACCCCCGTTACTACACCAAGTCTTGATTGATCTGTATTACTTGATTTATGTACTTTATGTCATCTATGAGTCACAAAACTGTGGGGGCACCATACAAGGGCTACAAGTTTGTACCATTTGTAATACGTCCTCTCAGCTGCAGGGCACAGCTTATACCAGGAGGAAGAAAGCACAGAGGAGGACTGGAAACAACTCACAGCACAGCCTTCCAAGGCTGATGCCTTCAAGTCACTTTATGTGACATGAACACAGTGCACATGAAGCCACAGATCAACTTTCCACACCACCAGCAGTACTGATGGAGTCAAGCAGCACAGAACACAATTCTTGTGCTTTTTTTACTTAAAGCAGCACCTCCTTGCCAAACCCGTCTCGTGAAAACGAAATAACCAATAAGCAGAAGTTTTTATCTTCAGGTGAGAAATATCTGCTTTAGTCTTGCAAATCAAAATTACAAGATTCATGCTTCAGCTTTATTTTGCCCGCAAACTACCCTTGTTTCACTGCAAGCTTGAACAGCATTTAAAGTCAAAATCTATTGTTTGTGAGAAAAGCTCTTTATAAGGAAAGATTAGTTTATTATGCATTCAGTGAGATGAGTATAGCATATTTTACTAGTAGAGTTTTTAGTATTTGAACAAGGAGAGGAGTGAGCAGCAACACTCTCCACTGTACATAAGCCTTGAGGCTGTTCAGCAACTCATCTATCAGTGCTGCCTAGATGGTTTCCAGCACTGACAGACCCCCAGTCTTCATGTAACGCATCTGTGTTCTAATGTGCTGTACATATTTAAAATATGCCATTCAGATGAGGCACCTTTGCTATGGGTAACTGTAGATAAACGAGACAAAGAGGTAACTCTCTAGAGAGGAAGCTTCTGCATCTTCACAGTTTGTGAGAAAGCACCTTCAGTAATAAAAGCAAAACTTCCACCTTGAAACATGAGAACCAGTAGGGCATAGGAGTGACTGCAATAGAATTGAAACAGAGTTAATAAAGATTAGTGGTGTAGTTAAGAAAACTGAAGCTCCTTTCAGTGGAAAAAAGACAGTAGTAACAAATCTGCCAAATTTTCTGGTGATGACACACTACGAACTTCTTTCCTGCATGCTAAGTATAATCCAGAGATATGAGTAGACAGAGGTCTTATTCTTTTATGAGAGTAGGTTTTTTCCAGACCATATTTTTATTATTTCTATCCCATCTTTTTTTCTATTTTGCTATCTCTTCCTGCTTTTCGTTCCAGAAACAATTTTAAAGGCCAGTAAAACTGTATTTGCCCCAGTACTGCAGTGCTCCATTTAACACCAACCTCAGTGAGAGCTGAGAGCCTAAACTGACATAATTTAGCTTCTCAGCTGAATCCTTTAAGGTGCAGTTGGATAACGCAGCACAGTTTGAACAGCAAAAAGGTTAATGAGACATCTCTAATTCACAGCCATGCACCAACCTGTAAGTTCCATGCTCCAGTACTGTCCATATTCCCATTTTTAGCCCATTTAAGCTTTATAGAAAATCTTGTATTATCGTCCATTACTCTACCATGCAGTGTGTGTTCAGGGGCAGTGTAATGTGTTGGCCTATGAGGCAGAATCTTTTGCATTTGAGGGCACTAAATGGTATCGCAATTTGTCTAATTTTCAGAGGTACTACTCTGCACCAGATGAAGGCAGCAGCATTGTTTACTTAAGCCATCTCTGCATTTTATTTTGCTTTGTCACAGTGTAGGATACAGCACTGGGGTATCTTGCACACACGCTACTGCAGGTTGCAGAACCGCAGCCCCCTCCAGACCTCTGTGTCGGGTTTGCTCAGTTTGTTGGGAATTTTCACCCTGGAGAGTTACACCTCTTCCAAGTCATCCTGAGAAGTTGAGTCTGAGCAAGTGTAACTCAAAATTTCCCCTAATCAAGGAAACTGAACTCATGCAGCACTGGGCTTTCAGCGATGGCCAGCTTTCAGATTCAACCCCATTTTAATCTTGTGTGCCTTATATACACAAAGGCCACAGAACTTGTTAGAGATTGCAGAAGCAGCAAGGGGCTCCCAGCTCTGTCCTCAAACATACACAGTAGCAATGCTGTCCACTTTCCTCCCTCTTCTGGCTCTGAGAGCCTTTAACACCAGCAGAGCCTGCTAGGTCTGTATGAAACCTACAGAACCACTATGTTCAGTGGCATACACAAAGGTTATCAGCAGCATGGAGGGTAGAAATGAACATCACAGAATTCAGAGGGTGACATCTAGAGTCTCCACCCTGACCTCCAGACATCAAATCCTCATACTGCAATTCACTGGAATGGTATTAGATATTTCAAACCAACTTATAGCCTTTGTTTCCGTGTCAAAACAATGTTAAGGTGGTGTGGGGGGGGTGTTGGGGTGTGTGAAGCAAAATAAAAGTGTTCAGAATTTTGAAACTTCGTAGACTGCTAGAAGTGTAATACAGGTTTGCTTACATAAAAGCAAGAAAATAGTGGTTAAGTATTCATTAAATCATCTTCACCAACTAGGAATTAGGAATAATACTATTCTGATAGGTCTGATTTGTATTCCAAGTGTATTCTACACAATTACTCAAGCTTTTGAGAAGAGCTAATGAGAAAAATTACTGACAAAAAAGAAAATGCAGCAAATGTAAATGCAATTATCTCCACCTAATTAATCAGTCATTCCCAGACAAGAAAAATACCTAAATAAATTCATATTCTGCTTTTACCTTGACTACTATTTCCCATTGAGGGTTAGGACCCCCAAAAAAACTATGAAAAACATTTAAGATCATTTGAATGTTACCCAGTTAAAAAAAAAAAAAAAAAAAAAAAGCATCAGAACAAGATGTAGTAAAGCTTAGCTTTTCCCAAGAGGTAATTATATGAAAGTGTGATAAATCCTAATTGAAAGACATTTCATATTATAAACCATGTCATTTACATTATTATTTTAATATAAAATATGATATTAATATTTTCTTCTCTTTTCTTCTGCATTGCAATTTACTCCCTGACACATTCAGAAAGGTTCTGGGCAACTCCAGGGTCTTTCCAATAAGATTCAGATGATGATGTCCCATTTCAAGTGTATCCTTGGGCTTCACTTGATCCTCCTGTACAGGTATGTGTGGATTCATCATGTACTACATTCACATACTTTTGGCTATGGAGATCAAAAGTATACATACATGTATCTATATATAGTGTTTGAATAAAGTGTTTCTTCAATTTGAAATTGGTTTGGGAAGCTTCAGGCAGTTAACCATGTCAACCTGTAAGATTACAAGGAGACATTTAATACAACACAACATAATGTATTTTATTATCAACAGCTACAGCTTTAAAAAAAAGTTGTGGAGTTTTTTTTAAGAAAGACAAAAATCTTGTGGGCTTGTCGTGGGTTTGTTCTGGTGACAATTTTTTTTCCCACACCCCCCAACCAAATTGCTCTAAGTTGAGAGAAGGTGTATGCAGACAAAACTAAATCTAATTGGGGAAAAATAATATTAGAATTTATTACTACACAATAAATAAAAACAACTATATCTACTAGAATATTGATTAAGTAAAAGCACTATGTATTTACAAAAATACACAAAAGTACCCCTCCCCCCTTCGTATCAGTCCAAGAGGAGAAGTAGATTCCTCTAAGGCACGCTGCAGCACTTGTTTCTTCTCTCTCTGTTATCTCTGGCACAACAACTCCGACTTGTTCCAGCTGGAACAGTGTCTCTCTGGCCCTTTTCTTCTCTTCTCGACTACAGGGCTAGGGGTTATCCAGAGTCCTGTAAGTTCTCCATGGACAACCCAAGGGGACACTTGTATTTTCCATGGTCTGCTCCACGTAGTCACAGGGGATG
>JAWWES010000002.1:853142-865570 GCA_035583135.1 Lophotriccus pileatus
CTTGTCAAGGCATCCTGCTTTCTAGACAATTTACTACCTCCGCTTATCTCCTAACTCAGGATTCTTGCAGTGCTTGCGTTTCACTAGCTTAAACTCTATAAGTTTCAAATATTATTTCTCTAATGTGGCTTCAATAGCAACACTTACCTAATTCCAATCCTTGGTGAAAGCCTTAGTAAAAACACATATCATTTCCAGCCTATACATAGTACTGAAATATAATTTCCTTGGGTTGTTGGTGTTTTGTTTTGCCTTTTTTTTTAATTGGTTGGTTTGTGGTAAGGGTTTTTTTGCAGGTAGGTTGTTTTGGTTTGGGTTTTTCTGTTGGATTTTTTATGATTTTTTTTGCACACATTTAATTTTCTTGTTACATGGAGTTTTCAGCTAATTGAACACATTTTTCCTGGTTGTACCTTTGCTACTGGTTTTGTCTGTTATGACAGACTTCAGGTACCTGAGCCACACATTCAACTCCAAGACTTAAATAATAATTCCTGCTAGAACTGCTGAAATCTCATTTCTGTAGTTTACCTTTGAAGTCCCGTGGGGAAGGAGAGATTGGGAAGGTATTCATGCAACCGGACAAGGAGTAAAAAAAGCACATATGATATTTTCCTGCTTAAAGTAATAAGGTACACATATTCCTTTCTGAAATAAGATTTTGCTAGTCTTTAAAATTCCTCACACAACTGATCAAAGTGACAATAGTACCACCCAGCTTTCCACTGTCTATTGAACTCGAGTTGCTTAGGTAAACATTTGCATTTGGGCAACAACTACATAGATAGAATTGTCCCATTTACCTTTTAAGGTGTAATGAGGTGGCTGCTCTTACTCTGTACAGACTTGTTTCTGTTTGTTTATTATTTCAGAAGAAATTTAAAGGCAGATGTATATATGATTTTTTTCAATAAGCAGTCTATTCATTTCTACTTTGATCTATTCACTCCACAGTAAAGATTATCACTTTTAGGGTAGCTATTAGCTAAACAGTTTTGAGCTAATATTTTGACGTATTGCCTAACGGCAAGAGGTCAGTTGAGCTATTTCCAACAGACACCACAAAAAGGCTTTTAACATAAGACTTTTTAAATATTGTTTCCCTGGAGAAAATATGTGAGCTTGACTGGAGCTCTCTGCAGTACATAAATATATTCTACCTTGGAGAGACTACTGACAAATACTACTGGATTCAAGAGACAAAGCAGACACACACAGTTAATTAAAAAAAAAAAATCTTGGTCTAAATGGAGACTTCTGCCCTTCAGAGCTGAAGGTACTGTGAGTATATCAGTGTCTCTGAAGATGCTTTAGAGTAATTTCACAAGAGTGAAATTATCACAATAAACTTTTTTTAAAATTGTTGCAAGCTAGTATGCTTAAAACTCACAATTAGTTATTTTGTTCCTCGAAATGATGATAAATGAAAATGCTGCAAGTTTTACTTGGACCCAATAAATGATACTTAATCACATGAACTTATAAGAATGAAAATCTAGCATGACTACTGTTCCTCTCCAGCTGATCATCACATCAGTTTGAGAAGAGAGATCATTTTCCTTTTGTGTGGTCACTGGATTTCAAATACTGCTGCACAAATAATGGAATACAGGCCACAGCCTGAAACCACACAGTCTTTGCAGGAGTGGCTGAGATGTAAGACAAGGCATAGAACCGGTTAAGAAAGCAGTACTAATACCACTACTATGAACATAATGGTCAATTAAGACACAAGTGGAAAGTTTACTCCTTTATCTAACCAAGGCAAACAATTTACCCAGGACCAGAAGCACACCTGTGGTCCCAGATGATTACTGCAGACTTACACAAGACCATGGTTCTTTTGCCCCAAAACCCCCTGCAAGATAACTGTTGGGCAGGGAAGTTTCTGGCAAAGTGTCTTGGTTTCCCTAACTGGTTGTTAACCCTTGCTTAGCTCTACAGGGATTGGTGGTTTTCTCCTGACCCTCAGGAGGCTTGTGATTGGTTGTTTCATGATCCTCCTGAAGCCTATATAAGACCCCTGCCTTTCAATAAACTCTCTTTTTCGCCCGCCTCTCTGTGTGGTCTCTGTGACTCCCTCCGGGGTTTTCCTGGGCCACGTGCAGGGAGGCAGGGTGGGAAAGCATGCCCTCAAGATACTAGGCCTAGACCCAGGCCTGAGGGCTTCCCCCTTCTCCAATCCACCATCGCACTGGATGGGAGGGAAAGAGTTGGCAGTGAGAGGTGATGAGTTTTAGTGACAGGGAGCAGAGCACTGCCGTGCATGACTAGGAAAAGAGTTGACTTGAGTGGGAAGGTCACAATTTCCGTTTTTGCCTTGTTGAGCTGTAGCTGAAATATCAGGAGCCATAAGGAGACGCCAGAATAGAAAGCTCGGAAATGAATCATTGTCGGAAATGACGGTTGCATTTGTATTTCCAGAGAAGACCAGCCAGAGGCATGGTACTGAAAGAGATGAGAGGGGCTAAGTCCTGTAGCATTCCTGGAATCACTATTTCCCCTTTGGAAGGGAAATCTGCTAGGCTGTCTGATACTGAATAGGGAGGATTAAATGCCCAAATAATTAAGTCCATTCTGCTAAATTATTTGGTTCCTTTATAGAGCTTGCTTCTTCAAATTACTTCTACCTTCCTGGTTCCTGCAAATACACTTCTGTGTTGAGATCTTTTGAAGAATTATTTTAAAATATGCCTTGTCAGCATGCATCTATTTTACTTTTAAAGACTTGAGACAATTTCTGTGTGTTGCCACTATCAAGAAGTCGAAGTGAATGTATTTAGGGTGCTAGAATTTTAGAGTCAATTGCTATAATTAAGCTGTGTCCAGTACAAAACCCATTCTTGTAAACATGTGTAAACAACATTAAGACCTTCTGTTTCTAGACAGGATTTTTCCATCCTGTGTGTGGTGGACTTATTGCCACAATCCAGTATCCAGTTAAGCCTTGGATATTGCTCTTGCTACATTTCAGGGTGAATTTTCCTGTTCATCCATCCACCAAGGACTCCCAGTCACTATTTTCATCACAGCACATCTATACAATTGCAACCAACGTGCCTTCAATGCGGTCTAAAGAAATACCTCCTTGGTTCACTTCATTGACCAGTCCTCCAACTTCATTGACATCTCTCCTCATGCTTTCCCTTATTCATCATCATCTCATACATCATGTCTTCTTAAGAGGCAATTATTTTTCAGTGCCAGTATGTATGGGGCAAACACAAACACTGAGGTCAAGGCATAACAATCTTCACTGGTCACAGCTGAAGTGAGCCAACTACTGTGTCACCATCACACACACAATAAATAATGCAAGTCACTGCATTCAGAGAGAAGGAAGTAGCAGAAAGTAAGACTCGTGGGCAGAGTTCATATATCACACAGAGCAGGTATGTGACAAGGAAAGGATGGGATAGAGGAGGAACAGTGTGTCTGTAAGGAGCAAGGACATAAAAGGTACCAATGAAAGGAGGCAGTCCAAAAGAGCAGGTGTTTTTAAAAAAGGGAGGCAGCAAGCAAGGAAAACATAAAAGACAGTGACTACTCAGAAAAAGTCAAGACAGGTGATGGTTCCATGTTTGCTGTGAATCTTTCTTTTCACGGAATCTGCACAGGTGATTTTTTAAGCCCAAATCCTATTGAACAGTGATGGGAGCAATAAAAAGTTCAATGTGAAGAAGTCCGCTAGGGTCAAAGGATGCTCAGATCAGAGACAAGATGCACAGGAGAAAAGAATGGGTCTGACCTGTTCAAAATCAACAGGAATGCTTTGAATAATTAAGTCAATGAATGAAGTTTCGATTTGGAGGAAAGGACAGGGAGGGAGAAGAAATAAATCTAAAAGTGAAAATGACCTGGAAAGATGAAGGAAGCTGAAACAGAATGGAAACACTGATTTTATTCATTCTTATTGCTATTTTAATGAACTTCTATACAACTTGTCTTCTGCAATTATATTTCAAATCTAGACTGTCATCAATATAAATACAGTAAAAATACACAATAATTATACAAACTATGTCAGTCATTGTCTTATTAAAATTTGTTTACTCAACAACTCTCAACATAAAGCATGAGGGAACAAAAAAACCTCATGGCTACCAAATTAGAGTTTTAACCCCTTCTTCATATATCTTTTTAAGCCTAAGTACAATCCAAAATTCTAGATATAACAGAAAATACCTGATCCATAGATAATAGTTATTATCCCATTCAAAGTGTTCAATAGAAATGAGATACAAAAATTTTGAAGCATTTCTACTTATTTAAAATTACATTTTCTAAGTAAATTCTTTTTAAGCCTTATTCTATATTTCCTAGGACTTGGATAATTTTCTTCTCTAAAAATATCCCCAAATTCTCTTGCAACAAATGGTAAATGAAATGCTGCATATCTCTTCTGAAGAAAGCTCTCACAGAGTACAATTAGAAATGTCAATCTGAAAGTGTCAAAATATCTCAAAAATAAACCTCTTGAGACTACAGAAATTTGTTTCAGCATACTGATCAGAAAGCTTCCTGTGAGGTCAACAGAAAACAGCACACTGTCTACAGTGAAGCTTTTTGGGTGGGTACCTCTACCCTGCCCTAACTATATTAGAGCCACTCAAATTGTATTCCTTGGTACAGAATTAGATGACCAACAGGTTATCAGACAGAATTTGGGTAAATTTAACTCCAGCACATGCTGAGGGAAGGCATGTTCTTCCAGTGCTTACACACAGGAGAAAAGAGCTGCAGTGTGAGCTGTGCAGGAGCACAGGATATAATGTTTCACTCAAGTGATTTGAAACAGCACATTTTGAGTCAGTTCAGCACAGCAAAACGTTTATACTCTGAGAGCAACAGTGCAGCCCCCTCCCTGTGTTTTCTTGACAGGCAACTTTCTGAATTTCCTAGCAAGTGATGCCAAAAACTTGGTGCTAGTCTTACAAAATACAGGTGTATTTGGCTTTTAGGTCTTGAAGAGATGACTTTGGTTCAGTTGCTTAAGTCTAAACTTTACTTTCAGAGGCTGCAGAGTCAGTTCTGTGGACTCTTTTTTCGGGAAATCAGATATGTTTCCCTAGAAGTACCTCTAATAGCTGACTACTTGTGTCTGCAAATATTTGCACAATTAGGATATAGGTATTGCTTGGGATGGAAGTGGGGAGATAGATCTGTGAATGCCAATCTGCATCAAGGAGGAGTGTTGCTGTTTATGACCTTTCTTTTGAGACTAATTTATTAGCTGTGGGAAATGCCCATTGGTCACCCATCACAAATTACCATGTCCTACAGGACACTAAACAGCATACTGTAAGAGAAATGAAAACGTCACACATCTGCTCTGCCTTGCATCTTTTGGAGCCAGCTTGCTGCACGGTCTTGCATCTGTCACACTCCTCTCACACTTTAACTGATAAAAGTTTATAGACGCACAGGCATTTCCTTTTATTTCGGTTGTGTTTTTTGTGCCTTGGTTTTTGTTTGGGGTTTTTTGTTTTTCTCTAACCATCACACCATACACAAAAATTCCTTATATGCTCAGGCGAAGTTTAGTTTTCACCTTACATTTTTGCTTTCAAATAAGACCAAACCAATCTATTTCTTAAACTCCTTGGAGAAAACAGAGGAGAAAAATCGGACACACTCAGGAACTGCCTCCATCTACAGAGAAGTAGTGTGTGGTCCATCATCTCCTTGAGACTTCAGAAGGGGACACCAACTGGCCTGGAACAACCTTGTTAAGTTCTTTAATGACTAGCTTGAATTTCACTTTCAAGTAGGGGCAAGGAAATTCAGAGGAGAGACAGCTTTTGCAGCCAAATGCTAGGAACACAAATCAAAGCAGGAAGTCATGGACACATTAAAACCAACCACAGATATTTATTTAACCTCCACTGTCTCTTAGTAGATAGATGTTTGCAGAAGCAGTCTTCTCTAAAAAAGTACTGAACAGTGGAGCTCAGAATATCTCATGGGAAAGTGTGTCCATGTCTTCTGATTATTTCCAGATTAATGCAGACATTTCAGGAACATTAAAGAGGTGAATACTATTTAGGAAAAGTATCTGAATTGATAAACAGTAGAAGACTTCACTTTTTAATTAGAGGCAATTGAGCTAGTCCAACATTTTTACATGCCTTTTGTGAAGTTTAGTTCAAGGTTAGAACTCCTTTACATAGTGAATTTATAAAGTGCAACACTGACACACTTAAACAAATCTTTTGAGCAGGATTCTTGAGTTTCATCTTGAAAAAAAGGAAAAGACACAGACTTGAGGACACAAATGATTTTCACAAGCAATTGAGTATCAGTGGAGCTTCTTTTGGTTGCAATATGGCTTGGTTATTTCTTGTCTGTTATAAAAGACCAGCTTCTCTGGACATGACAGATCAAGGCTAGGGAACATGCAACCCCAGCATGAACTGGAAGCTACTCATCACTCCCCAAGCTCGCAAAATCCTGCTTACAGACAATCTGTGAACAGAAAGGGATGACAATGACTCAACTTCTTGCACATTGCAAATTATCTGCTATTATGAATTACTCCTTCAGGCTCTAAACTACATATTTAATCGTGTGAATCTTCTCACTTCCTTGTTAACAGTGAAGGGCACTGTTGCATTTACATTTCTCTTTGAAGGCTGGTAAAGCAGTTTATGCCAGATCCTCCTGGAAGAGGAAACTGATACACACTCAAAGTTTATTTTTTTTAAGTTATTTTTATGTGTTCTGACATAAAACTCTTTGACAAGTGACAGTTCAGCATCATGCCTATGCCAACAGAGGAAAAAAAAAAAATCACTCTGCTCTCTTACAATAATGTTATTCCACAAACAACAGTTACTGTTGAGGCAATAAACTTCTAAGTGTAGATGGAGATAAAATGAACTCAATCATCACAGCTAGGACAGAGGGGTGAACCCACCCTGGCTGGACACCAGGTGCCCAAAGCTGCTCTAATCACTGCACTCCTTAACAGAAGAGGGGAGAGAAAATTCAACTAAAGGTTCACAGATCAAGGTGCAAGCAAAGAGAGATCACTCAGCAATTATCATCATTTTACCAGCAAAACATACTTGACTTGGGAAAATATAAACTCAAATTTGAGTTGAAACTCAAATTAACAATTAATACAATCTGTGTTACCAAAACCAGCAGTGGCAAACAACATCCCGCGCCAAACACCAGACTTTTCACACCTTCCAATTCCATTACGACAGTGCTCGCTTTCAGAATACACAAAGTATTCTGTGCCCTGAAAAAAGGGGATGGGGAAGGCAAGTCAACCTGACTTACTAGAACAAAAAAATATATATAGCACTACATATAAACTGCTTGCTATTAAATGTCCACGTTAATAATGTTAATCTTGTCCACCAGATAACACACTTGACAGTTAACTGCAAGAACTTACAATGTCAAGAAGAATGTACTTAATTCACAATGACAGCCTTAGCTGGCTGAATGAAGAAGTTTAATGATATTTGGTTTATTTTTTATTAGTGCTTGACTAATATTTTGGCCCATTTTCAGGATATTTTTCAGAGTACCCCTCTGAAAGCATGCACTAGTAAGTCAAGCCATTATTGAAGAAGATATTCTACTCCAAAACTTCTAGGCTAGGAAGCAAGGGGAGAGGATGAGGTTTAGGTTTCTTATTCTGAAAACTTATTCATGCCCAAATGACAAATCCATTTTATCTTTACAAATGTTTCCCTCTAAAGAAAAAAATAAAAAAGCTCAGTCACTATCATAAAATAAGATATGCACCTTTATTATCTCCACCCTCTCAAATTCCTTCTATTTTTAATTTTTTTTAATAAACAGCCTAAATATCATAGGTATGAGATACATAACAACATCTAAACTACAGAACACATCTATTGAAACATTTAAAGTAGTAAATGGAAATAGATTATAATGAAACATGTTCTAACCACAAAAAATAAATCTTGTTCACAACACTATTTAAAATCTGAAAGTTCACACAGTGAGGCAAAAGGCAAGTATAATGTTGAAGCCTCATTTTGCTGATCTGGTGGTTACAGACACATTGGGAAGAGGGTAATACAAATTGTAGAAGTTCATCTCAGTTTTCAAAGGAAACCATATGTACAGAGAAAAAAGTTAAAGAAAATATAGCAATAGATATGAACTGGGAGACTCAAGTTAGACAAAATAATGACTGTTGAAGGGGTAAAAGAAAAATTAATTTTTCAAAATATTATGAGAGAATAGTATCACCAGCAGAACTGAAAATAAAAAGGAATGTTCTACCACAAAAATAGCCATTTCCAAAATACTGTCAATATTACATGGTAACATTTAAACTTCACAATTTCAAAGGAAGACAGTCAAAAACCCTTGGTCACCCTCTTCCCTCCTAAATGGAAAGCTGCATTTATGTGACAAGACTAAATGGTTTATTCTAAAAATAACCCTGGAAGATACTTAGAAGCCACTTCAGCAGTGAATACTTCCAAAACATCAGTAACTTGATGATTTCAGCAATTTTTAGAGATTTGGTCAAGAGCTGAACAGATACCAGAACTGGCCTGTGATGCTGAATACTACTCACCTTACCAGATACCTGCACCCAAAATGCAGCAGAACAGGATGATCGGAGAGCCAAAGAAAGAATGGAATGGCTGATATATAATGATTTAATGTTTTCAACTGATTTAACACGTATTAACTATAGCATCTACTGCATTTATGGAACTAGACTGTGTTAATACACCCTATGGTAAAACACTGTGTTCTTCTTCAGCTTTGAGCTATATCCATATGGGGCAAAAGATATTTAAGCACCAGAAATAGCTATAATATCCAATATCAGATATTTACAGACTTCCAGAAGGCATCTGCAATGATTCCAAACGAGCTTTTGAGTAAAACAGATGCCTTCAAAGTATATAGCTCTTAGGATGATATATTTTCAAAAGCACACAGTAAAGCAGCAAAGCAGAAATCATTAATCACACATGTTGCTGGCCAAAGGGCCTCCCTCAACCCCAGGTTCCTTCCTGCTTTCCTCAAGATCCAGAGGACAAACCCAAATAGTTTGGGATGCATCACTAACACAGTTTCCCCTAAAGTAAAGGTAGTGTATTTAGGGATGAAAATTATCTTAAATTAATATGAATTAAAGACTCGCTCCTATTAAGCTTTGATTTTTTTTATTGTTCTATAGAAACATCTTTATATAAAGTATGCAATCACTAAAATTGTCTGTAGATTCTTATTTCCTCTCAAGCAACTTTGTAATTAATGTCATTTTATTCCAATGACATTTGGACCAAAGATGATTGTTACATCAGTCAAAGCTTGTGGTGAGGGGGCTGACACACTGGCGCAGGCTGCCCAGAGAAGCTGTGGATGCCCCACCCCTGGAAGTGTTTAAGGTCAGGCTGGGTGGAGCTCTGAGTGACCAGGTGTAGTGAAAGGTGTCACTGTCCATGGCAGAGGGGTTGGGATGAGATGATCTTTAAGGTCCCTTTCAACTCAAACCATTCCATGATTCTGTGCTATTCTGTCTTCGTAAAATTGAGCTATCACTCATTTTTATCATCCACAAAACAAAAAGAACCAACCAAAAAAAAAACTTTTACTTGCCTATTTCTGATTCAAAACACAGCAGAAAACTCCTGATGCTCTTAACCAAAGATGCTGATATTACCTAAGTGTTCTGCCAAAAGGAACAATCAGAAAGGCACATATTTGAGCTGTGGGTTGGTGTTACTTGTATTGTTTGAAATGTAAAAGCAGTTAAAAAAAAGAAGGATTCAATTAGCTCATGCATTTACTGTGAGTAGGAGGTTTCAAAGGGGTTGTCAGAGGAAATACTACTTAATCAACACCATGTCAGTCAAGCGCCTGTCAAACTTGCTACAATTTTTCAAAATCCATAATGTTTCATGCAATAATTGATGAAAAAAATACATGTAGAGATCTGGCCACTTTAAAATCAATTACAGTATTTGAGGCTTTTCTAGAAGTTTCTGGCAGGGACATTGTTCCCACATTTATTTTAAAAGCCTCCATTTCTACAAAACGGAAGAAACATTTAATATCCCTCTGCCCAAGTATGATTTGGACCATCTACAAGAATATTTAATTACATCATTATGAAATTACATGAGACAGGTATTAATTTAAGCTGTGCCATTTTCTCCCCAAGTTGCTATACAGCGAGTGTTCATCATCCAGGAACAGGCTGCCCCTTAGAAGAGTGTTAGCCCTGGGGAAATTACACCTTCTGCTGCACCCCACCTCAGAGATTAACCAGCTTTATTTTAGGCCATTTTAGCAGCACTGCTTGGTGTGCAGAAGGATTTGACCAGGGTTAGAGTTAAAAGGTTCTACAGAAGGTAATACAAAATACATTATGAACAAGGTTCAGAGGAAACTGCAACAAATCAGTTCAGGGCTAACACCAAAGCCAGAGCTGTAGTTCAGTCTCCAGACCAGCTGCTGACTTGGTTTTGATGTTTGAGTAAGGTCAGCCTAGAAACCCCACAACTGCCTCCAGGGTGATTGCACAGTGAAAACCTCTGGAAGGGCCAGAGCAGGCACTTGAAGAGAGTAGTGGGACAGGCACCGTGTGAAAAATCTTGTGGAATTCCATCTGACCAAAGTACTGGGAATCAGAAGCTCTGTAGGTTTATCTGGCATGGCCTCCAGTTTTATCAATTTACTGCCTTTGTCCACATGTCCAGGAAATGTCTCTTGGGTAACAGAAAATATTTTTTTTTTTAATGAAGTGAGGGTCTGTGGTAGTTTGGACCTGGCTCCCTGCCAAATGCCTGAACTCACAGTAACAACCCCTTCCCCTCCTTTCTTCCCTTAGGGCCAAGACAAAAAAAAAAAAAGGGTCTAGGCAGTGAATCAAAACAACAGTAGTTAATAACTCCTAACTACTGCCTTTTGGAAATACCATGGTTTTGTACCACACAGGGATGTAGATTAGAAAGGCTGAACTACAGGGAGCAGCATGGTGGGGTACTCCAAGCCTGATGATATTAAGGAACTGTGAGTGCTTCTCCAGAGGACTAAAACCTCTGCATCAGCTTTCCCCAATTGAGAGCAAGTTCACTTCAGATTAGGGTCAGGTCATAGAACAAAGCACATTCTGGCTTATGCAGAAGTACATAAAAAATATGATGGATGAAACAGCTTCATAAGCATTTGTGAGCTCCAGCAGGAGCTCTCAGCACAGATAAAACTCTACAAGTTCCAAAGGAATTATTCATAAGAGGAACAGACGTTTCTACAGCAATATATGAACAAACCACTAGACCCAAATCAAACACTGAAGACTTCTTGCTTTTAAGCTTGATATACTGATTACCAGCTCCCCCTAACTGAGGAGGATTTACAGTGACTTAAACAGCATTAGGAGACTAGAGGTAAAATGATATTTAGATAATCTGGAAGAGAAAACCTTACAGCATTGGCAATATTGCAGCAAGGCCCTACTCAAAGCAACAAGTAGTTTACCAAAAAAGCTTAGTTTGATTAATAAATCTTTGGAACTCTTGTATCCATGAGAATTCTTTGCTGCCTTCCAGTAAGCTTGAGTTATAAAAGGTGTTTCTGAGAAATCTAACTTAATTTTTCTTAGCTTCAGAGAGTAACATTCTGGAGAAAGGCTTTTGAAATGACTAGATGTTTTGCAGTTACTGCCAAAACTGGCCAAGGAATTAAGACAGTCTCCTTCGATCATACTGAGCTACAAACTGTTATTAAGGCAGCATGTCCTTCTGCAAAGAATGTTTCAAAATTTTACACCTGTATTATATATATACATTCAATGAAGAAATTCTGACTATGCATCTACACACTTGTCACCACTTGACAAAAATGCAACTCTGTTATTTGGAAAGGAAAGTGCACTTTATCACTAATTTGGCTCAGAGCCATCCCTGGTATCAATATAGGCCGCAGGATGCATGGATCGAGAGCAGCCCTGCTGAGCAGGACTTAGGGATACTGCTGGACAGAAAAAAAATTGGAAATGGGGCAGAAACACACACTTGTAGCACAAAAAGGTGATCTTATCCTGGGCTGCATAAAAAGAACGATCAGCAGGTCAAGTTCTGCTCTACTCCACTCTCCTGAGACCCCTCCAACTCTGGGGTCCCCAGTACAAGACAGACACAGACCCGTGAGAGCAGGTCCAGAGGAGGGAGAAAAACTATTAGACGGCTGGAACAACTCTTCTATGAGGAAACACAGATTTTGGGATATTCAGTCTGCAGAAGAGACGGCACCTTACTGCAGAGAAGAGAACTTACTTCAACTTCCTGTCATGGGTTTGTCTAGGTGACAATTTTTTACCACACCTCCCAACCAAATTGCTCTAAGTTGAGAGAAGGTTTATGCAGACAAGACCAAATCCGACTGGGGAGAAATAATATTAGGATTTATTACTACAC
>JAWWES010000002.1:868672-895158 GCA_035583135.1 Lophotriccus pileatus
AACAGCTCCAAACACTACTGCTGCTCAGGGAAGAGGCAGCAGCTCGAACGCCCAGCAGCCCTTATCCCACAGGCAGCTGCAGTCTCCCTCCGGTAGTAGTCCACCAGCAATCCAAAAAAAAAAAAACCAGGGCAGCGATCCAAACGCCCGACAAAACTCCAGCCACCACCACAAACACACTCCCTCGAGAGAGTGAAACTGCCCCAACACCACCCAGGCCACACCCCCCATTCCCACCAAAGAAGCTCCTAGCCCCCTTCTGCTGCTTTTCCTAAGAGACAAAACCAGGCAATTAACATATCAGTACAGTTGGCTGGATCGTTAAGGTGAGCCATTAAAGGCTTGGAAAAACTGGTTTGACCAGCTCCCTTCCTCCAAACACAAGCAGGGGAAAAGAAACAAATTTTTAACTTAACTTTAAAAGCACAAAACAAAACATGACAGTTTTCTTCACAGTAGCTCATACAGTGCTTTTATTGCCTAAAAATGGTATTTAAAAGAACCATTAAGACTCAATTTGTGAGTTTTAGAAATCAGGCATTCCTTTATTATGATGTGCTTCATGGTCACAGCACACCAGGTGCCCTGGGAATCAGTTCACCGAAGTGCACATCAAGGCATTTTCACTGCAGCTTTATATGTCAGCATTACATGATTATTCATTGTTTGTTCCCCACACTCCTCTTACATATTCATGACACTTCCCAACACTTATTAACATATATCCATATCCTTAAAAGGTCTCCAAGGGTCTTCATCAGTCTTCTCGGTCTGAAGACCCTCCCCCCTCCCCCCCCAGTTCTAAGTGACCACTTTGTAAACTTCAAGACAGTGCATGTGGTTACAAAGGAACTGGGTGTTGCCTTGCTGGCTGTCTCAGTTCCCCTCCTCATTGTTTCCTCATTGCCTCAGTTAAATCTAGTTTCTGGGTTGTAAATGCTATCAGCTCTTGTTACATCTCTAACCCCCCAACATCACTGTGGTTTCGAGTTTCGACTAAAACAGTTCTGGTAATAAGTAACTGTAGTTTTTGCTGAGTAGGAAAGCCTTTTGTTTGTTACTCCACCTCACAAGGGACCAGACCAGAGGGTGTGCAGTAGGCTGGGAGGGGATACAAGGTATATCTATATGCACTAAATAACTTGCTTTATTTCCTTCTATTTTTCCACATATGACACTCACGGAAGGATTTGTGTGAGAGATTCAGGACAAACATACGTGATCGGACTAGCCAGTGTGCTGTGTTGTCCCTCGGGAATACACTGGCACAGACCAAGTCCCAGCTCCTGAGGAATGCCCCCACAAACACTGGAATCACTGAAACTTTCAAGTTTTGCTAAACCAACCTTGATATGCTTTGATGCACAAAGCCTTGGAGAGAGATATATTTCTGAGAACTGGACAGCACGAATGCAGAATTTGTAGACTACAAGGACATTTTGCAGAAACCAGAGACAAAGAGGAAACTAATCAAGACAACTCGACAATTATAACAAAACCCTACCTGGGAAAAAAAATAATAAAAATACTGAAAATGTAGGCTAAGCACAAAAAGCAAGATAGCATACTAATTGATCAAGAAAATTATATAATCCATAGCCAAATAGCAAAAAGTTTTGAAAGTGAGTGTGTGTGTTTGGAGAGTGACCACACACACACTCAGTGCTATGAACAAAGCACCACCTGTTTTCTTATACTGAAAATAGCACATCAAAGAGTTTAATGTATCTCAACATTCATAGCAACAATAGGGCACCACCATGAGTTAAGCAAAGCCCATACCTTTTTCCAAGCTGATCTGCTGGTATTCCCTCAGGAAGGTATTGGGTGCTCCCTCCTTCTCCATAGGTGCTCAGCACTGAGAGCAAGGCAGCCCCACAGCCCAGATGTGCAAGATTGGAGCTGCCCTCCTTTGCAGCAGCAGCTATGTGAGCACAGGTAATTGGGGCCAGCTGTGGTGCTGCAGCAGCACCTGGACATTAGCATAGCTAATTGGATGCAATCAAGCCCAGGCATGTGTTGGGAGAACCTTCTTGAAGGGCCAGAAGGACCTGGGGGATCTCAGCATCAAGTCGGGGTGAACCCAGGGCATTTGCTTTCTAAATTGGGACTCACCTGAGGGCTCAGCTGCCTTGGAAAGCATGTCAGGTGTCAGGCCTTCAAAATGGTTCTGGATCAGTGTGATAGGAAGCAAAGTCACGCCTTCCCCTGTGCCTTTCTTGTCCTTCCCAAAAACTGTATCTTCTCTTCCTGAGAGTTCCAGGAGTTTTATAAAGCCTCCATCATTCACCAGAGACCCAAATTCTCCCCAGTTTCACATGTGATATTTGGAAAACTCTTCTCTGTTGCTTGTGTGTAAGTCACATCCACCTAAAGGTACAGCGTCTGCGAGAGGAAAATGGTCAACAAAGAGATGTCCTTCAGTAACCGGTTGTGACTGAGCACAAACACTCTAAAATGGACCACTATTCACATACTACTTATTTTTAATGGTAAAGGTCTGCCAGTTGCTGGTATTAGTGTAAGTGTAGTCTAAAGTCAGCTTGAAAGTTGGCAAATTCATACTGAATTTGTAATATTTTACTGCCTCATAAAAGGCATCTGATTTGGACATGGTACATTTTTGCTGTGAGTAAGCATTTCTATGAATTTCAATACACAGTTTCCCACAGAGCAAAATTTTTACAGCAAGCTGCACATTTCTGAGCTGCATATGTGTGTGTGCTTAGCTTGCAGTTTTATGAGCAGTCCAGTTGTGGTTGCTGTCAGGTGTCTTTTTCTGCTGTGTGCTCTTCTTTAACTTCACAGCAAGTATAAAGGTTGTTCTGAGGAGAAAATCACCTTTCCACTGAGAATTAATCTTTTTTTGTGTGCTTGCTATTTCTGGCTTCCACTATTCTGCTGCTGTCAATATCCAGGTTCTGTACGTGGTGACCAAAAAATTGAGTGCTCCTTGCTTTCCTCCTTTTCAGTAATAATCTACAAATGTAATTATTTGTTTATGCTTTTGTGTATTTTTCAGTAAATTATTTTTGCCTTTTATATGGCTACTCTTCTCCAATTTAAGACTGAAATAGAGCCACACTGTTAAAACTATCCAGTGGGGACCACAGAAGTCAATACTTGTCCACGGCATATAGATAATTTCCTACCATTTTCAGGGTCCCCAAGATTTAAAAGGATTCTCAGTTAACTGTAGCAGCTCTGACATTGGACTAAATTGTCATGGATAGTTCAGTGAAGGTCTCTGCTCAGTTAATAGTAGAAAAAGGGAAGGAGACTAACATTGATAGTATTTATAATGTGCTTAGGTACAGTGGTAAAGTTGTCCTCAGTATTGATCAGTACAGGAAAAGCTATGTGACAAGAGGGGATTAAGGCAGAAGACACTATAATTTAAAAAGAAACTTGGAAGATAGGGTTGTTAACATTCAACACAAGACACGGAAGGCGATGTTTTAAAAATAAAAATATTTGAAATATTTCCGCGTACCTCATAATGCTGCAGATTTTCCCTCTGTCCCTGTACTTATATATAGAAACTATATTATAATGTGAATCATCAAAACAAAATAAATCCTAGTGGGGAGACGGGGGTGGTACAAATAGCAATAATAATGAATTTTCTTCATGGAGGGCTGGTAACTCTGTTACTGAGTGATGCAAATGAGATCAGAATTTAGTCCAAGTTCTGTTCTCCATTTCTAAACCAGTTACCTCCCACTGCAGCAGATGTGAATACATATGGGAGAAAGAACAGAACAGATCAGATCCATCTAGTGGGAGGACAGGAACAATGTACATATTGCTGTATTATATGTAACCACAAAGCAAAGTTAGAATTTTCTCATGGAACAGGAACACATGCATATGCTTTATATATGATATACTTGCATTTTTAATAAGTATTGCATTTAAAATCGTGTAAATTGATATCACATGAAGATCTGATAAAGGAACAGCAGAAGTTATGTCACCAGCTAATCTTAAAATCAACACATTCTACTATATCAGCTTTACAACTAATGTTAGCTTGAGTATTTTCCTGTGTTTGAGCTTGCAGTCCTTTAAATATTCCTAAAAGGAACTGAAGTATTTCTAGCAAGAAATAGGGCAAAGCGGAACATTTTTATTTCTAATTCTTCACCCTTGCCCTCTCTGTAATCTCACTCTAAAGAGTATTTTCTTGCCCTGTCTGTAATCTCACTCTAAAGAGTATTTTCTTATTCTTTACAGTGACTGGTGTCTTGGAATGCATTTTCCAAAGTAAGTCTGTGATAACCATTCATTTTGAAGGGATTCTGTGGATGTTTCTGTCAAATAGTAAAAAAGTTAGCTTTACAACAAAAGAGCTGAAGTCATGATAGAACATCATCCAGGAAGTTTCTGAATTGTAAAAAGATGTGAATTATGTAAAACTTAGTCTTGCCTGAAGGGTGAGAGACAGGAAGCCTTTAAGTTGACACAGCTTGTGGAGTGACAGACAGACCTTGTTCTTGTGTAGTTTTTAAAATAGTAGGAAATTCCAAAGTGAAAAGCTTAGTTAGGTTGAAAATCACACGGCTCCACAAATGTGAAGTAAGTGTATCCTGGGATGATTCATTTACTGGTGTGAATGTCCAGCAGCTTGGCACATGAGAGTCACCCACGTCTGGTCAAAAGTTTAATATGACATGGGCTTCATGAACACTTTCACCAAGTTTTCCAAGATTTTTACACATCTACACAAAACAGAAACAGTAATTCGACTACTGAATTGTTTTCTCTCTCTGTTCTATTTTACTGCAGAAAATGTTCTAAGAAAGGATTTGCTGCTGCCAGAGAAAACTGCTTTTGATGATGAAAAATGCATTAGATCAAATTATTCCTTTGAAATGGGCACAACCTTGCAGGAAGCAGATGAAGATGTTACGTGACAGTGGAGGCTGTAATTCTTCATGCTCAAGATGATGGAGATGCCCCCATTCTCCTGCCAGTTGTGTTGTACACCAGGTTTGCTCCTGTGCCATTAGCACATGGAACTGGCTGGAAGTAAAACCAGGCAAAAGACAGCTGAAAACCACCTAGAGGACAAAAGTTCATATTTCAGCAAAAGGCTCAGAAATAGTCTAAACCCAAAAACAGAGAGGAGGCAAAAAA
Organism: Lophotriccus pileatus; assembly: GCA_035583135.1. Lineage (NCBI taxonomy): Eukaryota > Metazoa > Chordata > Aves > Passeriformes > Tyrannidae > Lophotriccus > Lophotriccus pileatus. The sequence continues at coordinate 873,812 of JAWWES010000002.1, forward strand.
GAAATATAGAAAATGTAACTAAATCTAGAGCATCTCAGCTCTATTGAAATGAGACTTTTTTGGAGATGCCTCCAGTCCCTCATGCACGTGGTAAATTATTTCTTAATAAAACCTGGTATAAAAATTATGTAAGAAAAAAAAAGGACAAAATTAAGACCATGGTAATCAGCTATTGAACATTCACTATCTAGATTTCAGTGGAATTTTTTGTTATATATATAATATTAAATGCCTAAAAATGGTTGGGTTCAATCATATCTACTTAGGACTAATTTATTTGTCAAGACCCAGCATAATAAATTCTTAGGAGTCCTGGATTAAATGTCCATATGTCATATTGCTGTACTGGTTGGTATCAGATGATCTTATTTGCTCAGAAGCTTGTCAATACTCTTCAGGGCCTATTAATACCACCCAGATTTAAATTCTTACCTTAACCTCTCTACATTATTTATGCTGTCCAGAGGAAAAGATATAGGACCTCCAAAAGACTCTTCATAGCAAGAACTTTGTTTAACATTGTGGATTGCCTACTGCAATGTCCTTTCTCTATTAGTCAGATGCTAAACTGAGAGGAAATATTCTTCTAATTTAGATATTTTAGCTCGTTGCCAAATGGCAAGAAGGATAAATATCCTAATTTCTTTTCTTTTAAATACTTCCCTCAGGATCTCATTTGTTCTTAGGGGTAATTTACTGTTTTAAAAGAAGTGGGATTGAGCCTTTGGCAAAAAAAAAATGAAAGAAAAGTTACAGAGAAAAAGAATATTAGAAGGAATAAAAAATTAAGATGGCAAATAATTTAGCCATTTTTATGTGTCTGCAAAGCAACCACTTCTTATAGCTAATTAAATCAGGACATTTGGTACTATTTTCTGTCCAGATATTGATTTTTGTAATCTCCCCTCTCCAAAATTATCAACTTGAAGCAGATTTTTGAAATAAATTTCTGAAACAGATTTTTTAGACTGTAACAAAAAATGTACATTTCACCTTGAAATCATGAATCAAGTTAAAATGGAAGTCAGTGAGGGTAGATACAACAGAAAACAATCCACTCTAAAGATACCTATTTGTGCCTTTTAATTCACTTGGTAAAGAAAATTAGAAATGTTTTAACTTATTTGGCTCAAATGAGAAATGTTGGTTTGGGTTTTGCCATTTCAGGGATTCAGAAATATCTAAATCTCACCTCGCATCTCTTCCAGTCCATTTTTTCATTATTTCTGGTAGCTTTTCCAGGTTCTAGATTTTCAACATAAAATTGTATTTTCGTTAATAGGTATAACATAAAATGAAGATTTAAATACAGTAAGTGCATGCAGCACAAATCCTTTACAATAACGACAATTGGCCATTCAAACAAGCTCAGATTAACTGTGAGGTGTTCATACCTTTCCCTTCAAAGCAGTGCTGGAAGATGTGTGTTATGACAATTGTGACTATTAAAAAAAAAAAAAAACAAACCATAAATTAGGCTGTCCAATTAGGGTGTTTGACACTTCTAGCACAGAGGTATCAGGGTAAATGTGGAACCCTGTGCTTTACTGAAAGATAGACAAGATGATCTATATGTCTCCTTTACATGTACTTGATTTTTTAAAGTCATCAAAGCAAATGCTTCAGTCATAAGAAACTGCTGAAAATTAGACTTTGCAGTGCAAGATACAGTACTGCCTTCTACATCAGCAAAATACATCAATTATTTAAATGTATCTATGTTATGTACATTAATTATGTATATTAATGTATGTAAGTGTTACCCACACTCTGTAGATTTAACCTCATGTTTGCAAATCCCATTACTGATGGAGTTCATAATCCCAAAATCACCAAGGACCACGGAGCCTTGTAGTCTAACAGGACAAGACATGATTGCAAAATAAATAAATATATATTAAGTCTTGCAAGAGAATTTAAAAGTTGAACTGTATATATATATTTGAACTTTTCTAAGGCTTAGGTAAAAAGAGAGCCAGCTGAGCAGAATCTTAGCTGACATGAATACAGATGGTGCCCCAATTTCCTTAAGGAGATATCAGTGTCTAGTCTGTTGTATCCGTTCCCATAAGAATAAAAAGAGGGCAAACATTAAACCCTGTTGAAGAAACCCATATGAACACCCAAAGTGACAAAGTGTTCGCGAAGCAGCACACGGTGTTCCTTCTGTGTGCTAATTTGCAGCACAAATTTCTGTCCACTCTCCTCTTTTGTAGCCAGAACTAGTTCTCTTCGTGACTGAGGAGAGTGCGCAGAGCAAAACAGTCCTGGAAATAGCAATTTAATCAGTTGCTGACTGAACAACAGTTTAGACAAACAAATAGAGTCTTCAAATGCGGTTTTCTATGGGAAAAATGTTTCTTTTAAACATTTATTGAAAGGTCTGGAAAAAAACATTCCTATCATTGAAATTTTCCCTTACTTCCTTTACTTGTCTCTGCAGAGAAGAAGATGCTTGCATTGGACTAGAGGCTGATGAGCTCTTTCATATGAGATATTTTAATTACTTTGCTAGATATAAAATGTATAACATTTCAAATATTACTTTCATTGACCAAACTTTTCATAAAATATTTATTGCAATTATCTAATAGAGATCAACAGAAGCTAGGAAGCAGAAAGAAACACAAGTGGTCAGTGGAAAGGGAGAAGATTTAAATCAGTCTCACAGAAGTAAATGTAAGCAGAATAAAAGTTATTTTTGACATCTAATATCTGGCCCATAAAATGTGTAAATCAGGAGAGCAGAGCTCCCTTTAGAAAGGCATAAGGTTGTTTCTTTAGACATGAATAGCTCAGTGTGCAAAACAGTGGTTAACAGGGCATATAATTTAAAAATCCTGCTTCCACAACAGATGGCTTTATTTACCCTGTTTAGAAACTTGACGTGGGGGAATCTTCCACTGGAAGTGCAGTTGTGTGTGCTGCAAAATAATCAGATCTGGGTCAAACCTCAGACTGCTCTAATACTTAGTACTAATGTTTATGTAAGAGTGTCACAAACTGTGCAAAGAAGAAAAAGATCCAAATAATAAGTATATTTAGTGTGTGGTGTTTTCCCTCCTGAAGTAGTTGTGACTGTGTTTCAACTGGAGCATCCGTAAGGGAACAGATTTCCAGTGCTTCTTTTTCCCCTTTCCCACTACAGTGCTTGCAGTGTGACTGTTGCCACATCCTTTCTTGCTTTAAAAACCTGTAACCATTCAAAACTTCCAGTTTGCTTGCCAGTGAACCTTGACAAAGGTACCAAGTGAAGGTACCCTCTCCTAGTTTTTATGGGCAAGAACACTGTTGACCAGTCTGACCAGAGGGAAAGTAAAAGGTGCTGTAGCACAAGAGCATCCAAATAAGTAATCAAAAGGAGAGGCTTGGGAGTTATGGCTTGATTAGCTGGAAGTTCTGCAGTCCTGCTGCAACAAAAGCAACAAGAAATTATATGTGGGGTTTTTTTTAATTGCAGCATTAATTTCTGTGTTTGATTCTTCCCTTTTTCTCATGCTGCAATTTTGTTGACTCCCTGATTTTCACACTGTTGTCTGTCCAAGCTGTGCCTGGCTGCACAGAACAAGCCTGATATTTTGGCTCCATCAAACCCAGTGGCAAGTTGGCTGCAGAGAGGGAAGGATTTCATGTGTTCACAGCAGATGTTGTAAGTTGCCTCGAGGGCATTCTCACTGCAAAAACAGGAGAATACGACGAAATCTACTGTGTCTAACACGCCGAGCAATCAGCTGGAAACTTCTCAGAGTTTCAGTGTGCTGTGGAGATATTTTGCAACACATCAATGCCAGAAGTTGCTACTCCAACACTTTCCATAATGATTTCCAAGGAAAGAGCTCTACAAGCTGGGGAAAATGGATGAGTTAGGTGCTGTGCAAATTTGTGTGTTATTCGACATCAGCCAACTCATTTGAAGTGTCAGTTTGGAGAATTTGTCTCCTTACTCTGGTGATGATAGTTTTTTAGGATAATTGATAACTGCTACAACAGAATAGTTCTTTTCTTCTTTAAAATTTTGGGTATAGCATAAATTTCTTTTTAGGAAGCCTTGGGGGCTCACTAACAGAAATTAATTTTTCTTATGAGGAAATTAAAAAAAAAAAAGGCAGAAAAATCAATTAATGTATATTCCAGAAAAAATGCTTTGTATTTGTCTCCTTCAAAACAGTGGATGAAATTGGAGGGGACAGGCAGGAAGGAGAGGGAAGAAAGGAAAGAAGGGGATGCTGTTTTTTCACATCTCTAACAATACCATTTATTTTACTTTTGAATTTTTTCTTGGCCTCACTTTTGTCTCCTCAAGGAAGCGAAGTTACTCAAATTGCTCCTGCATGTGTTTTTTCTATTAATACCACTTGCAAGCAGCGTTCCTGCAGAGTTTGACTCTGTGTCTTTCCTCAGCCACATCTGCCAACTGCTCAAAAGCATATGCGCAAAATCAGTGACATTGAAGGTCACCTCCCTGGTAACAAGCTGGTCACCAGGAAGGCCTAGACCAAAACTATCACAATAAATAATTAATAAGAGATTCAGTATTATCTTATTATTAATAGTTTAATAGTATAGATTTTTGTTAGACTTTGTCATTGTGCCAATGGACCTAAAAATTCACAAGATGTTTTAGTGACTTAAAATCACTAAAGTATTATCTGACAGGGCCCTGTTGGAGTTGTTTGATGTTTTAAGTTGTGCTGATAGTGATGGATAACTGCTTCAGGCACCAGGCCTTCCAGAGTGAATTATCATTCTCTCAGAAAAGTCAGGGATTGCGGAAGGTGAACATGGAAAGTCGGGCCCCTGTGAATGAGTTCCGCCCTCCTTGGTGGACACACAGCCTCCTGTAGGGTGTGGGAAGCCCTGTCCTGTCTGCTGGAACTTTCCCTCAAAGAAGAGCGTCTTGCCTTATTGGGACCTGGCACTGACCTGTAACTTGGACATCAGAAGAGGCAGATATTTTTAGGCCAATGCAGTCAATCCTACTAGCAACAGGCACCCAAGGCAAAGAACCTGAGTTGTCTGTGTGTTGAATGGATGTGACACCAAACACTGTAATTAGGGAGACAGAGAGACAGAGTTTCGGGCTTTTTAGTTTAACACATCATTAACAAGAAACAAGCTTTGATTTGAAAGAAAAAGAGAGAAGACAAACATTAAAATTGTTTTCAATCATTTAAGTTACATAGTTCTCACTCCAGAAGCTTTGATCATGCATAATCCTGTTGAAAGGCTGACTTGCAATCAGCCTCACATACATTATGTTGCAATGCTGTGGCACTAGTGCATGACAGAAATTTATTTTCCATTAATTCATTCTTTGCTGGAAATATAAACACTCTATATGCTTAACGGCCCAAAAAATGAATGTTATTGCTTTTTAAAATTGCCCTTTAATGAGAATTTTGCTTGCTATTACAAAAAAAGTCTCAGTGCCTGAGGACCATCTTTCAAATGCTGACACACCTATTTTCATCACCAACAGTGTTGAACAATCCAAACAAAATCATCCCAGACACTGCTTTTAGTAAAAGCAACCATGTTTTTTAACTGATGAAAATAGATGTTTACAGCATCTGTGAACCAGGACTGATTTTAAAGTAGCTTTTCACTGAGCTTATGAAAATTTTCACATCTTCTCCAATGCAAGCTGTGCAAAGACATCTATGGAGCAGTTGTTTTCTAAAGAAAAGGTGTGTGGGAAAGGCTCCTGCAAATTCCAGTCAGAGCCAGTGCACCCAGCTCTGCCAGCAAAGAAGAGCTGCTTGTAAGAGCTTCTGTATATTAACAAAGCACCTAAATGGGTAACAACCAACAGCACAGCTGTGCACTGCAAAGAAAGAATGGAGTTCAGACTGCTATCGGTTTTACAGAACATTAAGTAAATCTGGATTATCCCACCTGGAGTTTTTCAAGCAGACTTGTGAGAGCAAGAGCTTCAGGCAGTCAGGATCTGAAAGGAAATAGTTACCCAGAACTGTTGATACAAATCTTGTATTTCAGGATTAAAAACCCTTCTTCCCAGTTTTGCAAACTTAAAGCATTACAGGAGAAACAGAACAATTCCTTATCTTACTTTCATACATAAGTAAGGACTTCTGACAGCTTCTGGTGAGTGATATTATATACCTGTGGAAGCTGGATTTATTCCACTTTTTTCTTCCTGTTTTCCACTTTCTTCTTCATCCTTTGCTGGGAGATGGAAGGGGGGGAATCCTTTCAGCTTATTCTATTTACAAATGTTAAACTGCAAGGTACTTTGGAAAACTCTAAACATACAGAACGTAGCACTGTTGCTGACGAAGGAAATAGCTGAATAGCCTATTGAAAGATTTTGCGATTATTGTACGTAGCAAAAGTGCAAAAGCAAACATTTCCTCAGACTTCCAGGTCTGCTTTTTCATAGCTCGTTATAGATCTATGATAAATTCTTTGGCTTGCTTCTTAATGTTAGGCCTGTCTATAGTTAAGTGGGTAATTTTTGACTGCCACTATTAATATAAAGAACATTTCCCTATTCATGGCGGTGGGGTTGGAAGCAGATGATCTTTAGGATCCCTTTCAACCCAAACCTCTCTATGATTCTATGTAAAAAAAAAAAAAAGGTTTACTAAACTAATTGTTCTGGTTTTTCCATCATACTGGGGAAAGAGATAATACACACATGAGCACACTCAAACATGAACTATGAATAATCTTCATCAGAAGTCATATTTCCATTATATTCTAGTAGGATACAGAAATATCACAGCTAAAAATATTTCATTTTGTCTTTCTGATGTCCTGTGGTGTTGTTCTGAGAGGGAGATAGAGAGCTATAGGCAGTCATGGGTGTTTTTGTAACTGTTCTATTCTAATTCTATATTAAAACAGGAAAAAAAAATGAAAGCAGGACAGAAATAAAGTTTAGGAAAAAAGAGTTTACCTCCACTCAGTTGTCAGTGGTGTTTGTTCACATCACAAAACCTCCTTTGCTGTAGTTAATTGGGCTGAGGGGGTGGCGGGTTAGGGAAAGATAGAAAAAGCTCTGCATTTATCACTTGATAATGCATTTTAGCCGTTTGGCAGCATATTAGGATACTTTCCCCCCACCAGACACCTGCATTTGTTTTGTAACAAAGCTTTCTTATCTTAAATCAATACTGGGCAAAAGAAAAGAAATTAAACATTTTTTGAAACTTAATGAAATGAAGTCTTAAATGAAAAACAATCAGCCTGAGAAATAAATATTGTTCAGAAAAATGTATCATCTACTTTTCTCCTACCAAAATCTGCTGATGGTATTATACAGTAACTAATTAGTGCTCACAGGAAGAGAGAATTTTTATTTATTTTGGTTACTGGCTTGGTTGTTGATCTGAAAGAGGAAGCTGGAAAAAAAAAAGTGATATTAAAGAAAACAATGCTTTCTATATTATTTATACAGAAAATAATCTGAAAGCAATGCAACATAAAACTGTGCTGCTTTATTACAAAAAAAGTTCACTGTCACTGCATTTGTAGTGACCCATCTGGTGTTTTCACATAGCCAGGGAAGTTTTACAGGAAATATCTCATAATGTACCTGCTGGAGATGCACATAATTTAGGGAACCCTGTATATTCCCAGGACACTGCTGAGAACAGCATAAAGAAATACTTTCTTTCCTGGTTTAATTTCCAGCATATCTGTTTGTACGAACTGAGCACTACTTCATTATGGATAAATACATATTTTTTTCCCCTACAGGCAATCACCACATAACAGATAGAGGCTGCAGGCCTTAACTATGCATAAATAAATAGTCCCATAAGGCCTTCCACTGAGACTGTATTTTCTGATGTTCAAAAACACAATCTCCTGCTCTTTTGTTAGATCTCTAATTTCACTGTGCACCTAAAAATACAGGACAAGGAACCAAGTCAGATCCTCACACACTGGGAAACCCATATATGCCCACAGTATATAGAATTAATGGCTCAGAAAGTCACTAGGAAAGAGTCCAGTCAGGATTTGATACCAATCCATGTCTATTAGGCATGAATTGGAACTTCAGGGTAACCTTTTTTACTGCACTGCTTAATATTTTGTCCTTGATACCACCAGGCCAGTTCAAAAACTGAACCAAAAAATAAATCAGTTTAATTTGAAGCAAATATACATAAATACATTTTCCTTGTTTAAGCAAAAAGGTCATTTGCACACAAAATATTCTGACTCATCTGCAACAAAGCAGGCTGCTCTCAAAGCCTGAAGTGTAAGATTAGATTGCAAGAAACAGCTCATCGGGGGTGCCTACAGACCCACTCTCCACCAAGCCAAGAATTTTACTGTATTTCAATGGAAAACTGTTGTTTTGCACAGTGTCCTATTCTGACCATAAACTTGTGTAGGATACAAACTGGTGACATCAAAGAGGAAAGAAAAGCCCTGCATGAAAAAAGTTTACCATTACTTTCCTCATCTGCTTTACTGGTGTCTGAAATAAAGATTAAGTGCCAATTATAAAAGACTTAAAGAATGAGGAGGAATAGGTCTCCCTAGTACCTGGAGTCCTGTTTCTACGGGTAAGGAAACTGATATCTGTCTGCTGAGTTCTGTCCTCATAACCTGTCTGTCTATAGTACCCTGTAGCACTGGGAAGTGGTACAGATGGTAATAAGCTGGAACCTCAGATTAAAAATATGTACAATACAAAGAGAGACTACACAAATTGAAATTCCATCATTTTAAAATTATCTGCGGAGGAAGACAGTGGTGTAATTAAAGTACTTACATTTCTGAGCAGGATAAATGAGGTCAACTCAAGTTGCTCTGTGCACTGGAAAATAGGGGGGAAAAGGAATTTAATTGTTAGTTAAATATAAAATAAACTTGGAGCAGATGTTTCTAACTACTTTTTCATGTACAGAATTATAGTGAAAATGTAGCTGTATCAAACACAGAAAAAAATTACTAGCTCATTCAAGAAAGAACTAAAAAGAAAACACACAGGCAGTAGGCTACAGAAAGAACATGGAAGAGATGGCAGTTTTCATGGAACAGTGTAACTTTCAGTACAGAAGAAAGAACAAATCAGTGCTTTAATGACAGAATAGATATTGAGATTACGCACAGCAGGTCAGCAAAACCTGCCTGGATTTCAGAAGAATAGTGCACAAACTGAGATTTTAAGAGCAGAGTGAACTTTTCTTGACTTCTCTGCTGTCCTTGCACAACGCATCAGGAAACGTTCCCTTTGGCTCACATACCCAATTTGTACCTCTAATACCAACAGAAACACTAAACAACAAATTCAGCAAATACTAAACAACATCAAACACTGTTCAACAGCCATTCTCCACTTAATCAGGAGTCAGCCTTGACCATGCAATTAGGTCATGTAAGAGCAGAAGCAGCGCCAACCACATCTGCTTTACGTAACTCACTTCAGATCTTTCTCAAGGTCAGGAATGTTGCCAGTCATACAAAATGGATGGTGTTGCTTCTTCCAGGAGTTTGAACCCTGTGGTCTAGACACCCTTGTTGTGGCATTGTCTCTGCCATCATTGGCCTTCCACAGCATATCCAGCAATGCTGAAATACAGAGAACTTTCAAAAGACAGCTGATTCCCTGGAGTCCTTCTCTAAAGAAGGCCTCCTCTTTCCCAAGATTACTGATGATATTTTGACGCAGAACACTTGGCATACATGCAATCCATGCCAAAAGTCAAACTATTCATTTGAGGATTTAGTTCTTAAACCTTCCAGTTTTCCCTAAGAGATGTAAGTCAAGATGTTCTGTTGCCTGAAGGAGATCAAGAGCATCACTGGGATTTCCTTATTTTATTCCTCTAAACAGTTCCTACCTGGCATGTCTTAAAAGTCATTTCAAACTGAACATGAACACCCAAAGGCACAGGTGAGTTTCTGTGCCAGAGAGCTGTGCTCAGGCCATGCCCTTGATCATTACTAACCAGATTTCTGAGGAGGCTCCCATGTCAGCAGAAGGTCAGGATTGCCTCAGCATGTGGTTGATACCTGGCTCAGAATATTTCACCATAGCGCTGTTGAGTCTCCACCCTTGGAGATACTCAAAAGCCATCTGGAGGTGGCCAGCTTGAAAAGGGGTTGGAGAAGGTGACGTCCAGAGATGCCTTCAGCCTCCAGCATTCTGGATACTGTCACTATCAAAGGCTTAATAGGCTTTAGTGGTCCACATGAAGCTCTTTTCAACCCATAGATTATCTGTTTCCTCCTTTATCAGGCCTTAAACTCTGTCTTTCTTCTCCATTTGAATCTTCATGATTGCACCCTGGGTTGTATGAATGAAACTATTAAGCACATGGAGACCATTTCAAGTTCAAGATTCCCTCTATGGATATTGGTACCTTGGCTCCTTGAGTGGCAATTTTCAAGTCATTATTCTAATGGATATTATTATTCAAGTTTCTTTGTGATAATTTTTTTATGTGTGATTTCCCCTTTATTTACTATATTTTATTGTAAGCTGATAAGAAGAGCAGGAAGCCAAAAAAGAATAAAGCTCCAGTGGTACTTTCCTACAGTTAGAGAAGCTGATTATGTGCCATTTCACCCTCAAATGGGATCTTTTCTAGCTCTCCAGAAGAATCGAATAATCTTCCTTTTGCCTACCAAAGCAACTTGGTGAACAAGGATTTCCAAAACAATTAGGATTTGCTAAAAAAAAAATCTAAATTCATATAATCACCAAGTCTATATTCTGATTCGCTATGTTACCTTGCTAATTAAACATGAATGACTTTCAGGTAGACATGAGAAATGTAATCTGCTTTCTCAGCAATCCATCAAGAAGAGAGAATGTCCACATTTGCTGTTGTACCTGTCAGATCATACAATCATAGATTGGACTGGGTTGGAAGGGACCTTAAAAATCATCTCGTTTCAACCCCCTGCCATGGGCAGAGACACCTTCCACTAGCCCTTGTTGCTCAGTGCTCAATCCAATGTGGCCTTGAACCCTTCCAGGGATGTGACAACCACAACTTGCCATGGATGTGAGCCCCTCACTTTTGGCTGCCCTTCTCATGTTGTGTTTTGGGGATGCAGTGCAGTGTCACCTTTCTGGTACTGCAGGACACAGCAACCAGCAGATTAGCACACCTCAGGCTGGCAGGTTTTGGAAACAAGAAAGTGAAACATGAGGGTCAAAGTGAATACAAGGGCCAAAAGAGAGCCATGGTCCAGCAGGGTGTCCTTCGCAGGCCCCAAAACGCTCTTGTTCAGATGAAAGTAGCTGATTTCATCTAAACATTACACAGTCCTATGGGAACAGGAAGGGTGAAAACAGGAGGCAACTTCAAAAAAGAAAAGATTTAGGATTTTCAGGGCAGGGTTTATTGCTTTGTTCTACATCATTAATTATACATATCATGCATCTGATCTGACAGTTTTCTAGTGCTTTGTAGCTTAGGTGAATCTTTTCCCTGGAGGGAAGGGGGAGGGAAGGAAAGAGAAATTAAAAACTTGCCAGGGTTAAAACACAGGAGGAGAGATCCCTTGTCAGGTTATTTATAATTTTTTTTAAGTCTATACAGTTGCTGACCAAAATTTTCAAAGCAAAAATTTGTGTCTGAAACTCAAATCCTTAAATTCACACTTCAGAAAGGTGAATGAGAAGGCTGATATAATGCTGAGCAGACAGGAATCCCAGAAATGCCAGAGAGCTGCTGAATGCAGTGAAGGCTGAAAAATCAAGCCAGCAAACTGCAGAGACTACATTTTCGGGTTTTTATGAAGATACAGTTGCTGAAAATTCTCAGATTAGTTGGAGACTAGAGCTGTGCTTATCCTACAGGAGGAAAAGGAAAATATATAATTTAAATTTAGATGCTAAAATTGAGGCCTAAGAAAACTTGTTTCCCACCTCTCAAAATAATATTTGGAACTTCACCTGTAAAATGGCTGTAACATTTTTTCCTACCATTTCTGCTGAGCTCAGAAGGTCTCCAAAGGCCCAACTCCCTTACTATGCTTATGAAACTTATGTGCATAAATATGCCCCATTTATATGTACATCAGAATAATACCACACCAGCCTGGGGAGCACAGACCAGTGCAGATCTACTTCTTAAAAATCAGACCTGATTATTAAAAGTCAGTCTTAGTTGATCACCCCCTTAGCCCCCTCTCTGCTTCTCCCTGCAGCCTGCCTTTTTTGGGTGCCCATCCTTCAGAATCAGACCTGTCCGTGCCCCAGGCAGGCACAATGCTACACCACCTTCTTCCCTCCCCACCCAACCAGTAGAATAACGTGGCTCTGTGATTTTGGTGACAGAGTGGCTGTGGGCTTTGGATCCTTTTTTTGCTTTAGGACCTCACAAGTGAAGAGACTTTACTATCAGGACCTGGCTGAGCACCTTCCTAGCACATCCTGGAATGGTCCTGTCTCAGCCAGTTTTGAGTTTAGTGATTTATGGGAGAGATTTTAGGCTTCCCAAACGTACCGCCTATTAACAGGCAGCTTGACAATCAGCTGTCTCCTGCCCGCAGCTTTGAATGAAGTGCATCCCCCTCGCCCGTGCTCCGCCACAGCCCAGGAACAGCGTGGGAGCTGCCAAGCCCCGCATCCAAACTCCCGGTTTGCCGAGCCCAGGGGCTCGCACGGGCAGCAGTCACTCCTCATAAGGGTTTACACCTCTTCTCTGCGCCCTGAAGCCTTGTTTTTAGATCACCCAACGCCAGCCTTCTGTGGCTGCCCCTCGCTGTATTTAACAAGTAGCTTTTGTTTCAGCAGCTTCTCTGCTAATCCCGCGTTAGGGTGCGATCGCTGTTGACGGGGTGAGCCCCTTCGTGGAGCTGCTGCTGCAGAGGACCTTCAGCTTAAATGGAAGTGACAGCACTTCAGCGAGGCCCAACGAACAGTCTTTGACAGAATATAGACTCACGAAGAGAAGTAATTCTTGCTGTCATAAAACACTGCTTTTTTCAAACGTCAGCACCATATGGCCCCGTCGCCAATAGAGCAACTTCTACCACCATCTACTGGCAAGCGAATAGAAATGAAGAAATGAAAGAATAGAGGGAGTTAATTGCCTTGGAGTGGATCTCACCTAAAAAAAAAAAAAAAAAAAGGAATATTAGTATACGATCATCTTTCAGATGACACTAGGTAGTGCCACACTAATGACAGCTCTCCAGTACTGGTGGGGGAAGAGCCTGAAGAATGAGCTTCCAGGTATAGCCTGTTCTTTCCTTGCAGCCCACAGATGGTACTTCACTGTTCGCTTCTGCCTGGCTGTTCTGCTCTCTGCTCCACACTGACTGGGAAAACATCACCAGGAGAGCAGTAAGGGCATTGCATCGAAGTGCTAGAAACACAGAGTCCTGAGAGAAGATTTGTGTATCTTAGAGAAATTCAGATTAGATGGAGCTCTGTCAATGCTACAAAGTAACTGGGAATTATAAAGGAATTTTAAAAAAGACTGTACTGTAGTACTATGATTCACTGAAAGTCTAATCCAAATATTATCAAATAAGAACACCTTTTTTTACAGTCTGTTGGGAATTAAAGCAAGAATTAGGCAGAGTGTATTGAAAGGGAAGCTTGCCTCTTCGTAAAATCTTTTCTGGTTTACCTGTAAATCTGCCTTTTCTCAGAAGGATGATTGTGTAGTTGACTTAGAGATAGTAAGCACAGGTTCCTGGGAGGTTTCTAAGCTTTAACATTATTCAAGTCTAAAGAAACATGCCGGCAAAGAGCATCTTAGTTTAGGAAATCATAGTGTATTTCCCCATTTTCACTGACACTGATTGAAAATTAATTGAGGGTCTTTGATCAGGTGAATAAATTAATGCTGTTGTATACAATCACTTTTGGTTGTTTTCTCTGCATAAATCAAGTCCAGAAGAGGTCTTATCTAAGACACTTAGTCCCAATTCTTTTTACTTGACAGTTAAAACAGATCAAGATGATTTTGTGTTTATTTATAGATTCTCACAAGGGATCATAAAGAAATGCATCAACACCTATGCCAGAATCAGGTATTCAGATTCACAACCAGACAAACCAAACCCCTCACTCCACATTTCTTCTTGAGCAGTGCATGGATCATCTCTGCTCTAACCTAAAGGACAAATGACAATCCAGATCTGGCCTTCTACATAAATGTGAAGATGTCTGACAACCAGTCACTCTCTTGAAGAGACTGTAGTAGGCAGTAGTCATCAACTTTCAGGCTTCCAGACGGTGATGCTGATTCATTACCTTATAAATCTTCACAGTCTCTGCTATCCTTTACTGGATAGAGGGCAGAAACTACAGCTGAATGCCAAGGAGTAGGAACTGGTACAAATATGATGTAACACAGTGAAGTCCTGAGCCAGAATCTGTTGAACCAGCCAAATTGCATCCCAGTGAAACAGCTGAAACAAAAAAATCATCAGTTCTGATAAGTTGTGCTCTGCATCAGTGCCCAACACCAAGTACTGCCAAGATGTTTTACTATATTTCACTTAAAGTAACCCAGGCATTTGGAAGCTTCCAGAGACAGTACAGACCCCTTCTGCCTGTTTCCATCAGCTGAGAAAACACCAGTGCTCCCACAGTTCACTGCATTCCTTGAGAGACTGTGATATTTTCTATAAATTTTACCAAAAAAGTGGTGATCCAGACAAAGTTCTGCACAGTCTCAGGACACAGATCCCTGGATCACCATTCTGCTTCACTCAGGAGGCAATTCTTTTCCTCCCTGAAGTGATAGGTTTGTTGAAGAAACCCATCCTCAGGTGAGAGTTGTAACAGCTCCTGCTTTAGGACTAGTGCTGAAATGACCACTCAGATCTAAGATGGGAAAACATCCCTGTCCTTTGTTTCATATGCCAGCTACCTATCTATGGTACTGTCCTAAAACATATATGGAGCCCTAACCATTGAGATAAAAATGTCAGTGAGATCCAGACTTAAATTTGAAGAGTTCACCAGTAAAAAAATATGAAGTGCTGCAGAGCCTGTGTTGTGAACTGTCTGCTGCTTCTGCCTCACACCCTTTGCTCCACCAGCTCCTCCTGGATTGCCAGTGGCTCTCGAATCCCATCCTGACAGCTCTGTAACCCGTTTGATTTTGGTCAGTGCTACCACACGTATGTACAACAACTGTGCTCCATGTCTGCCTCACTTCTTTTTCCCTTCACCAAATATCAGCAGTCCTCTCTTCTTTTCTAGGCTCCCTTCCCTGGCACCTCCTGGGGACGCTGCCTTTGTTTTAGGCCACAGCCTCTAGGTCTTATGGATGAATTCTCATTTAAAAGAAAATCTGACATGTTTCTTCTCATGCCAGAGGGCAAAAAAGACCACCATGTGACAGTTCTGAAAGTTCTCCACGAAGTATCTGAGAAGTAACAAAAAAAAACAAGTAAAGTAGTTTGTCAGAGCCTCTCAGCACCAAAATAATGTAATTTCTCTGATATTTTGTAGTTCATTTATTTTGCAGCTAAGGTTAGAAAATTAAAAGTCAATAATTCTGGTTTTTTTTTTCCTTTTTCCACTTCTTTTTAAAATAGCACTGTAAACAGTGTTATTTCTTGAGAATACCTATTACTTTGCTTTAATATTTTGGGGTTTTTATAGGGTCAGGTATTCCAAGGAATGTTGTTTCCCTGCATGAAAAAGCCTAAATAGCCTAAATATTTTATTTGGTTTCTTAACCTTTCCTTTAAAGCTAATTGGTTTTTGTTCTTTCTCCAAGCCCTATGACTGCAGAAAGGCAGCTTTGTGGTAAAGGCATAGGCAGGGTTAAGTCTTGATTCTCTGTCACAACTACGTGACTTCCCATATGTCCTATTTCTGGGCTTAATTCTGACAATATAAATCCTGTCAGATGCTGCAGGTACACGGTGTCTCCATTTGCTACTCATTATTTTATGAAGACATTCAGCACACCATAGATTTGAGCTTCGTTGGTGCCAACAGCTCCCAGCTGGGTGAGACAACAGAACCGAGATCTCTGTGCTTCTATCTTCTTTAATAAAGAAAATTTGGAGGCATTGAAAGCATCTAAATACTTATAAATCCATCAAAATTCAGGTATTGAGGTCTTCTTTTCTCAGGTGACTTGGGCTATGGATGCCTAGTCACTACACTGTGTATAAGTCAGGAGGATTTACACACCCCTGAGGATTTTATTGTAGCCACGGTTTCTTCTGTTGCAGCAGTGCAACAATGTTTATTAATTACTCCAAGACCCTTAGATGAAAGGACTTGTAAATGTGGAATACATTATAACATCTCATTAATTCATTTCATAAACTACCTCAATGACCCCCTCCTGATGTCCTTCTGAAGTTGCTCCTGCATCTGGAGCTGTTTCCAGCTACAGCTGAGATTAGCATTAGACAAAATGCAAATTTGAATAACCTGGCTATGAAATGGAAAGAACAGGCTGTTCACAGCATTTTTATTTGCATTATTATATATTTTTATATATCCTGTAAACAATAATGAACAAGCAAATGTTGACTGTCAGGCTGCTTTTTCTGATTAGTTTCCTCATATTAAGCTATGATCCTCTACATTTCCCTTCAAACCCTGTTGCCTGAATTATTCATTATTATTCCAACTAAAATAATTCTTCAGTTAAACTCTTCTTCATCTTTATAGCTTCTTTAAGTATCCAAAGAGTGCTGTACATGTACTAGGGAAACAACTTCCCTTGAGCAAACAGGAAATACCTATTCATTTGCTATGAAGAAGAAAAGGCCATTTTAAAATGAATGGATGAAATAAACCCAACAAAACCAGTGCTATATGGTTCAAGTGTGATTCACCAGTTGCAGCTGCTTTAAAATCATCCTCCTCTCTGAAAAATGGTAGGGGTTTTTTTTCTACAAGGGAAAAAAAAACAAAAACAAAAACAAAAACAAAAAAAAAATCTTGAGGGTAAGATTATCTACTTATTTGATGTAAAAGAAAATAGTTCACTGTAATCAGTTCTCTTCATCTCACTAATGAATAAGTCAAATTAATTTCAGGACCAGATTAGAGTTTCTCATGGATGTGACATTCCCTGGAATGCTATTAATGCTTTGTGCTGCTCATATGGTGTTCATTTGGAAGTACCTATACACTGCTTGGAGCACTTAAAGTGATTACATGGTAGGTGTGTTTATATATAGTGTGTAATCATCTCAAATGCTGGGATTGCAATGTGAATAGGTAATAAGAAGTAAACTCTACTTTTGATTACACAGGCCTGTGATTAATTGTTTGAACTTTGGCAAATGAAAAAGAATTAATTTAAAAAAACACTACCAAAATCAGCAACTCCTGAAAATGGACTGTTATTATTTAAGGTTAATATATAGTTTATGGAGTTTTTGTGCAGAGTGTTGCACTTTTTTGGGTTTTGTTTAATTTTTTATTCAATTTAGTTTATTACTTCTTTGATTTCCCATAATAATGCTTGTGCTTATATACTGCCTTTCTGTTGGGGCTCATAAAGTATTTTACAAACATTAATATATTTTTCTCGCACATTTTATTTACCTTTCCCTTCTAATGAAACTATCACAGACTAACTCCATATAAATTAATTCCTCCTTTTCCCTCTTTTTAAAGATGAGGACTGCACTTCCCTTTTCCAGGGTCTGGGACTTAATAAATCCTCCAAGCTTTCTCAAAGATAACCCTTGATGCCTTCACTTGATTCAACTCATTCTTAGCTCACTGGGAGAGTCCAAGTGCACGCAATCTCACAAGTGGGACCTTGCTTTGTTCCCTCTGATGATTTCTTCTCTGGTTGCAGCCCCAAATCCTGTTTCTTCACCACTGCAATGTGCAGCTGATCTTCCTACTGGGAGCTGAACTCTGGTCCATAGGGAAAAAAGTGGTATGAAGTATGTTAGCTTTCTCTGGGCATTCCTCCTATTCCTTCCACTTCTTGTAAAAGACTGTTACAGAAATACAGATTTGGCAGGAAGCTCGAGAACTGTCCGTGAGAAGTTCTTTAACCAATTTCATTCTGCTTGGCATTCAACGATTTCACCCACATGGCTACAATATATACGGCTATGGCACAACACTTGATATCAGAAGAGTTCAAAGGACTTTCCACAAGGACTTTTTAATAAGGTAAAAGTAAGTAAAGTGACTTTCCTGCGGGCACCGAGCAAGTTACAGGCTGAGCCAAGATCACAGTCCAGATATCCCAAATCCCAGGCCAGTGCTCCATCATTATGCCATCCAGCCTCCCATATTATTAATGCTAAACCTAAATATATCCTTGTAGCAATTGATTTAATGCCATTAGTTTCAGTCAGCTAATCCAAAGCTCCTTTAATTATCCAGACTCCAGGGATTTACTTGAACAGAGAACTTCAAGATTGATCCAGAAAATAATATCATAACTTTCCCAGGAAGCCTAGCTAGAGTTTTGTAGTGGGAATGGTATTCTGAAGGGAAATGATCACCTAATGATCATCTAAATCCACTGAAAATCAAATGGTAAGATTACATTTAACTGAGAAGGTACATTTGTGAGCAGGCCCACAATGGTTTTATCTCTTTCCTTTCAGATGATAACATTCAATAAAGATGTATGGTAGTAATTAATGGCCTGAAGTCAAGATAATGATCATGATACATGAAAAGAAAATTAAGTAAAAAATCCCTAGAGTTTTAAAGAGATACTAGAATGAGTGGAGTAGGAGGCTGTAGAAAAATTGCATCCATCCACTACCTCTTGCAAAAGAGCAGATACAGGATCTGTGTGGATTACTGAAACACAGCACATTAAACTACAACGAAAGGAAGATAAAGTGTCTGCACGTACAGCCATGAAAAGGACTTTGGAGTGCCTAAGTACTCTGACAGTGCCTAGAAGGGAGAAGTTCAAAGTCCTCTGAAGGTGGCAGAGAAGTTGAAGAGCTCAAATTTACATAACTCTGTGTGTGAGAACGCAGCAGAATTGGGAGAGCGAGACAAATATGTGCCATGAGAAAGATCTAGAAGAGATAAAGAAATCCTCACATCAACTGAGGCAAGGCAGTTTTCTATGTTTTTGGCTTTCCTAGTTCACCCTGTTGAACTAGGTGGAAAAAGTGAGGGTAAATACATTTTTCAGTCTAGTATCTCAGATCTATATATAGAGTTTCTCACCTGGATTTCTCCATGCTGTAGTTTCAAATTGCTGTAGCTCTCAGAAAGCTCTGCTTATGCTGTGTGTTCTCCAGGACTGTGTATCAAAAAATGTAATACTCTCTTCTTTACATGCCTGTTGTATCTTTTCTTCGCAGGACACCTGTATTTTCCTGTCCAGCCAGCCTTGTTGGTAGTATTTGGATCAAACATCATTCTTTATAGTGCTTTTTAATTACCATTATATAACAATCCCAATTTCTACGGTTTATGTCAATGAAATCTACCATATCTTTTACAATTTAAAATAAATAAATAAATAAAGCATACACAAATATACTTTTTATAAAGTACATAGAAGTATATTTTAAATATGCTTTTCATGACAAAGCAGAAAAGACAAGACGTTTAGGCTGCAGAGCAGGTTTGCATGCAAACCTCTGAAGTCATTCAGAAGAGATGTTTATCTCTAGGCAGAAAGCAAACACCTCTCAGTACTCATCTCATGTGATTGATATCTAAGTGTCAGAACTCGAGCTCTGGATCTTCAATAAATTGCTCATTCCACACATAATGTGCTACTGTATCTGTATCTGCCATGAACTCTGAATTTAGTGCTGCTCATTTTGTATCAGGCTGTTTATCACCTTCCTGGTCTCAAACACAGGAGCCGTCAAACATCTGCTTCATGCACTCAACTGCCAGGTCTGAACTTGGAGTACTCAAAGCCAGTATTATAAATCTCATAGACAGTAATTTGCAGCAGTTTATCAACATCCACTAGTCACTGCTCATACTGCAGCACTCCACAGTCCTCCAAGCCTTCATCCATGCCCATGATTTCTGCTAACAGCCCATCAGCAGCCGCCACCTAAGCAACATGTGGTCACAAACATTGCATCAGCCCCCACCACAGCAATATGTGGCCTCATAAATATTTCTGATGGCCCATCCAAGAAAAGAAAAATTGTAAGAAACCTACTTTTTCCTTCCTAAAACTACACGATGTCTCCTAACTTGGCCTGTGTTTCCTAGTTCTCTGTAGCTGTATTTTCTGAATCAAATTCCAGTAAAAGTGTCAAATTGAATAGTTCTATCACATTTAATAGAACGGTTTTTATTGACTTGTTTTGTTTGCTTTGTCATTTTTCACCTTCAGGACTGAGAAGCACAAGCTAGGGAATGTCAATTTTATCTTATTTTGGACACCAGTAGCTCAAGAATGAACATTAAAACATGGAACAACAGCTGCAGTTCCTTTCCCACTAAGCATATTGCCAATGCTAATTTCTGACTAGAGAGGGGTGTGTTCTCTTGTATTGGCTCTGCTAGTGCTCATTTGCTGCCCTGCCCTGAGCCAAGCACCAGACCTCGTTGGGCTAGCAGTTTTCAGAGAAGATCCTTTTGCCTTTCACCTGAATAAAACCCAAGCCTTCTTTTAGCCTCCAGGACTGACACTCATGCGAAAACCCATACCAAACTGAGCTGAAAGTAGATGGCCATGAAGCAGCAAAAGATTTTTGTGGCATAGATGCATTTGGCCATTTTCCCTTCGCATTGGTTGTGCCTCCTTTGTGTGATAAACCACTTGCAAGAAGTTCTTCATGAGTCTCTTCAACTCGTTTGTGCTAACAGGAAATTTATACTACCTCAGGCTGATGTTTCCCACCTAAGCTGGGCTGAGTCTGGTGCATCCTGCACACAACAAGCTGCACACAACTGCTAGGAAGTATTTGTTTTTTCTGAGAAATTTCTCTTTGGGTTGAACTTATAAAGAGGTAGTGAGAGAACTCGGTGCATCTCCTGAACACATTTTTCCAAATATGATTTCAAACAGCAAATCACGACACACTTATAGTTGTCTGCACTTTCTAAAGCAAGGACTGTGCTGTCCTGATAGCATCAGGGCCAGGATCGAGCCTGGATCAGGAAAATGACATTTCAATAAAAAAACAAACTTTAGAAGAATTTGTATATTATGGTTACACTCTTTCTGTGCAGTATTTAATAGCCTAAAATTTGTTCATAAAATACAGGACAGTCCCACAGAGCTGAAGAAGCTGATGCTTATTTTAGCACAAACAAAATTTTACGTGGGGCATCATGCCAAGTTTAGCTTTGAATTCACTGGTGTTGAAGAGAATAGAAAAGAACAAGTGACAAACATCAAAACTTAGGTAAAGTAGATCAGGTTCTCTCACGTATTGTCTAGGTTTGAGTGGGACACAAGTGTTTTGTTGAGACCAAACCACAGGGGAGGCCCAAAACTCCTCCCCCTAAG
>JAWWES010000002.1:895258-964423 GCA_035583135.1 Lophotriccus pileatus
TCCCCAAGTGCTCACCTCTGCCACACTCTGGTTCTCATCATGGCAGTGGAAGAAGAGCGGAAGCAGGCTCTGGTGTACGTGGGGCTTCAGGGGCTTTTTGCCCTCTTTCTCTACGTCATCATCACCCCACAGAAGAGGAAAAGGGAGGAGAGCTGCACACTGCTGTCAGTCTGGTGGAAAGGAGAAGACCTTAGCCCCGGCTTCTCCAGGCCCAGCTGGGCACAAGCCTTACGGACTTTTCTTTTGTTCGTGCCTGGTCTTTGCTTGCCCTCTTGTTCCTAGGAAAGGTCACAGAGCTTACAAAGGGTCTTTCCAAAAAGGGTGGATCACCCGTGCAGGGGACTTCCCACCTTGCTCCTGTTCTCAATCAGAAACTGTTCTGATAAGCCAGGTGATGGAGGGAACAAATACCTTCCTGAAGGCTACAATCCACGTCATTCTGACAAGCAGCTGTCTGTGGAGAAGAACTGACCTGGGTCTAACTCCTTTTTAAGACGGATTTCCTTCACGCAGGGTCAGATGAAGAGCTGGCTTTGTTGGTGCGTGAGAAGGTACATGGGGAAAGCACTGTCTCAGTGGCATGTGAGCTCTGCACCTGCTTCCAGAGGGCTGGATCCAGACAGGCCACTTACCAGTGGCTCCCTGCCCTTCCTCAGCCATCGCTGCAGCCCTCGGTCTGAGCTGACATTTCTGTACTCGGCCCACTGAGCAGAGACCCAGGTTCTCCAGAGTTGACCCTTGAGCAGGATGGAAGGGCAGCCCATGGAGGACCAGACTTTCCTGCTTTACTCAACAGGTGCTGATCAGGGTGGTTGGTTTCCTGCTGTCCCCAGCTGTGGGGAGTCAGGTTCCCACCCTGGGCAGGGGCAGTGCTGGCACCTCACGGGGCTCACCCAGTTCTCACCACAGCAGGGCTTGAAGCTGCCACTGCCTGCATGATCCAAACCCAGTGGCAGACACAGGCTGGGGTGGAAACACTGGTGACCACCTACAAGTCCACAGGAGTCAGGGACACACCCACCTGGGATCTGAGTGCAAAACAGCATTTTTGAAATGCAGCAGCAGTGGCACAGCCCTTCCCACACCTTGACACAGGCCACGTGTCTACCCTGGAGTCCCAGACCTGTCACATACTTTCTTGCCTTCCCCTCTCCCATGCTTTAGCCAGCTCTTCAGGATGTAACCAAAACCACCGTTTTAAGGACATGCACAGTATTTCTGATGTTTCAATTATTGTTTTGCTGCCACCATCAATACTGATATAAAAAAAAATGATGAAACTTAGCAATGATATAGCTCTTTATATTTTGAATTCTCTGTACAAACATTACTTAAACAAAGCAAGGTAGTATGCAAAACAGTCATTCTTTAGAATAACCAACCAATGGGTTGTGCTTCAGCGGTGACACTGGGAGAGGAGCAAGGATGCTGGAAGGGAAGCAACAAACCAGAGGTATAACAAGGTCTTGTCGTCGAAGTTGGGGTTATGAATGGAGAAAGTTAAGTGTCAAGGACAGCATCTGAGAGTGTTCTTTAATATCCTTATACCAAGTAGGTAAAACCAATATATTTGCACTATCACACAGGAAGATGGGGGAGGAATAACTGCTTAATGCAAATAATATACAGCAATATGTATATATATGTCTGTATAAATACATATTCACACACACACACACCTTTGATCTTAAATTTGTTAAGGATGCCTCAGCCAAACTACAACAGAAATGATATTGGTATGATGATGACGACGACATTAAAAATGTGAAAGTACTGCAGCGACATCGACTGTGGATCTTTCCCTCCAGAGAACAGATATTCCTTAAACTGTTCTGTTGGCCAAGGCCGGCTGCAAACACGGCTCGCAGTTCCTCTTTCCTGGAATGATGGAAGAAGACAGAACACGACTACCCCCACAACTCATTCCTGCCCACACCAAAGCTGCTGGTGCAATTAACCCACCCGTTCATTCACAGGCGACGGGATGGGCCTTTGGCTGTGAAGGCTCTAAAAAACACCGTGCACTGACGTGACCCAACAAGGAACTCTTGTCCCATCTGCTCCCCACAGCCCTGCCAGGTCCAGGATTGCAGCCCCAGCTCAGTTCCTGCAGCCCCCTGGGTTTGCGTCGTTCCTGTCTCAACAGAAGCGATGGAAGCAGCAGTTTTGTTGGAAGCAGCGGACTGGCTCAGGCACACAACATCAGGCTAGTGGACGTGCTAAGGGACTGAGTTTCATCCCCCCCAGGTGTGTTCTAGGGACAAACACCTATCTAGCGATGAAACACCCTCCCCATCCTGTGGCTATAAATACCCAGCGTGCCTGCCCAAGTACCCACATGACTTCCAAAATTGTTGCAAATACTCCAGGCCAGACGTTTGCATAAAGGAAGGGCAGCAAGGCCCACAAAAACCTCAGGTTTACACACAGCTGAGCTGTGACGTTTCTGGGAAAAGCAGTGGCTGGGAGCACCTGTTGCCAAGTGGGTTAATTCCTTTGGTCCATGCTCCCCGTGTCTCCTGCCCAAGGATCTCTCCAGCAAAATTCCCATCCCATGCCATCATTTCTACACTAGAAACTAGAGAAAGCAGCAGTTTCAATTTCTCTCTCCTCCTCCTCCTGCTTCCATCAGATGCCGACTCAGTAACAGCTGTAGCACATCCATCCCACTGAGCCACCAGCAGGACAGGGACCAAGCTCAGGGAGCTATCCCCCTTCCAGCCCTGTGGCAGAGAGTTCAGTGTCCCTTCCAAAATCCTCCTTGTGCCCCGACCAAAACCTGTGCCTCTGTTAGCTCTAGGTAACCCCAGGATCAACATTACCTCCTTTCCCAACAGGAATCTTTTATGCTCAACTGAAAATACTCCCTATATTAGAAAATAAAGAAATAAATAAACAATTATATAAAGAAACCCAAAAAAACCCACATGATGATTCTGAAACAGGATAATTGTATTTTATACAATTTATTTCTGCAGGTTTTTAGGTTTTAAGTGACATGAGACATTTTTGTTCTGACTGTATCCCTGAATTGCAAATCTTTTTTTCTTTTCCAGTAAACTTTGGGATAATTTTCACAGTGGACAGTTTTATGATGATAAAAATGCAAAGAATGCAAAGTGCAGCTTCTCTGCAAGTGTGAGCCTCCCAAGCATTAATTTAAGGAATGGCAATAATCAACTACTTTGAAAACCATGGATATTTAAACCCCCCAAAATTTTAACTACATGGTGACCATGACTAAGTCAATTCTCAGACCTGATTCTCAATTCCTGGCTGGTTATTTTTTTAAACACAGCTTGGTTTCCAAGGGCAGCACTTCTCCATGACACAGGCTCTGCCTCAATGCTACCAAACACTCTGAACTGAGAGCAGGGTGAGTTTGGGGTTTTCCCTGGGGTAGATGGCACTCTTGGACATCGCAGAAATCATGGAACGGCTTCGGTTGAAGGGACCTTAAAGCTCATCTTGTCCCACCCCCTGCCATGGGCTGGGACACCTTCCACCAGCCCAGGTTGCTCCAAGCCCCGTCCAGCCTGGCCTTGGACACTTCCAGGGATGAGGCAGCCACAGCTTCTCTGGGCAACCTGTGCCAGGACCTCCCCACCCTCACAGGGAAGAAGTTCTTCCCTATATCCAATCAAAATCTACCCTCCGTCAGTGCAAAGCTATTCCACCTTGTCCTGTCACTGCAGGCCCTTGTCACCAGTCCCTCTCCAGCGCTCCTGGAGCTCCTTTAGGCAGTGGAAGGGGCTGTCAGGTCTCCACAGAGCCTTCTCTTCTCCTGGCTGAACACCCCCAGCTCTCCCAGCCCATCTGCAGAACTGGGCTGATGAAATGCAAACACCAGTTCTGAGATCCTCACCCTTTCAAGCAGCAAGTTATTTTAGATTTAGAGTAACAGCACCCAAAAATCTTCTACTCCTGAGTTTCCTATGCAAGTAGCCAGCCGTTAAAAGATTTCTCTAAGATCAGGAGAAGATGAGAATTTCCATCTGTACATAAACCCCGCTGCTGTACATCCCTAAGCAAGCAGAGTCACTGTTCTCATCGCTACCTGTGCGACACCCACACTGCTGGGGGAGAATTGTGGCTAACAGGCTCTACATGAAACAAACACACAAGCAGTAAGAAATAATATACAGTTATTACCAGGTCCTGAGTACAGCCATAAGCAATATCTTTCAAGTGTTAACCTTTAGGCCCATGTTTTCTTAAAATGATCCTGCATAACATATATATATATATATATATATATATATATTTCAAACATCTATATTTAAAATTATCTACTTTCCTAACCTACAAACTTCACTATAGCCAGACTGCCATCTGGAGAAAAAAACACCTTTAAATTAGATTTCAAGTATTCATCAACATTGAAGTTGTTACTTTTAAGTCCTTTGAAGATCCTGAGACAAACACTCAATTACAATTATATAAATATTCCATCAAAATAATTATATAAATATTCAATCAAAAATAAGGGGGAAGAAAAAAAGTAAGAGAACAGAAGCAGCTCCTAGAGCAGTGGTACAAGTCCCCTGTGCAGGCCAGCTCCCACCCATCCAGCTTTCCAGACTCCCCAGCCTTCCAGCGCTGGTCTCCGACAAAATTTGGCAGCTGCCAGAGGCTAAGCTGCCTTATCTTTTGCAGACACTTGAAATTAGACACATCACTATCCCTTCTTGCTCAAGTGATAGCGACTTGCAGGGAACCCTCCCAGCTTCCTTCCATGTGTGAACTGCACAAAAAGGAGCAAGGGATTGAAGGAAGCCAAGCAGTATTTTATTGACTCCCAGAAGACAGATATGGATTGCACACAACCCTGGAAAACTTCTTTTTTAAAATCCCAGAATTATAAACAGGACAACTCATTCCTCATAAATAACCTGACACCACTCCTTTGTCAGAAGATTTTGGCGTAGAACGTCTCTCCTTTACAGTTTAATTTTGATTGTTCATTCGAGCAGCTTAAAAAACTATGTCTATAATAACACGAATATTTTGCTCATCTTTTTGACTCCATTAAAAAAAACCCAAAAAACAAAAAACAAATAGTTCAAGTTACTTCTTTTCTAGTCCTCAAAAAAATTTCAGAGAGACACCCCAACTTCTGAATGAGTCCCTTAAAAACGTGTATTTCACCTACGAGCAGTAACAACCTTGAGAAAATGCACACCAGCTTTTCCTCCACCCTGCAGAAACATTCCCATACTCAACTACAGTCCCCAAACAGAACTTCTGCAACACGAACATGACAAGGCCAATGCCCCAGTGCTTGCAAAATCTGACCACGCACAACTGAATTCCGTTTGGAGTAGGTCAGTGTACACCTCAGTGGGATGACGACGGCAAGAGCCTTGTTGGGCTTGCAGAGGCCGTGGGAGTGATTTTAGTTTTAATGAGAAGCATACAGGGTGACTGAAGCCACCCATGAGGGTGAATTAACACAGCCCATCTATTGCAGCCTGTTCCCCTGACATCTGGAAAAGGCAGTAACCTCTGGAAGCACCAGACTTTTCTGAGGGGATCCCTAGGTCACAGACCCTCTTGCCCTCCCAGAGCAGTGCTTGCTATTATCCACAGTATCACCCAAATACATTGTTTGCACCTCAATGCCTTGCTTCCAAGACATTAACCCGGAGGCTTCAACTAATGCACGATTAATTTTCACGTTTGGTTCTTGAAGTGGAAAACAGGTTCCTACTTGAGCAGCAATGTCTTGGCATTCATGATGGTCCCGAAGTGGTTTTACACCAAAGTCTCCAACACCCCAGGTACTTGCTAACCCCAGAGGTGCTGGGGCTGAGGTACCCTGGCTCCAGTCACAGCCCCACAACGCACAGGTTTTGGCCACGCAGCTGAACCGATTCCTGCTCTGCTCCACCGCTCCGCAGAGGCACCGGCACAGCTCCGACGGCACCATCAATGTGGGTCTATGAGCAGCCCTTGACCTGACCTCAGAGCAGGGACCAGCCTGCTGGTCTGACATCCTGTGTGCGTGGCACAGGTCAGGGGCAGTGGAGCAGAGAACAGGAACCAAGAGCTGGAGTGTCGGTTCGGTCAGATTTGGTTTGGCCAGGAGACGTCCCATGCCACGAAGCACCACCTTGTTTGCACAGGGAGCACTGAGGGTCTCCGAGATGCTCCTCCCAAAGCACAGGTGACACCTCGACTGGCCTGAGCCACGGGATGTGCTTGGACACGTCCTGTACCAGTCACTGACTCATCTGCTACTGCTGTCATGAACTAAAAAGCGGTTTTACAAACTCCTTCTGTACAGCAGTTCGTCGAGTAGACCTCGCAACATTTCACTTCTATCTTACAGTTTTACACAAAGCAGAAGTGTCTACACCTCTGGGAAAAACAACTTTTCAAAGTAATACTCAAAACAAATGAATACACCCAGTTAGCTTCATGAAGTCCATCACACATGTAAAGCCAAAAGGCAATGAAACCTCAGAGACACAGCAGCTTGGGTGAAAGCAGATATAACTCCCAGGACGTTAAGTTTCAACAACTGTTTTGTCCATTAACAAGAGCTTCTCATTAAGACCCAGCTGGGGACTGGTTTTTGGCAATTCAGGCTTAGTGCCCCTAAGATGATCCAATTTTTTTTAAGCTGTCACATTACTGTTACAGTTAAAGTTGTATTCTGATGAGTTCCTGGGATATACAAGTCACCTACTTCTAAACAGGCTTCTGCACGTTATAGACTAAACTTCTTAACTTACAAAGAATTATTTTTGCTGTTTCCAGATTACAATGGTAAAAAAAAAAAAGAAGACTTCACAATGGGTATAAATGGGAGGTAAATGTATTTTTAAAAACAGAATAAAAAGCTGCATGTTAAAAACTGGGTCACAGACTAATAAATACATACATCAAAGACATGAAATTTTCAGCAGCTGGTTTTAAAGAGCAAGGAATTGGGAAAAAACTAGCTGTCCAGACTCCATTCTGGCTCTGTGGTCTATGTGCTAAAAATATCTGCAGTTCAAAAACAAGTTAACAGAGCAGTAGAATCAGCTTTGTCACCTATTTTTAAAAAATTAAGCTACTTCCTAAAAGTGTGGTGTAAAACCTAGAGAAACTTTTAATTTCTTCATGCACTTGATGACATTGAATTAAAAAAAGAAATTATTTTAACCCAGAAAAAATGAGTCATTGTATACAGTAAGGACAGCCTTACTGCAAGTTTTCTACAGCAAAAGTATTTCTAGAAATACACCAGAAATTACTTTCCTATAACAAAATATACAATTATGTGTCAGATCATCATTGAGTTTCAACACTCAGGCAGAACAGAAACAGTTACTATGAAGTTTTCAAAAAAACTCCAAAGAAACCCAACTCCAAACAGCAAAAAGATGTTTTAATGGCTGTGGAGATGCCAGAAAGCAACGCTGGACACCAGGAATTTCCAGAACAACTCCCTTTCCAAAGTGATGTGCAGTTTGTGAATTAGACCGTGAGAGAAAACTGATCCTGTTCTATGGGCTTCTCCACCCAGGCTCCAAGTCCTGCCTTCAGGAATGCTTTGAACAAACACTCTTTGGCAGTTTGATACTCGGTGGCTCCTTGCTTGGTATCGTGGTAGAGGTTGGGCTTGAGGATCTTTGAGCGCAAGCTGGAGGAAAGCTGTGAGGGTTACAGACAAGAAGAGAAGAGAGTCAAGACCCTATTAAAGCCAAACAGTTTGAGAGGAACTGAGTTATTAAAACAAATAATACTAAAACAATGTAAGGATCTACCAAACAAAATGGTTGAGGCCAAAAAGCCACAGATGATGCTTTCTGGTAGCTTTTCTTTCTGAGAGGAAAAAAGCAAAATCTTGGTAGTTTCAACTGCAGTGAAAATGGGATTATCCTTCCAACTAAATTAATGTGAGAGGGCAAGTTCAAAGGAGACATCATCCTTTGCTTAGTCAGCTATAAACCAAGGACTATGCATTTTGGACCAGACACCACCATATTAAAGAGTAAGTTAACAAACACATATTCTTTTACGTTACTGGATAGGACAGTAGCTGACTGGCCTCAAGTTGCACCAGGGAAGGTTTAGATTATGCATTAAGGAAAAAAAAAAAATATGGAAAGGGTCGTAAAGCAGTGGAACAGGCTGCCCAGGGAAGTGGTGGGGTGATCATCCCCGAAAGTGTTAAAAAAAATTTAAAAAGCGTGGATGTGGTGCTAGAGGAGGTGGTTTAACGGTGACATGGTGGAGGTGCTGTACCTTGGCGTGGATGCGCATCCAGCGGCTGTAGAATGCGTGCTTGCACAGGCGGGACGCACGGCCCATCTCGTCCTTGCCAGTCGTAGCATTAATGACTTCCAGACCAGTGTCTCCTACTGTCCAGTTCACACTGAAGTTTGGGGCTTTGCCCGGCTGACGGGCCTCTGCGTTGCTGATACCTGAAAGGAAAGTGGTGTTTAAGGATGATAACACGTACAAACTCTGGACTATTTTTTTTTTTTGGGTTGGGGAGCAATCCGCTTGTAACACTGCTGTTTTACTCTGAGGACATTCTCCTGCAGATTTCTCACCGACTTGTGAAGGTAACACCATGGACATCTCATTCTCATCCTGGGTAAAGTGCTCTCTACTGTCCTTCCCAGCAGGGCAAGTGTGCATTGCTGGAGAAACCAGTCTCCTTGGTGGAGGGGATCGTGGAGGGGTCTGTGGCAAGGGTTCATGGGGACACAGGAGTGCCTTGCCACATCCTCCTCACAAGGAGGTCTTGCAGGTAAACAAATTCATTATTAACCAGCAAATAGTTATGAAGCAGAACAAAAGCTGCTCTGCTCCAGCTCAAGAAACTGCTGCTCTCAGAGCCAATTCAGTAGCTGAGTGCAGCAAAGAGCAAACACTGTGAGAGTTTGGCAGCTGTAACTCTTCAGTCAATTCCCTTTCACTCTGATGTGAGATTTTAGGTGCATGTTGCCCATCTCACTTCAAATTGGACATGAAAATGTTAACCCTGGAAGTGTCCAAGGCCACGTTGGATGGGGCTTGGAGCAACCTGGGCTAGTGGAAAGTGTCCCTGCCCATGGCAGGGGCTTGGAACTACATAAGCTTTAAGGTCCCTTCCAATACCAACCATTCTGTGATTCTATGAAGGTGAGCCCCATCCTCAGCACCCCCCTTTCACACAAAGACAGAACTGGCAGACATTTGAGTTTCCCAGCACAAATCCATTTGTGTTTCTGCTGCTTCCTCACTTGGCATGCCCACTGTTGCACACCGTGCCCAGAGAGGGGGAACCACAGGACCCCAGAGAGGACTCAGATCGTTTTGCTCAGGTGTTAAATTATGTGACACCTTCCAAATATGGCTCCACCTCTACAGATGGAGAAGCAAAGCCACCAGAAATCTAACCCAAGCACAAAACAAGGCTGTCTGCCTGCCCAGGGCGGGATTTATTCCCCCACAGCACTCCAGTGCTGCAAAGATAGAATGGCTGCAGTATCACGCTTGAAGGTCACAGCAGCTGCTGCCGTGCATGTGGGACTCCTCAGGCATCAGACGGGTGGCAAAACTCTCTGTTTCAGATGTATCAGGCACCTCACCAGCAGAGAGCAAAGCATCAGGGCAATTTGTTCTTTCTAGTAAATAAAAATCCCATTTTAACTTTAACGCGACTCTCACCGAGAACCTCTTTCCAATCTGGCTCCAAGGTTAATGCCAGGCCCTATTCTTAATAAAATCTAGAGGATTTGTGGAAAATGAACATAAGGGCCACAGCAGGATGCATTTCTAGCTGATACCTGAAACAATCTGACAAAGCCAGGCACCTGGGAGCAGGACTGGCTCAGTTGGCTGAGTCCCACGGCAACTCTGCACCCAGCACTGAGTACAAGACCCACAAGGTCTGAATGACACAGTGAAATTCAGTTTGCTTCCTATCCTCAATTCCTCATTTAATAAACAAACAAACAAACACTGTGAAATATCAACCACTGAAATGTTGTATATTTACGCTTGGTTTACATCAATCTTGTCGCTATGACTGATAACTAGTAATTAAGAGAATAATGATAGAAAATAACCCTACTATCCCCCATTTTTTTAAAATATAAGCTGAAAAATTTGAGAATTGGAACAAAAGTTGGTGTTACCAAAACTACTGAGGCAAGAGGGCTAATAAATCGCTGCCACTTTACAATCTTTTGTCTTATTTTTTCTTTAATTATGTCTATACTATTAGCCTTGCTTTCATTCCATACACTATCAAACAAGTACAAGGATCAGATAGAGGTTGTTGAGTACTACAAAACACTTGTGACATCACACCCAGTCTCACAAAGATGAGGAGGCTGAATATCCAGTATGCCCTACAATTCTGCTCCTTGGGTTATTTTGATGAAAAAATGACCCAGATTTAGAATTTCAAATAGATTTAAATAACAACAACCTGTTCAGCTACTTAATTGTATGTAGTGACCCTGGAGAGATGGCAAAGGAGTCTCTGATGGTGAATCGCGGGTAGCACAGACAGAGAATAAAGGTCATCTCAAAATCAAAGCATCTGATAAAATTTTAGGTGGATCATATCTTACCTCTCAAAATCTAGACATGAATATAGCACAATAGAAATGGGAAAGAAAAGTAGGATAGAAAGTCAGATATTTTACTCTCCACTGAAAACTGATATAACTAAGCTATTTAGAGAACATTGCTCAGAACTTATTGTTGAATGTTATTATAAAGGGATATAATAAGCAGAAGCAAAGGTCACAGCTCTTTGTGCCAGTGATTATATAAATAATAAATCTTGACGGTTTTTTGAGGACAGAGCTAAAAAGAGCTTCATTTAAAAGGAGATAGAGGGCTGAAAAACACCAATGTGAACAGGAGGACAAGGTACCATGGGAACGGCCAAAAAAATCACCAGAGGTTCTCTGCTGAAGGATTTATTTTTGCCTATTAAAACCAGAATTCACTAACACCTGGATAAAGATGGTCTCCTTGTAAAGAGCCAACACAGCTGGAGAGCTTCCAGCTCTGTGCTGACCTGGGAAGTGTGTAGGGCTAAAAGCCCAGGTGATTAAGATTGGTGATGATACTGAATTATTTCAAAAAGTCAGTAAGAGAAGGAATTGCCAAGAGCAGCAGAAAAAAGCTCACACATTGGGTGTCTGGGCACCCAATATAAAGGCAGGTGAAATTCCTCACAGATAAATATTAGGCAATATATATGATATAAAAACCCAAAGCAGTGTTGCACAAGGAGTGCTGAACTTGGAGCTAGATATTAGCATTCAGGAATAAGATTTAGTTTCTGATATTCAGTTCTACCAAAAAGGTCAGGTCAAGGACCAACAGTAATCTAAGTGAATGTCAGGAATGGTTAGTAAAGGATCAAGGATCTGAACAGAATATATGCACAGAAATCTGTATTGCTGCTTTACCTGGAGTATCAGGTGCTGCCCTGGTGTCACTGGCACAAACATGGAACTGTAAAATGAAAGGTGTGATCCTTACATGAAAGGGTCTCTGCGCAAGGAACAACAAAGCAGATTAAGACACTTCAGCTTGCAGAAAACAGGACTTCAGTAGGAAGGAATATCTCAGAGGTATAGAAAACTGAGTGTTGTGACCACTGCTTATAGCCTGGATCACGCAGAGCACTGAGGAGCATCGAATTAAACTGGCAGAAAGTTCCTTTGCACAAATCTTTGCACGTTCCACAGCCCCTCCTTACTCAAGGAGGCTGCAGATGGTAAAAAGTTAAAACCAGTTTAAAAAAAACAGAACCAGGGGCTGACAAATGAAAGGTCTGTTAAGGATTTCTAAATACGAAGATTCTCAATGCCTGACTCGGGATGCCCCTGACCTGCAGATTACCACTGTGACTCCCCAGAGGGTCTGCAGAGGGTTAATATTTCCTGTTGTTTTTCGCTGCCTAACTACTGGGCCGGACGAGTTGTACCTTAAAATCATGGTCTTACAGTGGTGACAAGATAATCAGCAGATGTGACACTGCTACAGGATGCTTCAGCCTGGGTGAACTCCTTTGAGCCTACCTCCCACAGTGGCTTGGAGGTCTTTTACAACCTTAATGATTCTGTGGTTCTATCATGTAACTTGCTGGCAAAAGGTGTAAGTAAAAATATCTCTAAGAAAGAAAGAAAGAAAGAAAGATGAAAAGACAATTTTTAGCAGCACATGACAATATACCAAAGTTAAAATAACTTTGATTTAATGCAATTGCCCCAGAAGATGTAAAACTTGTTGTATGAGAAGAAAACCAGTTTTTACTGTACTCTCTCAGCTAAGCAGGTGGGACAGTGGGCAAAGACAGATATTTCTGTTTTAATTCATCCCTCTGGTAGAAGTAACTGACACAGCTCTGTGTGTGGTACAAGAAGGAACGTAGAACTGGGGACAGGTATTTCTGCAGTGCTTATTCCAGGTAAGAATACAGTAAAAAATATGTGAATCCAAGAGCAGATGGGCAGCCACACAAATGCCCCAGGTGAACTTAACAGCACAGGTCAGAAGATGAGCTTTCAAGACTGAGCTAGTAAAAGAAAATACATCGACATAGTTCTCCACCCAACCTCCTAAAGAAGCTTTCTATTTGTTTTTGAGATGTGTATTTTTGTGAAAACTCAACGGCTGAGAACATTTCTGAACTCTCTCTGCTGCTCAGCGAGTCCTGACTGAACTGTTTAAACAGATGGTGCTATTTCATAGCAAATAGATGATATCACCACTGCAGAAAGACAATTTAAAGAAGACAAGGTACTGTTATACGCTGTGAAATGGAAAACAAAAACTCATCCCACTCTGCTCCAAACCTGCCATCTTGAAGGATTGATAAAAACTCCCCCAAATCAGTCAGGAACAGTCCATACATCATCTACTGTGCCCATAAAACTATTAGATATTCGGTACTTGCTTATTTGCTAATATAAGGACAAATACGTTACTTAACATTCTTACACATTCTAGTTCAGTGAATCCTTATTAATTACCTTTCTTATCTAAAGAGGTACTCCTCGCTCAAAATGCTCTTTTCCCCACTCCCTCCCTACGCCTATTTTAAAAATCCACGTAAAACTTTAAACATGCTTTAAAATAACGAGCTTTTCTTATTTTCCTTGGAAAATAAACACATGCCAAAAGCTAAGCTCTACAGAACAAAGCAGCTGTGCTGGTTTCAGCTGGGGTAGAATGATGGTGTTTGCCTTCCCAAGACACCGTGGGGTGGGATGGGACCCTGCTCTCCTGGAGGTGGCTGAACACTGCCTGCCCATGGGAAGCAGTGAATGAATTCCTTGTTTTTCTTTACTTGTGTACATGGCTTTTACTTTGCCTATTAAACTGTCCTTATCTCAAGCCACGAGTTTTCTGGTTTTTACCCTTCCAATCCTCTCCCTGGTCCTGCTGGTGGGGGAGTGGGTGAGTGACTGTGAGGGGCTTGGCTGCTGGCTGGGGTTAAGCCATAACAGTAATGCACACAACAAGAGGGAGGGTGAGATTTTAAAACTTTCACAGCATTACTGTTAACAAGCCATTTTAGAATTCAAGACAGGTGAGATGTCATCCCCCATCCATTCTGAGTTGATTATGGATCTAGATATTGTGTCTGTCTGGGCATACTGATCAATGATGGAACCATTCAACAAATACATGCCGTGCAAGAGAAGTGACAATGAGAGCTAACACGCTATTCCATGGGTGGGAAGGGGCTTCACTAAGCCTTCCACTTGCCTCACATCTTGGTAGGGCCTCACATCTCTGGACAGCAGTGATGTGAAGCCTCATCAAAACATTCACCCCCCAGCTCTTTCCAACTGTGAAAGGTCCTTGCTATGGTATTTCTGACTGTCTGAATTATGCTCAGACCACAGCTTCTCTGTTGTAACCAGCAAGCAGTTTACCCACAGCACACAGTTTGCAAGGTTTTGAGAACTGCAAAATCACATCGCTACTGGAACAGACTTAGTTACCGGCACGGCCTTCTCCATTAGATACTTGCCACTAAGTAAAGGTCTGTTGAGTGTATAAAGAGGTGGTAGATCTTCTATCTCTGCTATCCTCTGGTAAACGGCTCTGGATAGATGATCCCCATGATATAAACTCCCCAAGATGATGCTAGAGAAGTAAATTGGCTCCACAAAGAGGCTAAGTAAGGCTCCTTGAATACCCAATACGTTCCACCTAAGAGGGAGGGAAAAACAAAACAAAACAAAACAAAAAAACACTTTCTTTTTAATGGAACAAGTAACATCTGCCAGACAAAACAGCAGTCAATCACAATGGACTAGACTTTCAACCCTTTCTCCTGACTGGCACATGACCATGGTAGCATAAGCTGTGACACCTGCCAGAATTTCAGAGATCAGCTTGGGGGATGCTCAGTGCAATCCTGAGTAAGATGACCTACAGCAACAGGCCAGGAGCAGACTCCACAACTTTAGTTCCCCGCTAACATGTCTGGTGATGCATTTTCCAGCAAGCCTAGTGCCAGAGATGGACAGGATCATTCAATAGGGGAAAGCCAAACTGTGAGATTCTCAGTCAGAAACAGCAGCTCTTGCCCCCAAAAGACTCCTTGCAGGGGGTTAAGCATCCTTCCCAGAGCAAAAGGATGGTGTTTGCAAGACCTCCACACCTCACCACTGTAAGGGAAAACCTGCCCTTGACACCCTAGCCCAACTGCTTCCACATCCTGCTGCCAGAAAGGACATATGCACCAGCTTGCAATATCCATAGGCAGGGAAAAGACTGAATCTGAAAACTGCAAATATGCCAAGAATGCATACACTTTTTGCTCCCTTTAGCTGCTTCACAGATTCCAACCATAAATCCCTGTTTGGACCCACTGTGATCTATGCTGGATCAGGTCTGGTGAGAGGGATATAGCATGCCTAGGAGCAAAATCCTGATTTTTTTTTTCTTTTTTTGACAGCTGAGTTCATTTGAAAAAGCTTTGGCTCTCAATCTGTCCATAGCAGTTACACAGAGTACCTTTGAAAACCTCAACATCTCCTGCAGAGTATTTTCACTGTATTTGTTTGAGGAATACCTGCAAAAAGCGTGGCACTATGAAAACAGCACATTTTAGTCAGAATCACAGAACCACAGAATGATTTGGGCTGGAAGGGACCTTACAGACCATCTCACTCCAAACCCCTGCCGTGGTCAGGGACACCTTCCATTAGACCAGGTTTCTCAGAGCCCCCATCCAGCCTGGTCTTGGAGTCCAACTGCAACACCAGACACAAGCAGCAGGAAAGTTTCCTTTCGTGCTTGGATAGAACAGAGGAGCACAATGGAAGCTCTTGGGCTCCCACAGAATGGTTGTTCTTATTAAAAATCCCATCCTACACCAGGTTGCAAGGTCACTCTAGGAAAACAGGGAATTGGATGTTGCTAACAGTGATTCTTGCAGCTTGTGCTGGGATGGCTACACATAAGCATCATTTCAGGCTGGAAACTGCACACCACAACTGCTTCACTACTGCAAAAATTGAACTACACTTGCTGGTGCCAGGATGTGCAAAACAAAGACTGCCATCCAAGGAAACAATTTCTTTGTGTATCTTTACTGAGGATAAAAATGGAGGCAATGTGCATTAATTTACTCACCTGTCATTAAAAAAGCTGGCACTAATGAATGAATAAAAATTCCGTGCTAATAAAAAATGGGGTCTATTTTACATGGAACGAAGGCATAATTTGTATAACACTGAAAATGCAATCAGAAACTAAATGTCAGAGTAAAGATATCAAGTGAAAATTACTGCTTTCCAGGACCAATATGTCTTTTTAAGGACCCTACCATGACTAGAAGTTTGTAGCACAGAGATATTTCAAGTGCCAAATGAATCACAATAATCTTTTCTTGTTATTTGCAGTATTACCTACATCAAGAACATGGACTGCTACAGACACAGGTAATACTGTGGAAGAAACATCTGGAAGGAATTCAAGACTTGAGCATTGCAAACTGGGGTCTTACAAATGTATCTGAACCTTGCAGACAAGGCACATCACATTTTACATTACGTGGCCAGTGTTTGAGCGACGGATAAATATCTCAAAAAAGGCCAAAGCACTCCTCTGGCAAGCCCTCACTCCCTAAATAAAACCTCTGCCAGACCTTCCTTACTTCTGATTTCAGTATTTCCAGAGCTTGTGTTTTGCTGCTTCCTCCCCCACTTGGTGACATCCTCTGGCACAGAAAATGAAAGCAGACCACTTGTCTTGCAAACTTCTCCTGATTAAAAGGAGCGTGGACACCTGAACAAGCTTCTGCAAGGTGAACTGTATGGACTGGTATCACCACCCATAGGCCTTATGTTTTGCTGGGGTGTGCTGAACCACCTTCAGCACTTGCTCATGAGCACTGGGTTCAGAGCAACTGGCTCAATGCAAGGACAGGGTTTGAGGAAACCATTCGTACAACCAAAGCCTCAAGCTCTTAATATTGATTAGGCAAGGCTGGACGGTGGTTAGGTTTATAAAACTTAAATTTCCATAGTTATAATAAAAATATACATACTTGTCTACAGAAATGTATTCCCATATCAGAAGCTGGTTGTAGTGCAGAGATAAAACCTGACACCCAAATGAATCACAGAATCACCAGGGTTGGAAAAGCCCCCTCAGATCATTAGGTCCAACTGCTAACTCAGTACGACCATGTTCACCACTGAACCATGTCCCCAGTGCCACAGCACATGCCATTTGGACACTTGCAGGGATGTTGACTCCACCACTTCCCTGGGCAGCCTGTTCCAACACCTGATCACCTTTTTGGTGAAAAACTTTTCCCCAGTATCCAACCTTGACCTCCTCTGGCCCAACTTGAGGCCATTTCCTCTAGTCCTGTCACTTGTCACCCGGGAGAAGAGATCAACCCTCCCCTGGCCCCTCCCTCCTGTCAGGGAGGTGGAGAGAGGAAGAAGGTCCTCCCGAACCTCCATTTCTCCAGGCTGAGCCCCCTCACCTCCCTCAGCTGCTCCTCACAGGACTTGGTGCTCATGTTCTGCAGATTGTAGCAGAGTGAAAAAAGGAAGGATTGCACAGAGATTTTCTCACTGCTCCTCTTTTATACTGTACTTCTTTATGTCAAACAGTAATATCTCACTTCCATTAGCACATACACTGGAACAACCTTCATGGATGTAAACTGAGAAGAAACTACACCAACACCACACATCAGTTTTCAAAAGGCCACAGGCATTGCCTCCTGAAACGGTAAAACTGCCTCATCCTCCAGGGTAGAAGCAGGGATTGTGAGATTGCTGCTGGTCTAGTACTAACCTCCACTGAAAGCACAAGTTCTTTAGAAATCAAGGGGCCAAATTCTGTGTCTCACCACAAGCCAGGAGGTGCAGAGTGGAAAAAAAGCAAAATGCACTATGGAAAATTGTGAAGTCAGTGTTGTCTCCCCAGTGAAGCAATTAAGCAACAGCTTTTCTTTTCTTCTCATTAAAAATAGCATGAGAAAAGAGTTCAGTAACTGAAGCAACTTAAACCTAGCTGACAAATCCAAACCTGGGTGTTAAAGAAGCACGAGCAGAACACAGGAATGCTGCATCACATCAACAGAGATACTGAAATGCCTAAAGGAAGGCATGTAATGAAGAGATTTGCCAATGGGAAAGGACACCTCAGCAGGCAGGTGTACACCCTCCAGTGGAAACCTTCTCACTAGGAACACCTGATATCCTTGCCTTAGCAAAGCATAAAAGGAGTCTTATGACAGTATTTATCATTCTCATCATTCTTAGCATTCTGACTTTAAGCTACTGCAAGAATTTCCTTTCACAACCTTAAAAAACTTAAGGTAAAACTGGCATTTAAAACACAGGCTTTTACATTGGTCTAAACAGCCACAGAGTTTAGGTTCAAACTTCCAACACTTAAAACAGAGGTGCCTGGATTTGAGTCGGGTTCCAGCTAACTGTGATTTCATCACTATTGGAGCATAACCACAGCGTTGGGCTGAACAGCTCTGCTCCAAGGAGCCAGCTGTCCAATGCCAGGGAAGCTGGAGTGCCTGGTGCCGAGGGGGATTCCTGTGCTCGAACACCTGCCCCGTGTACCAGGATATTCGACCTCAGTGGGGGTAAAACAGCTCCTCCACCACCTGATTTGCGAGGCTGTCAGTGCTGGATGGCAAAGGGGGGGTGTGTGTCACGCTGCTTTTGGTGTTGAAGGGTGCTGAAACCAGCCTTTTTACCGGCAGGGACTTGTAACACACACCCCTTCTTGGAGCGTGGGTGGAGGTTCTTCCCTGGAGTGGGGATGCCCCTCAAGGTTCCTTCTCAAGGCTGAGTGAAAGAGACTTGTTCACGGTCATTAGTATGGGTAACATCAATCTCTACTTAATAACTGGTTTGGCTCACTTTAATATAATTCCTTCAACAAATACTGCACTATAAAAGTAGTTAAAGCTACCTGTACTGTGTAGTAAATAATTCTAATTAAGGCCTTTTAGTCTAATCATTCCCATAATCAATTTAAATAAATCATTTATTCATATCATTATATTTGCTTTGCCATCTTTAATCCTGTGGGACGAAGTCATATAAAGGTTCAATCACACCTGCACAATCCTTTAGACATAAACTGCTGGCCAGGCCTGGGCCTAAGACTGGATGCAGCTGTACCCAGACTCCTTTCTGAGGAGCAGTTCTGGAAGCAAGAGGGTCCCTTCTGCACCTCATGACTCAGCAGGAGGGTCTCCCTGCTAACCCTCGTGTGAAGCTTCCATTCTGCCCATGACACCATCTGTCTGGCAGCCTGCAATACTCTTTCAGCTTCAAGTTTGCAGCTCTGCAAGTGATGCACAGCAACCTGATGGGAAGCCAGGAAGTTCAAGCAAAGGCACATTTATTTACTCATCCTGATCTGGCCTTTCCTGAGATAGAAGATCCTTCGGACTCACCTTCAGGTTCACGCTCTGCCAGGGGCTCCCTGAGGTGACATTTACGCCCTACCATGTCTGAGAAGGCAACAAAATTTCTAAAGCTCACCTAGCCAAGTACTTGAGCATGAAAAGGGAAACAAAAGCTGCGAATCAAACCCATGGCTCTTTATCCTTGGATCAGCCAACACCCCGCAGTGGCCCCTACCAGCACCTGGGCTGGGAGGTTCAGTGTCCCCATCCCTGCACGTGTGAGCTGCTGCTGCCAAACAATTAAAATCCAGAAGGAGGATGACACTCAAAGGATGTTGCAACCTGCTGCTGCTACAAAGTACTTTTACACCCCATCATTTTCCCAGCGCTATGCTTGGCCTCAGAAGAGTTTGCCTATCGCCACCTTGATCTTCCCCCAGTCTCTTATTTTATTTCTATTGTTAAAAAACAACAAAATGGATTTTGAAGAGGCAGTTTTTTCAGTCTGGTTGACAGCACAGCTCCACAAACAACTGCAGGAACACTGCCGAGGCAGGGAGATACCATGTACAGGAGAAACATTATGAGATTTTTCATCCAAGTTAAACCATCTTTTTTTTTTTTAAAAAAGTCTTTTTCTTAAATAAAAAACCTGGTTTTCATTGAACATTTTCATTTAGCATGAAAAAATTCAGCCACCTGAAAAATTACAGGTGCAAACTAAGATCTACTTCAATTCAGAAAGTAGATCTGGATAAGATATCACCATGGGAGCAGAGCTTGGGGTGCCCTGCACCTCCCCTTTGCTCTACAGTTGCCAGTTCCCCATGCATGCTCAGCTACAGGGAGACCAAAAAACCATATTTTCCCATTATCAAGGTTTTGCCATGTCCTCTACCTCATTGTCAAAGTGTCCAGGGAAATTGCTCTTTCAAACCACTACATCCCACCACTTTTACAGGCTCAACCCCAACCCTGGCTTTTGCAGAGTTATGTACACAAGTTGTGTTCAACTCCTGACAATTTATACAGAGGATACTCTCCCTGTAGTGTGGTCACCTGAGGTCTTATAGATGAGCACGTCATTGGG
This sequence comes from Lophotriccus pileatus, assembly GCA_035583135.1. Taxonomy (NCBI): domain Eukaryota; kingdom Metazoa; phylum Chordata; class Aves; order Passeriformes; family Tyrannidae; genus Lophotriccus; species Lophotriccus pileatus. Next base: position 915,214 of record JAWWES010000002.1, read on the forward strand.
AAATCTGAATTTTACAAATTTATCACACTCACTGGTTTTCTTATTCTATATTCACTACCCTAGATCCTGCTGATAACAACCTGGAGGATGGATGCACTTCCTCAATCTTTCTGCTGTTCTCAATCATACTACACTAAAAAAAAGAGAGTAGAAAACCAGAGACTGCCACCAAATCAAGAGGAGTCCTTCCTTGCTATGTTGTCTCATTTTTGCTTTGGACCACCACGTGCTCAGAGGTATCTACAGTGGATTTCTAAAAGGTCTATCGATGTCTTCATGACATGCAGCTGATTTCACAACTCCTGATACCTGAAAAGGTAAGTAAAAGTTAACTCTGCAGCAACATTCTCACGGTGTGCTGATTCACCTCTTGCCAAAAGTAACACAGATTGAAGATATAACGCTTCAGGTAAAAACTCTCCTTTGGACTTTTTTTGGCGGGGGTTAACAGCAGTAAGTCACAAATCTTGATGCTAATATCAAACATCTTAGTATCACTCTCGCTAATTTTTATGCAGACAGCAGCATGGAGGAGGTGAGTCACTGTCTGTGACCCACAACGGTGTCCCCACATGGAACTGGTGTCCAAATTTATCTCAGCAAAACAAGAGCCTCCGGCAACTAACCAAGCAAAACCTGACAAGTGTTTACAGTCCAAAGAGCTGCTCTTGTCAATATTGTTTATAAACAACTACTATGAAGAAATGAAAATTATTTAGTAGGCACTTTGTTTATCACCAGAGCACCAATGACTTCCCTTTTAACAACTCAAACCTAAAAAAGTTCTTCTCAATTCCTTCCTACCAGAGAAAATGGACGAAAAGGAATTTTGCTGTTCTCAGCAGGACATTAGCCATGACTGGGATGTTTCGTGAGAAGTCAGGTCATTATTTAAAACCAAAAATGTGGGGAGAAAAACATATCAAAAGGAGAATGACAAAACCCAGCATCAGTACCACGGAACAAGGTCAGGTCAACACTGAAAACAAATGCATGTACATTGAACTTACTCTGGTCACAGAAACCACCCTAACACCACACTGGAGAGCCACCAGGCACTAACACACCAGGATAATCCTCTTTTAGTGCTTCCAACCCAAATGGGATTACACTCGTGGCCGTTGCATGTTTCTCACAACTTTTCCTGGAGGGTGCTGGGCAGCACACTGCAGTAAAGCACTCAGAGGCAGCAACTTGGATTATACAAATAATCCACACAGATGAGGCACTCCAGATACAAGGGGTTTGAACCAAGTGGAATCCTGCACCCCAAATTTATCCACGTCTTTTCCAGGCTGTGACTGAGAACCTTTGGGAAAGCTCAGTGGAAATTACCAGGTCTGAGGTATACTGGAAGACTGATGGCTGGAGACTACAGAGCAAGGCATTCTTTCAAATGTAAATGGACAAAACATGTCAGGGAAATGTCAAAAAAAAAAAAAAAAAAAAAGAAAAAAAGAATATCAAAATTTGGGCCTCCTTACCCGTCATACAGTCTTTGTTCTGTGTCAAGGGGTTCTATTTGCTTCCTTCACTGGCACAAACAAAATTATTCCCATTAGCCCCAAGGAGAGGTGACAGCTAGCTACGGAAGCGAGAGATGGATTCTGTTCTGCATCACACAAAATCAACAAAAGAGTCAAATGTGTTCTAGCTCAACAACTGGCTGCATTTTTTTTATATATATATATTTGCAATGACAATGTGCTAAAAGAACGTGGCATGAATCCCATGTCAGATGTTTGGGAGAAGTCCCAGGCATGAAACTGGGGAGTTTATTTGGTGAATTTCACTGAAAATATTATAAAAGAAGCTGAAATGTCAATTTTGCAGAATTACCTTTTCACATCTGCCTGTCCTAGGTTCTGAAAGGCCCTGCCCATTTACATTAGGGAGATTTAAATTAAAAGAAAATGTTTTCCTTCAGCAGAGATGCTGATTACTTGAGACAAGACTAAAGGAACAAAGCCATTACATAACTTTCCTCCTCTATTTTTGGTTTGGTATAGGCAGTTCACAAGAATATTTCCAACTTAATAACCTTAATAAATTTTGAATCAGGCTGTGACTTGAGAAAACAGCAGAGCTATTTTAATGAAAGTGTATATAATATATATAAAATTTAAAAATAATTAAAATGTCATTAGCTGAAAAATTTGGCATTTTTCATCCACTTTGCAAGAGCACAGAGGCTGCAAACACACAGGCTCATTTAAAAAAATTATGCTGCAACTCTGCCATACTTGTTAAAGGATACTACTGCTAAATTTTCTTTTGTCCACTTATGAATTTGAAAATAACAACATAAAATCTCTCAATTGTTGTCAAAAACGACAACAAAGAAGGAATTGGATGAAATAGAAATTAAAGTACTGGTTCGGGAAACAAAATATTTAATCACAATAAATAAAATTATTTAAACTAAAATTAAAACAATTTTAAAGTTATAAAATAGAAGTGCCTATTAATATTTTTTTAATAGGGATACTTCTCACTGTACAAAATAATAAAAATCTAATCTATGCATGGAAAATGTAGGCTTCTTTGATATCACAGAATGGTTTGGGCTGGAAGGGACCTCTGAAGCTCATCTCATTCCAACTGTCTGCTGTGGGCAGAGACAGCTTCCACTAGACCAGGTTGCTCCACACCTCATCCAACCAGACTCTGAACGTTTCCAATGATGGGGCAAGGGTGTATATCATAGGAGGAAACTATCTAAATAATGCAATAAATTAATTGGACTGTTTTGATAATGCTATACTACTTCAGGGGAAAAAAAAAATCTAAAACATTCCTCTGCTATTCCCCAGTGATATAAATACAAAACAAAGCTGCCGTGACTTCATGTGGCTGAAATAATACAGAATGATTTCACCTTGCCTATGAAGCCAGCAGAGGGTCTGACACCACTTGCAGGTGAAGAATCGGGAGATTTATCATAGGAATTACAGCCACCCTCACACGATGTCTAAAGAGATAATGTGGGTACCATAAACCCCCCTCTCTTGATAGAATCCCAGAATCGTTTGGGTTGGAAGGGACCTGCAAGACCACCTTGTTCCAACCCCCTGCCATGGGCAGGGACACCTTCCACTATTCCAGGTTGCTCCAAGCCCTGTCTAAGCTGGCACTGGACACTTCCAGGGATGGGGCAGCCACAGCTTCTAGGGGCAACTTGTGCCAGGGCCTCTCCATCTTCACAGGGAAGAATTTCTTCCCAATATCCCATCTACCCCTGCCCTGTTTCAGCTTCAGGCCACTCCCCCTTGTCACATGCCCTTCTTCAGCAATAAAAATGAATAGCAAAGAAACCAATTGTCTCACCTTGCTATCTTATCACTGCAGGACATGGTCAGCAGCCTTTCGCCTTGCAACACACCATCCCATGTCTGGATAGTGGTAGTGGAGCGCACGGGGATGGTCCCTTCCCCAGATTCTATTTTTGTCCGCAGCTGTCCTCTGGCTTTGCGGTTTGGATGCCTGTCCCCTTGATCTAAAGGACAAAAATCACTTTGAGTCAGCTGAGGAACATTCTCAAAGGGTTTTACAGGTAGAATTACAGTAAGAAGAATTGATTTGAGGTATTTGTCTGCAGTTACTGCTCTCTTGCATTTAGTTCCTACTGCTCTTGGCAAATTAGCTACAGCATCAGACATGTCTCACAAATACTGCCTTCTAGGACACACTTGCAGTTAAACCAAGCTTTTGCCACAGGAGCAGTAGGCAGCAGGCAGCTCTTCAGCTCTGCTCAGTGTGTTACAGGGTTAAAATGAAGTTAATGGGCAGACTGTGCAAGGAGCACGCAGAGAACCGCTGTTACAGGATGGAAACAGGGAAACAGGATGGTTAGTTCTGTAGGAATACTTGCTGACTCACTGGCTTATCTCAGTTAGCATCAGCCTCTTCAAGACCACAGGGTTCATCACTCTATACTGAACTTCTACCACAGAGGAAGAACAGCTCAGATTTTTTTTGGAAGAGATCTTTGTCTAACACACCTCTACGCTAAAAGGAAAGAAGACACCTAAATTTTAACCATGCCACTGGTACATGCTCCATGAACAATTTAAGCTACTCCCTGGGGTTGAGGAGGACTGCTGCCATACCCTCTTGTGCTGCTTCGTGGGGGGAGAAAATCCGAGCATCACCACAAGGAGACGTGCTGATATAGAGATGGAACTGCACATTCTCCTTCAGCTTAAACCCGCCTTGCTCTGATCTGATAAAAATGGATTTTTGCTGATCTTCTTTATTGCTGAAACAGAGAAGAAAGCTTGAGTCAAAACTGGCATTAACATGGAAATAGCCATAAGCTGGGCAGTCTTAACAGGCATTAAAAACAAACACAGGATGGCTGAAAATTTTATAATATTAATCTAACAGTTATTGCAATTAACAGAAGTAAAGGACCATCAAGACAAGAAACATCCCCAGGTGTCAAGAGCTTTCAGGCACTTACCAGCAAATCAAACACCAGCACCTTTTAGCCCACTTGATATTATTTTGATTTATACGTTTGCAGTTTACAAAACTACTCCCATTTTTTTTTCCTGTTCTCCCCTTTCATGACAGACACCTCACTGAATAAATGTCTTGTTTGAAGTTAAACTCGAGGGCAAAGGACTGGAGTTCTAAATTCAACATCGTGATGCAACAGGACAAGCGTTTCACACTGAAATAATGAAGACAGATGTTTTACATGGACAGATTTTCAGATCATCTTCCTTCTCCCTCCAGCTTACCTTAGGTAGAGCTCAAGTTGCGTATAGAGAAATTTCAGCAGGCACCGCCGAGCTATGATTTCCGCGTGGCAATCGTTTAATGCGAGACCACGATCACTCATGTATTCACCATTGATACATTTTGTTCCTGTAGAAACACTTATTACAAGGGCATCTTTCACATCTGTACCTGCAAAACAAAATTTCAGGAAGAAGATGCAATTAACATTGCAAACAACCTATGGAGGGATCTTCTTGCAGAACCCAAACAAGGTTCTTTTTTTTTTGTGTTGTTTGCTTATTTAACAAGACAAGTTAAAAACTGAAAACCTGCAGGGAAAAAATGCTGCTTCAGGAAGAGTTGTTAAAGCTTGAGGCCCGAAGTGGTTTTTTTTCCTGAGGTTCAGGCAGCCAGCAACTTTCAGCATGTACCTTCTGGCCACCTATGCAGACATTCACAGTGATTTTAGAAGTCTGAAAGGCACTGGTTTATTAAAGCAGCAGCACATTACAGAAGGGTACTGAACTAACAGCAAGAAAGGCAAGACTAGGGAATGAAGAAATTTAAATGCTTAGATCACTGTAAAGATTACCAGCAGTATAATGTGCAGTTCTTGGTGTTAAACCATCCCATACAACAGAACTTAAAAAAAACACATGTTGGGTGGGTGTTTTCTATACAGAGAACTGCCTTTATCACTCAAAAAAACCCATCTGCATGAAGGATTCAAAAAGACAGGTCAAAATGCCACCTAGCAAGACACTCAGGAAAAAAAAAGTCCAACAAAAAAAAACTTGGAAAGAAGTATAATTCTTACGTAATAGGTTCAAACCAAGAGAGCCATCTGCATGAGTGATGGGGGGAAACTTATTTATTTTTCAAAAGTTTCATGATTCATTTTAAAAGCTACATTTTGTACACCATGAGCTACTCAGATGTCCCAATCAGGCAGGAAACTGGAACTCTGTGGAAACAGAAGCATTTGCAAGTCTAACTTTCCTGTAAATATCTTTAGTTGAGATTTATTTACTATATTTAGGCCACCCTCAAGATTAAACAGTAAAAATATCTTTCAACACCAGTTGACTGGAAAAAGGTAGTTTACTAGAATGCAAACAGAGCTCTTGTATTTAAGCAGTTAAAATACTACTTTTTTTTTTTTAATTTACCTGTTGTCATGACAATTCCAGCAAGAACTTTTCGACGTGCATGCGGAGACGTGAAATTTTCAGTCAAATCACTGAATTTATCTACAACCAAGCGTGCAACAGCATCAGCTAAAACCTGTGGGATCACACAGAAATGCATATTGGAAAAATTACAAAAAAAAAATTAAAATTACAGGAGCATTAGGCTATAAAAATATACAGTTTGAAGAGATTGGACAAAATAAATGAAATAAGTTTTTAATTTTTCACTTTAAAAACTGACATTGAGGCATCACTCGCAGCTCTCTGCAAGTGGAAGCAGAGGTATATGTGCTCCACATCTACTAAAACAGGGTCAGACAGCCCTAAGCCAAGCATCAAAGTACCTAATGCTCATGATGGTGATGAACATTTGAGGTTTAGGAGAGCAACTAGATAGACAGATAAGTCTATGCTCTCATGCTCAAACCTCAGAACGCATCATTTCAGTATCCTTAACATTGGATCTGACAAGAAGATTGAAGTGAAAATCCAGGCCCTTCAAACCAACCTTCTATAACAATCTAATTCCTTATCCAGCTGTTACATAAATAAAGATGACTTTGCTTTCATCACTGGTTTAACACTTTCTATTTCTTATTTTTACAGGACATATACAAAGTTAGGAATAGAAAATTTAACCCCAAATAAGCTATCTCGAAATTAGGAAGGATTTCTCTTTTTTTCACCTCCAGGAAAACCTGAACAGTCACATTTGCAGCCTTATCAGTCAGGCTGTAAAGGGGGCTAACTTCTAAAATCAAGGAAAACTTCGAAATACCAGTCCTGCTCCTGTTGAATGACCGTTCAGTTCAACACTGCAGCTCATCCCACGTGCTGTTTTTGAGGCTTGAACCTGTAAGCTGAACTTTTACAGCTTGAACTGTAACAGCCAGAAAAGACAAGTCGAGACCAAATGGTTGGATTTTCACATGAAAAGAAACCAAAGCCAAGGCAACCACGTGCTGACAACCAGCAGTGCCTGAGATGTTCTGGGGTACACACCTGGCCTACAGGTTCACACACCACTGTGTTACACCTGCCAGTGCCATACAGATGTTGAGTGAGGCCCTGCACACGTTGCCCAGAGGAGCTGTGGCTGCCCCATCCCTGGAAGTGACCAAGGCCAGGCTGGATGGGGCTTGGAGCAACCTGGGCTAGTGGAAGGTGTCCCCTGTCCCAGGGGGTTGGAATGAGATCAGCTTTAAGACCTCTTTCAACCCAAACCATTTTGGGATTCTGTGATACTGATGTCTAAGATATCCAGCTGAAACAGCACAAACTCTTGAACACAATCAGTTCTAAAAACAGACTGCTAGGGAGAAAAGGGGAGAAGGGGAAAAGAAAGAAAAAAGAAAAAGGAAAAAAAAATATTTGAAGACTGCCAGCCCCACTCACCCTCATTCCCTTAATAAGGCTCATGAGAACCAACAGCCTAGAAATAACATGGAGATGCTCTCAATGTTAACTTCCTTCTAGAAATGGTTTAACAGCAAAGGAAGGAATAACTAAAGTTCATGTGTCATGATTCCAGAGCTCAACAGCTTTTTCCAGAGTCTGACAGGAGACACTGACCAGCAGTCAGGTTACATCTGCACCAGCCTTGGTCCATGTTTTGCAATTGCACAACCTGAGGAGTCACAAGACTCTGGACATGGCAAACACCAATTTTCTCGATGCATTTGAATGGACTGCAACTCAGAAACGTAACCATATTTTTCAGGAACACAGTTTTTGTCAGAGGCTATGAACATGTCTGGTCAGGCATTGATTTTCAAACTAAGTCTTCTTGTTGCTGGACCCAAAAACTGGGTTTGAGTCCTTGCTCTGACAGCACAACAACCACGCACTAAATCTGCATTTAATTGTGCTAGTACTTACCTAAAGCAAAAAGTTGAACATAAGGTAAATACATGAAATAAAAAGCAAATAATTAGGGCTTTTTTAAAATCACCCTGGTGTTAGAAATGGAAAATTAATACAATAAGGACTTAAATGATTAACTTCCCTGCAGCCACATGGGCAGATCACCGCAGAGCCCCCATGCCACTGTTTTGTCTGTAACCTCATTGCATAATTATGGATACTGCTTCCCAGATGCAAGTTTTATGCTCTCATTTCTGTAATCCATCTATTTTCTGCTCCACCTTACACTGTGAGGTGCTGAACAGGAGAACATGGCTGGCAGCTGACAAACTACCAGGCAATGGTACAATCACGCTGAATGACGTTGTGATGGAATATCCTGGGGAAACAAAGCTGTTCCAAATAGGGATGGACCTGATCCACAAAGAGAACAGATGCTTCAGGTCCCTTCCAACCCAAACTATTCTTTAAAAAAAAAAAAAAAGTGAGTGTGGTGATGAGTGGTAACAGGAAGAGTCTTTCCCAAAGCTTGGAACTAAAACTGCCAAGTGTTTCTAGGAAGAAACTAATACCTGCTAATACCTCTGACAAAAGGCTACCTGAACAGCAACTGGGTAGGATGCTGGCATACAGGGTGGATACATTTGCTTTTTCCAAAAGGATGCTTTTTTTCACATAATAAGCAAAGCAGAGGAAACTGTGGCACTGGTAGACAAATGAGAACACAGTGAGTCCCTCTGGGGAGATGGAAGCTGGTGCAGCAGAAGGCGATGGGGCTGCAGCCTGGAACTAAGCTGCTGGCAAGGAAGCCTAAAACTGCTCGGATGAACACGGAGCCAGACTAGGAGAGCTGATAAGAAGGACTAGGCAGAACTCAAGCAAGACAAAATGACCACTGGAGATGCAAACATCCGGGAGGAACTGGAGGGGGTGGGGGGGAAATCACTGCCAAAACCCAGGCAGGTATATTAAAGACTTTTTATTTCAATTTGATACTTAAATTGTGTGACAACAGCTGGGTGATGAGGAATAAACACTGTTAAATGCCTACAGATGTAGCCCCTAAAATCACCTTGTTCTTTTATAAGAATACTTACCCAGTAAATTAGAAGAATTATCCTTCTCTCCCAGGCAGTCTATTACACTGACATAGTTGAGAGCATGGAAGAGATGGGAACACGGCAAGTGATGAACAGACCAGTGCACTGCTGGGAACAAAACTTACTGGCCAAAAAAGGATGTCCTTGCTGTCCCCATCTCAAAACCAGGGACTTGACGCTGTTTCCACAATCCCAGGCCCGGGGAGGGATCTTTCACATCTCACTCTGACTCTATTGCCTTTCATGTAAATAAATATTAATCAGAACAGAAACTGAACTCATGTCTCATCTTCCCCATGAATGCCTTAACGTGCCACACAGAGCTTCTCTACCCCTGCTTCTGCATTAAATCATTACTGAAAGTTGGATAATTCAAAAAGGGAAACACCTAAAATATCTGACAGTTGGCTCGGCAAGGCATGTGAGCTCCAAGATATTTTGGGTGCATTGTCCTTTTCTCCCATGAAGTTACAATGAATCCACTCCCGTTCTACACATACAGACTGGTTTTGGCAACACACATGTTGCAGCAGTGTTGCAGCAGAACCACCCTGACCATCCATATTTGAAAATATCCTTACGCTGATGAAGTCCAGGTCCAGCTGGAGCTGAAGGAAGACCATGGCAGGTCATGGAGACCATCCATGCTGAATGCTGGTGATGACCTGCACGGTGGGGTCAAAGGCAGCAGGAGCAAGGAAGTGCCTGGGCCCAGAGCACACAGCTCTCCCTGGGGACCTGACCCAAGACTTCTGCGCTCTCCTTGGATCCCCAGGGATCCTTCTCAAGCAGAAATGTTATCCCTCAGGTTTGGTTTCTTTTTTCCTTACCTTCCCAGTTTAGGGTTTACATGAACTTTCCACAGCAGGTAAAATCAAGGTCAGCCTGGTCCTCCCCTCCAACAAAGACCAGCACACGCAATTCAGAGGAGATAGAAACATATCTACGCTAATACAACAGGGTAATTATTTTATAATGCTCCAAAGCTTCCTGTACTGATTTAAAGAAAATTCTGCCTGGCTGTAGAGTCTCTCACTGCTTATGCTGATACATCTTTTTACGTTTCTTCCAATTCCACAGCAATTATTAAAAGGATTAAAAAAGCACTTCAAGTACAAGTAGCCCTTGCAGTAATGGTTCTCACTCCATTTCTCCTGCTTAACGTTTTGTTTGTTCACAACAATGTAAAGGATAAAAACTGAATACACGGAGTTACGTGAATGATTAAAAATACTCGCTTTAGTGAAGTTTTTTTCAAATTTATCTCGTCTGCAGCCTCACTGCTTACTTGTGTAGCTCAACTTCATTTCCCTCACAACGGTCTGTATTTAAGCCTCAATATTTACAATTCCCATTTCCACCTCTCTGCACAACCTGACTAATCAGCTATCTTTTTAAGCAAGCAGTTTGAGGAAATCCAGGAAACAGCATTAGGAAAAGCTCCATACAAGCTTTCTAACAGAGGCCATCAGTGGCTCCACCAGCAGGCTCCTATCATCTTAAGGAAAACACTCCCCTGAGTGATGCCAGCAGCCTGGACTGCTGACAGTTCAAAGCATGTACTGGGGAGTTACTGCTTACCAATATGTTCTTTCCTCAGTTTTTTACCAAAGCATTTGGTGCTGGTCTGAGTCTTTTAGGAACAGCACTGTTTCACCTTTGACAGAGGTGTGAGACCCCTCCCAGCCTTCCTTGGGAAGTAGGGAGTGTCTAAGGGCAAAGAAACAAAGGAGAAGAAAGCATGTGGTCTCTGGGCGACTTCTCTTGGGGTGATAAAGACATCAAAAATGAAGAAATAAGGAAGCCCAAGGGACCACCCACTGCAAGATGTCTCCACTCACAGAGCTGGTCCTGCTGTTGAGCATCACCTTGGACATCTCAAGACAAGGGACAAGGATAAAGCAGGACCTGAAAATACCACAAATGCTTAAATAATTGAATACATATCGGATGAAAATCACTAATATGTAACAGACCTGATATAATTCCAATAACTCAGTAGCTAATTATAATTAAAAGCAAAGCAGTACAACACAGCAAAGTGCAGAGAGGATGATGACACCTTGATGACAAGCAGACCTAAGTCCTGAATAAACAACTGACTTCAAATCAGCTCTACATGAGGCAGCATCCATGTGCATCTTTCCCATCTCAGCTCAGGCTTTTTCACACTTCCCTATTCCAGTTTTCACCATTTTACTGATTCAAGAATAACACACAAATTATTGGCAGTGAAACTTTTTTGGTGTCCGGGGTCAAATCCACTTTTAAAAGCGGAGCAGAGAATGCAGTCTGAAATGACTGAATCTACTGAAGAAATTTTAATACCCAAAATAGCATGAGCCTGGATTTGAAAATGAAGGAAACATTAGCAACACAGTAATTGTGCAACACTAAAAAGAAAGCATACAAGAAGTTCTAAAATATGCATATTGTCCACTCACTTTGAGAAAACAACATAGAACATCTCCTTATACTGTTAGAATCATAATGAAATCTAAAACAATGTTTTTGAGATACAAAAGGTCAAGGCCTCAAAATTCTCATAATAAACAGAAAGTTAAAAAAAAGTCACAGGCAAATATTTGAATTTAGACAGGTCTATATCATTTAAAAGACCCGAAGATGCAGTAGAGAGCAGTCAAACAATCATTAGTATAGTCTGACCGGGGAGAAACACAACCAAGAAAACGTGGCAGAATTTTTCTTCATTTAGAAAAATAAAAATTACTCCATTCTATCTACTTTAAATTTTTGGTCTATTCCTGGTATGTTTGATATTTTCCCTAATTCATTAATTACTTGATTTAAATTCTTTCTCATCCAAGATTTACTTGCCTAAGTAACTTCCATGTGCACATTAACTAATTTGCTTAGAGCACAACCCTTCAGATGACAGCTTTTGAACTACACATCTTGGACACATGCACTTTGATTATGTTCAGACCCTGGAAGTCAGTGGCAACTACATCAGCCTCACTTAATCTGACCTTGACTTCCATCACTCGGCTCTGTTCACACCAACAATTTCTATTTGCAGGAGAGAACAATTTTCTTCTCTGCGAAGAACCGTTGTGTCAAATAATAATTTTACTTAAAGCAGTAATTCTGACTTGAGCTTGATCTAAGTCTTGCTGCCTGAGATGAGCAAAATGTGATTCAACCTCTCCTCAGCACAAACCATAATCCAAGCTGGCACTGCACTGGGGCTGGGAGTCTCCTATGTGACATGATCAAGGTTGAAAACATCAACAAAAAGCCTCCTCTCTGTGCAAGAGAATACAAAGAGCTCATGAAATTGTCAGAATCCATACGCTGATAAATCACCTAATACATATATACATAGAATATATATATGCATACACAGCTCTACAGAAGCAGAATAAATAGCTGAAATGCTGCTAGAACTGACTCAGTATGCACGACTTGGCTCCTCCTGGTCATCACCCAAAGCCACCAACAGCACCCCGAGGGTTTCTCACCTGTGGCAAGTGCAACTGGAGCCCCTCGCTGGGAATGGGCTGGCGGGACGGGGTCTGGTCCAGCTGCATATTAAACAAGGATGCCAGGGCCGACTGAGCTGCCCGAGCTTTTGCCAGCTTCTTGTTCCTCCCCGAGCCTTCAAAAGTCTGCCCATCCACTGCCACAGCCATGACAAAGTTTTTGGCGTGGCTCTCTCCGCTCTCCGAGAGAAACTCATACTTGAGCCCCGGCCGCAGCTCGTTGAGGATCATGACGGGGTTCTTCCCGCTGGCAGTGGGGTAGGGTGACGGCGGGGGCAGAGGCAGCTGGGAAAGGCTGCTGGCCACAGCAGACGACGGCAAACCGTATTCCCCGCTGGAGCTAAAGGAGCCGTCCCCGTTGGAGCCGAGGTAAAAGGACGCATCGGAAGGGACAGGCGTTTCGAACCCGTTGAAAAGGGTGTCGGGGAAGTCTGCTTGGTCGGACGTGAAGTCCGTGTTGACCGACAGAGTCCTCCCCATTGCCAGGTGCGCTTCTGAGGCGTTGGGGAACTGGACGAAAGACCGCAGAGCCTTCTCAGCAGCATGAAGCTTGGCTTTCTTTTTCGTTGGGCCAGATCCCTCAAACACCTGCCCATTGACTTCCACGGCCATCACGAACATGGGGGCATGGACTGGCCCCGTCTGGGAGAGGAGTTTGTACTGTAAACCGGGTTTGATCTCATTGAGTTGCATCAGGGCGTTCTTTGGCAGAACAGGGCCGGGCGTTTTCTTCCTCTTTTTGGGGCGAAATTTGGAATGGCCATTGTTGCCCTCCTCCAAAGGTCTCTTCCTGCTGCTGCTGCTGCCACCGTTGGAGAGCTGTGTCCCCTCCCCGGCCCCTGTCCCACCGCTGTCTTTGGGGGGAACGTTGTCCACGTTGCGGTTTTCTTTAATGTCGGTGCTGCTCGAACCTGTGGTGCCCAGAAAGAGTAACTTACAATGCCTTCGGTGCAGGATCTTGTAAATGCAAAATTTATAGATTCCTTTATCTCTCTTTGTAACTGGTTAAGTGATGTGTGCTCACAGGTTAAATGTTTTTTGCAGTACAACCACAGATAATAATAATGATAATAATAACATAATACAATCTCAGTGATTCAAGAAATAACACACTCAGTGATCTTCATGCTCCACATCTGATACAGTCACACAGCAACAGCCCACAACAGCCTCTGGTTTTTTATGTTTAAATTATGCTGGAACAAAAAACTTTTACTTATAAATTACATTTAGCCTGAAAAATGGTGTAAATCAGAAATATAAGCTACAGTAGAATATATCCATAAAACAAACAACTACCATTAATAAAATAAAAATAGATGCTTAAGACCAGAACTCGGAGACAGGTATTTAATTCTATTTTATTCTTATTTTAGCCTCAGGGATTTTTAATTGCTCAAATTGAAAAATTACATAAATAAAACCCGAGCAATGAAAAATCAGGCACCTCTTTGGTAAGGTACCACGACTGAAGAGTGTTCAAATGCTTTTGTTTCTCTTTAGCTGCTCCACATTTTCCTAACTCAATTTTTTTTTATGCCTTTCCTAAACATTCAGTTCACCTCACCCCAATTTGCTCAGGAACTACAGCTGCCTGTTGTGCCAACATGACCACAAGACTACTTTATGTATTCCCATATAACCTTCTATTGAAAAAAGAACAACTTATATTTGTCATTTACAAGCTCCATTCCTTGCCAAGAAAACTGCTGTTGTGGAATTACAAACCCAAAAATCATTACAAAGATCCTCTCTTAAGGCCACGCAGAACAGAAGTGGGACAAAAGCTGCGCATTTACAATGGTGATATTTTAACGGGGTGGGAGAAAGTCAATGTAATAGTTTATTTTCAAAGTAGAAAGTTGGGGTAATGATATGTCAGAGCTATATTTAAAGAATTAAATTTGCTATAACTTCAAAAGACCTTCAATTTTTAAGCTGATAAAGAAACTAAAGAAACTGATTATTTGTGCTTTCTATTGGCATTTGTGAACAAAAATGCAAATTTAGTAGGTCAAGTATTTCTAACTCTTCTGTTCCAACACTTCAAAATACCTACATTACATCTACACTGATTCCAGGTGATAAATATTAATTGAAATGAGAGCGAAGCAAGGTGGGAGCTCTCGGAGTGACCAATTTCAGTCACACTTTCAGTCTTCCCTAAGAATCCCCTGCCATGCACACATCACTTCGCCCAGGTTACAAAGCCGATGGAATGGTTACTAAATTTTCATTTATAACATCCTCCAGCAAAAGCTCGATAGGTTACTCCTTTCGGTGCTCGAAGTGAAGGAAACGAAGAAGAAGAAAAAAAAAAAAAAAAGATCAAAGGAAAGAGCCAAAACAGAACACATTTTGTTAGCTCACAGTAACACAACAGAGAATTGTACAGTACTGAACATGCAATTAATTCAACTATATTTGGTGAAGAATTGAAACACTGCTAGAAATCTGCTACATTTAATTAAGTATCTCTTGTTCAGTCACAAACATATTGCCTCAGAATTTGGGCTATGGGGCCAAAACTGTCAATACACATTGTTCATGCATATATTCTGTATATTAATATTTATTTGTGGTGGAGGAATCTAAGGACAAATAGAGGGAATTTTTAAAACTTTGCTTACAGTGAGTTTCTTACCTGAAGCTGTAATCTCCAAAAATTACATCTTATCTAAAACATAATTTCTGGAACACTGCCCTTAATGGTGGCACCAGGAATTTTTTATCAATCAACCAACATGACTTTTAGGCTGAACGTACATCACTGAGTCAACACTAATTAATGGTCTCTGGTTTTATCTTTCTTTTTATATGAAGGCAACTACCAATGCCTGTGGAAACCACAGAAGGAAAACAGAAGTTGAATAGACTCCAGTTGAACATTAAAAAAAGAATTTTTGCATGTAAGCATGGCAGCTGGAGGAACTCCTTAATCCACCTCACAACCCTGAGAGAAGAAATGATGCCCTGACTTGTAGGGAGCAGGAAATAAATTTGCAGGCTTACCTTGTCTCATTAAGAGAGAAGGGAAGAAAACTAGTCCTTGACTGAAAGCTACTGGACTTGTTAGCTTTGGAGAACCTGCAGGGTGGAAGAAACTAGGAGAGAAAGGAGGCAACTTTCTACACTGTGGAGTTGATCCAAATCCAAGCAGGTGACAGAAAGAAAAAAATTCCAGCACAGATCGAAAGGACCTGTGTTTGTCTCAACCCACAGAGTCACCCAACTGCAAGAGAAAGGAGCTCCTCCTCAGAGCGAGGGTGAAGCTGTGCTTTCAGTCCTTTTCTTTAGCCTGTCCTGCCCAGCAGTGGTGAGGGTCTCTAGCTGCCTTAGGGTTTGACAAGATCTGACAGATCAGTCAAGATGTAGCCTGTTCAAGTCAGAGAAATCATCTCTTATCCTGTCCCTATTCGGACATGGAGTAACTCCTCCGGCCCAGGCTCTCCCTGCTGCTCAGAAATAGTCCTCCCTTTTCCAAGCACCTCACCTTCCAGGCTCATCCTCACCTTGTCCAGCTCCCCATCTGTGACAGGGCCACCAGCAGACCCTTGGACATACCAGTGGCCCTTTCCCAGGACAGTCTTGAAGCTCTGGGCTGTCCCCAGAGAGCAGGGCAGGGAGCCATCCATCCTCCTCCCCACAAAATGCCTAATTGCTTCTAAAGACCCCATAATCCCTTTGTATCCATGATGTCCTGGCCAAAGCACTTCACAACTTCAAAATCAAGAGGTTTATAAACAGCCCAATCCTAGGTTTTCAATGTTCTTCGTGCCTATGCATTTTCCAGTCTTTAAATCAGTTTTCAAGGAATGAATGCTTTAGAGAGCCCTTTGAGGACCATCATGTCTGCTGTGTATTTAATGCTTTAAAGCAGCATTAATACAACACTTGATGATTGAAATCCTGTTTCCTGAACATTTATACAATCCATGATTTAAAAGTTGTACATTTTTCATGACATTGGCATATTTTCTGGTCACTAAAATTAGTTGGCAGCTTCAACTGTAGATTTGATTGATGTCTGTGGAAGCTGCCTTAGTTCAAATCATAGCTGACAGTATCACACACCAACAACTTCAGTGGAAGGAAAGTCCTGCTCCCCATATCTTGTTTGAGAGCTTACAAACCATAGGACACTCAAAGAAGAAAAAAGGAACAGGAAATTTTCATGCCAGTAAAGAAAGAGATCTGAGTGCATCGGTTTATTTTTGGGTTTATTCCCTGTAATTAAAGAGTGTCTCCAATTAAGATGCTTCATCCATTGGGGAACTTCCATTACCTGCTTGCTGAGAGACAGCACTCTCCCTGCTCTGTCTGATTTGGAGCACAATTAATTAAATCTAGATGACTCTTCACTGAACTGAGAGGTGATTCTACCTACCTTTTACACTGCCCCTCTCATTTAGTGGCCTGGGGACATCCTAAATAAATACTAATTTTTTTTCATTAAAAAACAGCATGCTCTCTTCTGAGCATCTTTTTGAAAAGGAGGTAAAAACTTATCAAAGAGAAAGGTCAGGACAAGCACATGCTGGTGTCTCAAGTGTTCAGAGTGCTGTAGACATAACAGCCATAAAAACATTCCAAATAATCACATCTTTCCCCAAATCTCCTGTAACATCTTCTCTATGGCCAACAAAGAGGCAAACTCTGTGTTTTCTCAGGAATATTAATTTAGCATCATCGCTGTCCTATGTTTTAGCTGAACCAAAACAATTGTAATTCTGGTTTCTGCAAAGGAACCCTAGTTATGCAACCACAGCTTACAAAGATTGCATATTCCCACCTTCCTTTCCTTTGAGGAACTTTCCCCAAATGCAGTTACGTGAAATAATTAAAAAAATTAATAGGCAACTTCTGATATGCCACTTCACAATCTTAAGAGAACCAAAAATAAAGAGAGATATAAAGTTAAAAAGGCCTGTGTCTTTGCACAAATCAAAGTGAAGAACTTAAGAATTTAAACTTTGATTTCTTCCCCCCCGCCAAAAGCTAGTACTTCCATTTGAAGTAATTTCTTTTATACTAAGGAAAAGAAAATGTTAGCAAGCATATTCCAGTTGAGTTCACTGGTTCACTCTAAAGAAAAGAGATGTATTCTAGTTCAGAAAATATTTTTCGTTTTGTTTTGGGGTTTTTTGGCGTGAAGGATGTTTGTTTGGGGTTTGTTTGACCTATCTTCTATATCTCACACTAAAATTTCTATGTAACTCCTCCAGACTGAAGTGCAACTCTTCTGCTCCTGCACTGCTGGGTGTGTTACCTTTGCCAGATGCACCCTTTAGCCACTGTCACTTAGGGGAAAAATAAGCACATTTGTTATTATAAATCATATGCAGTCATTTACAGTCAGGCACAGCACAGCAGCAACAGAACAATTCTCTGATTCAAAAAAAAAAGGTTGAAAGGCAAATAACTACAAATATTTTGTAAAGCTTCAATGAGAATGCTTTTCTCACAGGTTATCAGTTCTTCATAGCCCAGAGTTAGCAGTCTCACAGCACTTTGCTGCACCAAGGTCATCTTAGTATTTGACTATTTTTGTACTTTAAAGGCACTTTAATAATTCAGTAGCTCAGGGTTGGGACAATCACCATCTAATGAGAATAATCAGCCTATGTGAGACGTGCAGGGAGCTCTTCCAGCTCCTCCTTTGCCTTTTCCTTCCTCTGTTTCTGCTTTCCCTCCTTTATTTTACACTCTTCAATCCATCCGCTTCCTCTCACCCCTCACTTCTTACTGGTACTTAACCCTTAGCACAGGCAGTGCTGTACCTCCTTTCTTCACTGCTGGTTCAGAACAGGGAAATATTTTGTTTGATTAGTCAGTTGTTTTAAGAAAAACATAAGGTGTGTGGTGTTATACAGAAAGTATAAACTAGATTAGTGTATTTAAAACACTTTTAATGCAAAAGCTCCAGCTCACTCTTCTATATTGTATTTTCAAGGATTTTCATTTCTGCATCTGAAGTTCCTTCGCAGTCGTCCCTGTGCTTGTGAGAAAAGGACACCTTCTGAAACTATCACAGATTTTATTACTGTGTAAATTAAACACATCTTACTCATGTTTTCTTCATCGTCCACGTCCATTGTGAAATGCTTTTGCTGGTTTCTTGGCTGGCGGAGACTGCTTCTGTCTGGAAAACAGGGAGAGGGATATTTAAGCCTTAAGGTACCAGCTTACAAGGTAAAGCATTAAATGTCCTTTAAAAGCAGCAGCCTGGGCCCTGGCTTTGCATTGGGATGTTTGCTCAAATCCTGACCCAAGACTCCTCCCAAAACTGAGATGGTCATCAACGGCTGAAAGATGCAGCCCCACAACAGGCCAGAGTGGGTAATGTAACTCTCTCTCCTACATGTGGACTTTCCAATTAACTGAAACATTAGATGTTATTACATTAAGGTTACCTGGAATTGGGAAAATAGGTTTTATTAACCACGGGGACTTCCATTTCAAGAGAGACAGGTCTAAAGGTAGATATAAGCACCTGACACCAAAATATGTAAATACCTGGCCTTTGCTTTGGAAGAAGGCAACACTTTTATCCAAATCAAAAGCAGTCATTTAAGAGTGATGGGGTTTATGGTTTGGTTTTGGTGTGGTTTTTTTTATTATGCCACTTCAGTTTTTTCTGAAAACTAATCAAGTACATAGTATCTGTTGCTTTCTAGGTAATTGTTCCAACCTCACAATGCCATGAGTGACCCCAAAACCACTCAGGGAGTAACACTTTTAACAGAAGATCCCTTAATACAGTGACAGAAAAGTAGTGGAGCATTAATGGGCTTCACATTCTCACACTGGAGTGGATCAAATCACAGAAATTGGTCTTGCATTTGTCAGTCTGTTGAATTTTGTGCATCTGCCTCACTGCTTTTCTGAGGCATCAACTTAAGCACTGTGCTTTCTCTGTTCTGCATTGCAGTTTATATTTTATCATAATGCATTCATTTTCTGCTGAGTTCTTACCACAATTAAATGTTTGGAAAGTACCAGAAGAAAGTAAAGCCCAGAATAAATGCAAAATCATTCTGTGATAATCCAGTTTCATGTAACATCTGCAAACTTTGATTCCTTTTGCTGACAATCAGCTCAAATGAAGATTGAAGTCCTACTTCTAAACGCTTCTTTGATCCTATTCCAAAACAATTACAAACAGGCTGGGAAGAAGAGAGGCTTGGTGATGTCCTACAAGGACACTGCCAGCAATGGCAAACCCTTGTGAAAGCAAGGGCTTGAGGTGTCAGCTGGAAGGGACAGGGAGAACAAGGTGGGAAGCAGAGTGGTTTATGCCTTCAAAGCTGTGGGAGCACTGGAAGGTGTGTTCCTTCACAAAAGGAAGATGATGCTTGGTTTCACGATGGCACAATTCACAGCACTGAAGTTCTTGCTCTATTATATTATGCTTTACCCTTCCCTCAGCAGACACACATCTGTGTCTCTCATCCAGCTGCCAACGTGAAATACTTTGTTTTTCCAATGCTCTGAGACTTAAGTGCCAGCACTGGTGGAAGTCAAACAAAGGAGTCAAAGTCATCAAAAAGACGAACCGTGTAAATAAAACATGGTCACTTGACAAGGTTGACACAATAAATTCCACACTAATTTTAATGTAGCCAAATGTCTGCTTTGTAACATTGAATTTATTCCATTTTTCTTCCCAGCTCTGGTGGGAAAATCTAGCTTTAATTCTACTCGATATTAAACTGCAGTCAGTTTAGCTAATAACAAAAGGCAGAACTTGGCACTGATTATGTTCTTCGCACACAGATTGCACACGATAGTAATCCTTAATATGTAATTACCAAGTCCAAAAAGAAATCAGACATTCCACCTCCACCTCCACTCAACATTTCAGTAGGCAATTCATGCAAGGCATACAGAAGCATTCTGCAGATCTAGAGTACAGCCCTAAATGCCAAACATAATGAATTGCATTGTTCTGGTTTGGTCTTTTTAAAGCCAATTTGGTTTTGTCTTTGGTAACATAAGAAGAAAAAGATAATCCCCACAAAAGATTCCATCCAAGAATGAAAAGTATGTAGGGATGCAGAAACAAGTATTACACTAATACACTAAAAACAATACCACTAATAATAAATACCAATAATACCACCAATAATAAATAACACTACTAATAGATAACCCTAATACAAAAACAAGTATCAGAAACTGAGAAACAAGGACTGACATTAAAAAAATACATATGGATATGTAAGTCTGCAACTTACTAAGTATTGTAATTCAGTAATTTAAAACAATGAAATCTGTTTATCATCAGCTTAAACTCTCAGCACACTGCTACTGCAACCTTCACAGGTTACTTTCCACAGCAAGAGCTAAACAGCCATTAGTAAAAATGTAAAATGCCATTAGCAATCATTACACTAATTAATGCCACAATCCTGATAGCAGAATGAGAAATAAACATATCTCTCTGTCACAACAACACACAGCTTCCAAAACAAAGCCCAGGTAAGCAGATATCCTGAATCTCCCACCATCACAAATGTGCATCATCCTCCCAGTGTGGGGCCTGAAGGGAAGATGAATCCTCTTCACTCCCCAAGCCTGTCGGGAAAAGATACCCATTTGAGTAACTAAGAGGAATCTGCTCAAACAGGGAGGGGAGGTGCTGAGGAAAGACACAAAACCACATTTCTGAGCACAGTGAAGCTGTTCAGATGCTCCACTAGCCAGGCAGCATTAACTCAACAAATTGCAAAACCCTGACAATTTAAGAAGGGCAGTAAAACCCCTCACTGATATTGGCACCAGCAGAGCAGAACTGCAAGGGGTGCAGAACTGAAATACTTGACCTACATGTACTACTTCTCCTGAGGCTCCCAGGATCACCCTAAAAAAATTCACAGAATTTCCACAACTCTTCCTTCGTTTTTAATTCAAGGACTATGTACAAAATGACTATGCAAACTTCACCTTATTCATCAAAACTTTAGGTAAACTCTGGATTTCAGAGTCAAACTTTCTTCCATGCCTCTGTCACCACTCACCTTGTGCCCTACAACTTCTCCACTGGTGTGTAACAAACCACAGAATCAACAGAGAACCCTAGCCTAGAGTGGGCTGGGTTGGAAGGGTGCTTAAAGTTCATCTCATTTCACCCCCTGCCATGGGCAAAGACACCTTCCAGGTTGCTCCAAGCCCTCTCCAACCTGGCCTGGGACACTTTCTGGGATGGGCAACCTGTGCCAGGGCCTCTCTACCCTCACAGGGAAGAACTTCCATCCAGCATCTAATCTAAATCTCTTCTCTTGGAGCTTAAAGTTGTTCCCCCTTGTTCCTGTTCCTCCTCTAAGATAAAACACTCTTGAAGACCTGAGGAGGACGCAGAACTTCCCAATACATTTCATCCCATCTGCAGGCTACACAGCCACAGTCCTGGCTACCTCACTTCAGGCTGGCAGGGTCCCTGTCTCATGACAGCATCTGTCCCAGTGCAATTGTGGTGGGGAGAAAAAAAAAGTACCTAAACTTGCCATAAACCAGCTCCTCTGCAATGCAACAGCTCAAGGTAGGTGGACTATCAGACAGGCAGGATACCATCCCTATCTGATACAGGTCCCTGTAAGACCTGGAAACACCTGGAGCATGGCATGCTTCCAAAGCTTGTTCTGTGTAGACACACAGCTCAGATACCACACTCGACATCTACACAACATCCACCTGTGCCAAAAAAATCTAAAAGTTGTGTCTACAAAAGGTGACATTTTTTTTGGTGATGTTTATTTGTGGGCTACAAAAAACCAAAACAAAACAAAAAAAAAAAACAAACCACAAACATTATGATGTTTATGCATCATCATGAAAGCATCAGCATTTTATTTCATTGTGATGATACACATTTCATGGCAACATGAATGCCAGGTGCCCATCAAGCTGCTCTATCAGCCCCACTTATCAGCTGGACAGGGGAGGGAATATAAGGTGGAAACTAATTCATAAGTTGAGATAAAGCAGTTTACTAAAGGAAAAGGTTGTACATGCACAAGCCTAATTGAAACCAAAGCATACTGATTGATTAAAAAGCAAGCATTTCCAACATATGAGTATCGTTTCAGGATAAATTTTCCTTGAAAATAAATTCTAAGGTCTCCTGGAAGGTTGTAGAGAAACTAATTTTCCTATTCAGTAAAGAGTTTTTTCAGAGTTATTTATTTCAGTGTATATGAAATAGTAAAATAAAATGCTCCCAAGACAATAAAATGCTTTAAAGGCTTTAGGCAGTTGAGCTATTCCTAAAGACCACAGATAGGCTCACACCAATTTTAACAAGCCCGTACCTGTGGGAACACAAACTGAGTTAGAGTGAACAATTCCTGATGTGCTATGTAATTTTTGGGTGTGTCTTATACATAGCTTTCTAGCTATAGCACTTTAGTTCAGTAAAGATGGCGTTGAAAATCTGTGGGAGTTATTGAAGAAAAATTCCTCAATGCTTTCATCAAGGGTCACGTTACTACTGACCAAATGCCTTAATCCAATTAAAAGCTATCTGTAGCACCTGTTTATGTTCTGTATCCAATTGTATACACCTACATATTCTGATGCTCTATGTTCTGGGAAGAAAGGTATAAAAACTGCTGTTCTCTTCAATAAATTGGACATTTTGTAGATCAAATTGGTCATTTAACAAGTGTCTCTGAACCCTTCTCGTCTACCCACACGTACCACCAACACACATGTAGCTGAATAAAGATTAGAAGCATGAGCAGGTGGCTGGGAAAATCTTTTTTGTGACCACAGTCGAGCGCAATCATCACTGTGGCAGACCAAAGAGATTCTGGGAGAAAGACAGAGAGCTATTGCAGCATCAGATCCAAACCTGAATTAGAAGACAAAAAGGAAGAAGTTAGCTCTCCTTTTGATTTAACACCCCCTAAAGCAGGATGCCTGGTGCTGTTCACCCCTCACAGCCCAGACAGAGTGTCACCCCCCTTGTTCTAACAAACCTGGGTTTCAAAGTTCATATTTGCTGCTGCCTGAACTTGAAAACAGGGCAGGAGAAGGAGTCAAGCCTCCAGCACAGGTCAGCAGCCCTGTCTTATGTCATTACTCAGACACTGCTTAAAGCTGAAGTATTTAGTAAGAGAAGATTTTCTGTTTTTTCCTAATCCTTTCCTTATAAAAAAATACACTTGAATGGATTTAGGAGTGCTCAGCACCTCTCTCCAGCCCCCAGGGCTGCACCAGCAGATCACTCCAGTATAGAATCATAAGAGTCACAGAATCATCAAGGTTGGAAAAGATCTTCAAGATCGAGTCCGACCTTCAACTGAGTATCAGCATATCTACTCCAAGCACGTCACTACAAGGCTGTGTGTGTTTTATACAAGCAACTGATTTCAGTTACAACTAGTTTCTAACAGCCACCCACTTCAACTCAAAAATACTTTGAAGAGAATAAATTAGATACTCAAACCGCATGAATGTTTGTGGATGCCCCACTCTGGCAGCGTTCAAGGAGATATTTTCACAAAAAGGGCTCTGAGCCCAGGCTGTTCAATACAGAAGAAGCAGCCTCTTACCAAGGCATGATTGATTACTTCTGAAAGTCATTAATGATTCAGTTATCCCTTTGATTATAATGATTTCAGTTATATCCCTTTGAAGAAGGAACAGCATTTCTGACTTCTTTGACCTTCCAAACCTTTATCAAAGCAGCAAAACTGCATTAATAAACACATTTGCTGCCTGAAAGTAGCCCATTTAGCAACACACACCCAGAAACCTCTCAGGTCCTACAGACCCAAAGCCTCCACCCTGAGGCTGGGTAATGGTCAGTGGCATCTGAGCAAGGACAGCTTCCAAAAGGACTTCACTGAAGCTGTGCATTTGCCCTGGACAGCAGGTATGACAAACCCTCAAGTTTTGTTCCTAAAATCCTGCTCTGGGATAAGGGACACAACCATAGTAACATTCTCTGAGAACACTGGAAAAACTTTTCTTTTGGAAAAAAAACCATAAGAGTACAGGAAAAAACTTAATTGCTGCTCAGAGATTACCGGAGCTTTCAAAAATACCAATAAAGAATAACTGATGCAAATATTAACTGATTGAGGTCAGTGCATTTACAGCACACGCCGTGTGGAGAAAGCCTTTCCATGGCTGCAGGAACTGTTTTCTCTCAGGTATACAGCTAAAATAAATGGAGGTTTTGACTGGACTATGCTGGTATAGTAAGTATAGGGGACTTTTTTTGCTTATAACATGCAGCAACAAACCTCCATCCAGCTGTTACCTAAATTCACTTGCTGAAGCCAAGGGATTCTGCACAACAGCACACCCTGCAATATTCAGACTACAAACACCTTTTCTTTTCTGGATGCATTACAAGCCAGCCCCATCAAACAGGAAAACATCCAAATATATGGTAATTTAAGTGGAGCCAGGAAAAAGTCCACTTTTAATTCTCTCCTAGTTTTTAAGTCTTTAATTCCTATAGAGTATTTCCAAAGATAGGAAGAACATCAGAAGTACTTAAAAATGTACCAGCTAACACTACAGTATTTGCCTTTATTTCCCCAAGAGACTGCTTGAAACATTTTTAAGTAAATGTTGGCAATAGCAAGTACACCCCACATGAGGACATCGAAGGAGATACCCTGCATTTATTTTGTTTGAATAATCCAAGTATTCACTGCATACAAAAAAAGAGTTGTGAAAGACCTTAAAAACTATCTTGCTTTACCCTCATCATTGAGGGAAAGCCTAAATTTACCTTGAAAGGGAAATTTAGCAGCTAACAATGTCTTACATTCGGAGAATGGCATATATGCACAAAAACCCATAACTTGAGAGATGACATACAGCTATTGGAGGACAGTCTAAGTCAGAAAGCTGCAGTTTTGGAGAAGTTTCATATTTGTTAAAAGAGTCCTCTCCTTCCAAACTTTGAAAGCCAAGTGAAATAAAACACTGCGAAACACTGAAGGACCTTCTCAAAATATTTCCAACAAATCAGAGTATCTTATGAACCCGAAGTGCAAACATTGAAGTTGCACCCAACAATAAAGGTTCAAGCCTCACCTGAAAACTACACTTACACCACCACTAACACCCCCTCCTTCGACTGCTTTGTCTCAACCATGCAGCAATTAAAACCAATTAAATGCAGCAATTAAATACCTTTCCTCTCCGATCGTTTGGTCCTTCTCCGTTTCCAGCGCTGTCGGGCCGGGCTACAGAGGGTCCCCATGCTGAGAGCCATGGCTTGAGGGAGTGCCATGCACCCACCTATTACCTACCAGCCCCCTGCCCCCCTCCCAAAGTGGCAGCAGCGTATTCCCAGGAGGAGGGTGATCCCTGTGCTCTCTTTCCCCAGCTCCTGGAACCCTGGAGTGCAGCGATGCACAGTCCAGTGAGCAGGGATGAAGGAAGGATGCGGCTTACCACTACCCACTGCAAGAGGCACGTGCGACAATTAACCCTTAGCCAAGTAGAGAAGGGGCAAGGAAGGACAGTTCTCTTAGAAGGGCTGTTTCAAAGATACCATCACTGCTGGGCGTGGAAAGGCACAAATAATTTTATTTTGTTATTTAAAAAAGGTGGGCAAATCTTTATCCTTAAAGCTCCAAAACCAGGGGAGACATAAGCAAGGAAATATTTATACACCCTAGAGCATAAGCCCAAGATGCCTTAGGCATCCTTTATAACTGTTCCTCATGTTCACCTTTCATACACTGCCTCAAAAAGGCACAAAATATATTTGGGAATAGCAGGAACGCATAAATATCCCAACCTGAAATATGTTTTAGTCACAGATTTTACATGAAAGGGTTTATATGCCAGGTCTGACCAAGAGCCTTCCCAATGTCAACATAAACTGTGGCATTTTCCAGCCTTTTCATACACTAAAACCCAACATGTGACATTATGGGATAACATGGTATTATCCTATGGGATGACATGATATTATCCTGTTTCCCCGATCTGAGCAGTCAACCAAACACATGTTCATCCCGTGGATCTTATGGATCACTAGCACAAGCTGGGCATTGCAGCTATCCTTTAATCCTGCCTTCAGGTTGAACCTCACAGGACAAGAAAGCACGCTCCAGCAGGGAATGCTTGCAGGGGCAAGCTCCACAGGTTTCTTCTGTGTGTTACTACAGTGACGAGATTTCTCTGACCAGTCACCTTCAGCCGCACTCAGACCTTTATTGCTCAGTACGTCAGGCCTTGGCTCTTTGAAACACAGCACACCACTGAATCTGGATGAACTCTGGCAGATGACTTACGTGCACCATCATATTTTGACAACTACCCAGGCTGGCCTATTTTGAGAAACATTGCCACTGGCATCTTAAATCAGCAATATTTCACTAACCAAAAGCAGCATGCTCGAGGTCACCAGTGGGATTGGGTTGAAATGCTAGCAAGGAGCTCAGTTGACACAATTCAAAAAGAAGAACTTGCCATGGAGGAATAAGCCATCAATGCCACAGCCATGCTACCACATGTCCACCACCAAGATGCCCAGGAGGAAATGAGTCCCATCTAAAAGCAACTCACCAAACTAGCGCTGTGCCTAATTTAGCACGCTCTTCTGCATGCTAATTAACAGTTTCAGGCCAAGTTTCACATTTCAACCCCCAATAAGCTGTGTAAGACAGAGCAAGAACATGGAGGATGAGTTATCTATGTCTACACAGCTTTGAAGGAACAGCAACGTTGATACAGAGAGAGAAAAGGAAAAAACACCCCTTAGGGGGATGAGAAATCATTTTGCTCCTCTGAGAAAAGAACACACTTCGTAAAATGCCAAAGCAGCCCGTGAAACCACTGAGATGTTCACCATAATTCTTCCAGCCACTCAAACTTTCACCACATTCCAGAAAAATACACATAACAGCATGTATTTCTCCTTCTTTTTTGGGGAAGAGTTGCTGCATTAGGTATTTGAAGTTAAAAAGTGATTTTGATTTTAATAATTAATTTATCTGCCCTGACTTGTCAGAGATTTCGTTCACAGAACTTGGTGTAAAGACTGAAAAGAGATTCCTCCAGGTCACTCCCCAAAGCAGCTCTCTCTACTCTACCTCTGCTCCCCAAGGCAAAGTGACTCTGGGGCATGAGACTGAGGAAGAAGACCTGAGATAATCTTAGCTTGAAGGATGACAGCTTTTAAGAAAGAAAAAGGTCTCTAAAATCTGACTGACTAAAGAATGTACACAGTGCACCTGGGAGAGAAACTTAGTGACCAACTGCACTCTCTTGCAGGTGGAGTACTAACAACAGCTTTAGGAAATAAAAAACATCATAGAGTCAAACCACAGAGCAGTGGTTTGGGTTGGAAAGGACCTTAAAAAAAGCTCATCCTGTTCCAACCCCCTGCCATGGGCCGGGACACCTTTCACTGGACCAAGTCCCATTCAACCTGGCCTTGGACACCTCCAGGGATGGGGCAGCCACAGCTTGTCTGGGCAACCTGTGCCAGGGCCTCCCCACCCTCACAGGGAACAATTTCTTCCCAACTTCTCTTCTTACAGTTTAAAACCATTTCCCTTTGTTCTAACACTATCTGCCTGTGTAAAAAGTAACTCTCCCTCTTTTTCATAAGCCCCCTTTAAGAACTGGAAGGTTGCAATGAGGTCTCCCCAGAGCCTTCTCTTCTCTGGACTGAACAACCTTGTAATAAGCAATCTAGAATGTGTATGAAATTAAAAACTCTTAAATATATTATAAGCTTTGCATGATTAGACAAAAGCAAGCTGAAAGCCAAGTGCGAGGAGGGAAATGCTGCACATAAGAACAAAACTTCAGTTTTGCGTATGCTGGAAGCAGTAAATCCTGTAACATCTTGTATTTCACAGATTTGACACCCACTGAGGCATCAAGGAGCAACTGGACTGCCTATTCTCCAAAGAAAAAGCAGCTCTCGGATGGAATATGGGACCTACACATCTCGAATGCTCCCATTTCTCCTGCATCACTGGACCAGGAACAACTGGAGTGTGCTCCATCCAAACCCCCAAGGTAAACTAATCCAGGCAAGATCAGAAACAACACAGCAAGACTGAGAAAACTTCAGCATCTTCTCAGTTTTCCCCTCTACCACCCAGTTCAGTGCAACAAAGCCAGCCTAGGTCTCCACGGCTGGTGACAGACGGGGTGCTGTCATGAAGGATTTAGGAGACCAACCTGCAGACTCCATAGCTCTGGTCCCTTCCCATCCAGGTTCCCTGGCAACAGGAGGCTCAAGGCCATGCTGCAGCCTCTATTTGATAGATATAAAATGTATGCATATGTCTATCTATCTATCTCACACACCATGTATTTTTTAATATATCACACGAAAATCTCTATGCACCAAAACCATCCTTGCAAATCTCATTTCCTTATAGATTTGGCCCCTACTATCAGCTTACTTTAAAAACCTCTTCAAAGAAATAGTCACACTGTATTTGGTAAGCCCTTTTAGTGATTTTTTTTTTGCCCCCACAAGCAAGTTGCGTATTTTTCAAACACAATTACAGGCCAACAGCAGTTTTCCTCCTAGTTTTGTGTACTTCAGCAAGAATGAGTATAAATTAGCAGCAGCTGCTAGAATTAGTAGAGGCTAACTACAGCCAGGGAACAGCAACCCTCAGATCACAGAGCTGCTGGCTGCACACCAGGAATCCTGAGAACTCTGAGCTACACCTCAGCTTGGAGTTTGCTCCTCAAGTGATTAAATCCACTCCAACAGCACCATCTGCTGTTACATAAATAATTGAGGTTGCACCTATTGTTCCCTTGACCAAGGAAGTCAAGAGGCCCACTCCAAATTAGAAATAACCTGCGATGTTTGCAGATTTATTCCACAATAAAGTATTCTGGAATATATATTTATTATCAAGTTTTGTATCCTTTGTCTCCATCCTTCTTACTGGCTTACTTTGAGGACTAAACATCTGGTTTTTAATGTATTTTATTTCTGAAGGGCTCCTCACACACCTGTGACTGTTAGAAATGTACTTAAGATGTGTTTCCAAGGCAAAAATGGTCACTATTCAGAGAGAAAAACTGAGCAGCTCGGATGTCCCACTAAGTAACATCAATATTTCCAACATAATTTAAAAGATACTCAATGAAGCTACCCAGTGCTGCTGAGGGAAATAAGAGCTAATTGGAAGACAAATCTAAAATAGTGTTAAAAGAGACTCAAGGAAGCTATTTCATAAAAAGTTTAAAAAAAAATACCAAAGCAGTCACATGGGTACAGTGACGTTTGGTGCTAAGAGATGGACTTTAGTGGGTCCTATTTCCTCCTTTCCCACCAAAATCAGTTACTAAGCTTTGCTCAGACACCTGGCAAACTCTCCTACATGCCAGCTCTGATTATTTACTTTATTAATATGGATTGGATGCAAATTTGTAGCCAGAAGAGTAATGAAGTTTTCGTAATATCAACTTGATATCGTTAGATGTTTCTAACCAATACTATCTCTGTTTTCAAACTGTGCTGATCCAATAGCTTTGAGTACAAACATAAAAGTTTTATATAAAACAATCAATTGTTAAAAAACCCTTTAAAATACATTAAGATGAAGTCTCTCCTCCTCCAAGTTATGAACTAAATGCACCAACCAGGAAACAAGAGTATCCTTCTATACGTTTGCAAATACGGTGTGCTTACCTTTGTAACTATTGGAGACACATGCTGACTCTGCAACCTGCAAAAAAGAGAAAACACAACTGAGTTGTTTGGTTCTTTACAAATTTAAGCCCATCACAAATGGCAACTCCCGACTTTAAAAGGGACAAATTTCGGATTCTCACAAAATAAATAGTCCATGCTGCACATACAGAGTCAAAGAGCCAAGTCTTCTGTGACCCCAGTAAAGAGCGAGGGACAGACAGACCATTCTGGACATTCCTGGTTGGGGAAAAAAACAAATTAAAACAAACAAACAAACAAAATCAACCAAACAAACAAATAAAACAAAAAAAAACCCCACCCTTGAAGATACTTAATGAGGGTTAGAACAAGAAGGTATTTAGCAGAACCCAATCTGCAATCTCTGCACCTTCTAAGAGAAAGGGTCAGCAAAAATGTGGAAAATAATGGCTTAAAACTGAAATCAACTTCTTTTTCTGAAGGACTCCCCACATAGCTGTGATTGTCAGAAATGTATTTAAGATGTGTTTCCAAGATAAAAATGGTAACAATTCAGAGAGAAAAACTAAGCAGATAGATCTCCCAGTAAGTAACATCAGTGTTTCCAATATCATTTAAAAGATACTCGATGCAGCCTACCCAGTGCTGCTAATTGGAGGAAGAATCTTAAATAGAAAGATAAAAACTTCCTTTAAAACTAAGTTATCACAGCCAACGTATCCTGCATGCAAATCCACAGTTGTCATCTTGTTCAATTTTTTAAATTTAGATCTTCAGTTTTATTCATAGGGGTTGATTTTAATCCACACAAACAGCACCTCATACAACAATCCCCTTTCCAAACACCAGATCCCATTGACATCAGCCAGCATTCTCCTGCAAAACTACCAGCAGTGGGGTGGAAAAGAACTGGCAGATTTAGGATAAAACCCCCGCCCTCCCTGCCCATGGGGTTGGACCTGGATGATCTTTCAGGTGTCTTCCAACCAAACCACTCAGTGATTCTATGACGCTAAGGAGGACACAGGACAGCAGGGAGGAGAAATGCCACGAGAAACGCTATTTCCATGAATAGGCACAGCTGTTGGCTCAGGAGCAAACAGCTTTAAATTCACAGATAACCTCCTAGCTCTGAGAAAACATCGACAGGACCTCATCAGTGTGAAGATACAGCATTCTAAAAGAGTTCAGAGAGTCCCAAAAATTCTCAGCAGTCACACTGCCCACGAGAGGGTGCTGGCACCCCACAGATGCCTTCACTGAACCCAAGTTACACAGAGCACAGCTATGGACAACTCAAACGGAGGGATGTGCATCTCTTAAACCGCTTTAAATATTTACACAGTACTTGAACTCCACATACTCGAATATTGCACTAATCCAATCTCAGCTTTTCTGTTCCTCCCCCCCCAAGGTATTTCAGTTTCTCAACACTTCACCGTGGTGTTCTCCAAGAAAAATAAAAAATAAATTCTAATGCTACATCAGTCTTAGCACGAAGCAGAAAAAATGCCAAGAAAACTCAAAGCAGGGTCAACAAAATCCCAACCTACCATTCCCATATCCACAATTCTTCCAAACCCTTGGAATACGAGCTATAAATTAGATGTTATGTGAAAACCACATACTTGTGGCAACATCCACCAAAACCATATTTTGTTTTAAAAGTAAGGTTTTGATAACCCTCTTTCTATGTGATTTCTTAACCAAGTTTTTATACTAGCATATCCTTGAGTTACTTTAGATTTTGTATTACCTGCTTTATATGCCATACTACTCCAGTTGATAATTCCCTGATATTCCAGCAAGCTAAAAGCAATCCTCTGAGACTTGGACTTAAACTGAGTTTACCACTAAGTACCAAAAATCCTTACATACTGACAGCTGCAGCAAGTTTTACAGGGAAAGAATCAGCCAGGGTAAGAACCAGGGAACAAAAAGCTTATTTTTTGTTTTTGTTTTTGTTTTACTGTGAGGAGTAAAGACAGGTGAAGTAAAAACTGAGATCTGTAACAGCGAAAACTTTAAACAGTGGTATTTCCCTTTCTGTGCTATGTTACAAAAGCCAGGAACAAAGCTCTCATCTCCAGCATGTCCTACCTGGCCCTGTCCAGTGGCAGATGGATATTCTGGGGCTTGTTCAAGTCATGACATGCTTCCCCAACACCTTCTGCAGGGAGAGCCTGCCAGAAGGGGCTCCTCTAGGAGCTCAGCACTTCGCTGTCACCCCCCCAAAAAAATAAAATGAAATAAAGAAATCAGTCAACCAATTCTTCGTCCCTTAGTAGTGACTTCATAGACCCTAAAAAGTTCAGAAACGTGCCTGTGATTTCTCCCAGGGCAGCAAAGGATAGCTGAAAGTCTCCTGAAGAACACAACATGCTGGCCATTCAGGAATATTTCCAAATAATAGCTTTTTTAGAGATGAACTGAAAACGTTTCAAGGCAACAAGTGTCCAAACAGACAACTGATAACTCACTTCATTACACAGACTGCACCTCATGTATGGAACAGCATCCCTAGTTTCTTGGGGGCAACCTGCTGGCCCTTGGAAAACTTCCTTAGGAGTATCCAGCTAAAATTCTGAGGTCTTCTTCCATCAACAAACAGTCCTAAAATATTTGAGAAAGATTTCAGGGCTCTCCTTAAGTGATTAAGATCTCCTTCCTTGAAGGCAATGAAGGCTTCCTTGGCTGAGCAAGTGATGAGGGGTCTTGCGACCAAAACTCAGCGGCTATGACAGTCCCTGTGCCCAAATAACACCCTGTCCCACCCCAGATACATCTCCCCCAGCACAGAGGAGCAGAAGCACATCACCAGACCTCCAAAATACCCACCCACAACCAACAGGAGGTACCACATCAAAACACAAAACCCACCCAAACTCACGGTAGCTACCTGGAGGCACTCAGCACCTTGCACGGCCAGGATAAAAAACCCCACTACTTTAAATCCTTATGTAGTTACTTTCCTATTTATTTCACTTCTCTAGTGTTGAAAAACAAAAGTAACCTGCTGAGGCATCTCAACTGCTTACACATGACAAAAACCACAACTATGTAAAATGTGGTGTCCTCTGCCCTTCCAGTTTTCCCACTGGCTTAGGGAATAGCACTGCCTAGAGGTGGAAAGTCAACTGTATTGTTCAGCTCACAGAATTACAGAGTGGTTTGGGTTGGAAGGAATCTTAAAGACCATCTCATTCCACCCCCTGCCATGGGCAGGAACACCTTCCACTAGACCAGGTTGCTCCAAGCCCCATCCAACCTGGCCTTGGACACTTCCAGGGATGGGGCAGCCACAGCTTCTCTGGGCAACCTGTGCCAGGGCCTCCCCACCCTCCCAGGGAAGAATTTATTCCAAACATCTAATCTAATTTAATACTGCTCCCCCTTGTTCTGTCACTACCCACCTGTGTGAAACTTGCTTAGGGAACATGAGAAAGAGATGTTTCCATGGCAGACTTGGCTCCTGATCCCAGAAAACAGTGTTAGCCTGCAGTAGAAGACATGAATTCAAGGAGAGCTTGGACAACTCTCTCCAGCACATGGTGGGGTTCTTGTGGTGTCCTGTGTAGGGCCAGGAGTTGGGCCTGATGATCCTGATGTGTCTCTTCCAACTCAGCACATTCTATGATTCTATGACATGTCTTTCCATGCACAAAGCAGAGGAGTCTCTGCTGTGAACTACGAACTCAGCTGAACAGAAAACTACAGAACTGGGTTTTCCTCTTCAAAACAGTTTTTCCATCTAAACTTGAAGAAACAGTTTGACATCTGTCATGGCAACTACCTCATTTTATCAGACTGAACTAAAGAAATAATAGCCCAAATCCAAACCACAATCCCTGCGGCCCTTTTGAATTGCTCATTTAAAATTCTAAAACAAATTAAGAAAAACTAGCAACTGGTCACCACAATCAAAAAAAAAAAAGCTTAGGGGCAAAGGACATGAAAGTTGCAACTGGAAAAAGCAGTAAGTGCAGTTTATACATGATACAAAAGCTGTCAAATGTTTCTTCCCTTGACATAAAACAAACTCTTTTTGAACTTTTGTATAGAAAGCATCTGTTTGTAAAACACTGAAACCAAGTTCACTGACACTTCAAAAGCTATGAAAATTCAGCAGCTATTAAGCAACAGGAATCCATGGGTAGAAAACAAAAGGATGCTACTCCATGTCATAATATCCAAGCTGTTACTGCTTTTACTGCAGGTATCAAATAATAATATGTTCACCGTTTATTCTGGAACACTCAAATATTCAATATTCAGAGCAAACACAGCACAAATTATTTTACAAACATTCTCTCACCAAAAACAGTTTCACATGTTCACATAATATCAGCGAAGAACTCTTTAATTCCGACTTTTAATTTTGTCATCTCCTGTGTTTGAAAAATTATATTAACTGGTGCATTGGTACAACTGACAGCCTAAAGCCTCAACACAAAATTTCAATACTGAAACGAAATTATTTCAAAATCAAAGGTTTTACTGCCCCTCCTCCTTTTACAGGATCAACTGTAAAAGCATGGGTAAGAGCAGTTACCTTAAAAGAGAAAGTGATTGAAGCCAAAGGAATTATTCACATGAGCAAAATTACCATAAATGTGTTCAGGGGAACTTAAGCTTTAATCTTGTTGTTGATGATTTCACTATAGGTAACGTTTAAACATTTACATTACTCATTTAGCTGTTTTAAACATTAGTCAAACTGAAATAGCACAACGGAGCAACCTCCAGACTAAGCAGCAGCTTCTGAAAGGCAATGGAATTTAAGAAATCAAAAATATTAGTACTTTTTAGACAACAGCTACAAAAAAACCCTTAGTCTGCACTACAGATAGACTGTGGACAGCAATTTAGGCTACAGGACCAGCAGGGACAGGACAACCCACCCATCCCAGCCACACTGACCACTTCTGGCACTGGAGGAAGATGCTCCACTTCTTTGGAGCAGATGTTCCTGCACCAACTCATAAAGCTGCTGGCAGCTCTTGTATCTGCTGCAGTAATTGACCAGGGGCTTCAGATCAACACATTCTAAAAAAAACACCTGTACAACCTCCTTCATGCTTCTTCTATGCATATTCAGCATATATTACAGGAATGCAAATCTTTCTCTCTTTGAACAGCAGTGATATTTTTCAGCCTTCAGAACAAGGCAGACTGATTATTTTCAGTCTTCCTCCCACCCTAAGGCAAAGATTAGGTGCGTGTACTTAACATTAGTCTTCAGAAAAATGCCTCAGAATAGTGCAAGATGCCAAATAAATATCACTCAATTCAGCAGTGTTCAAAAACGTGAGATTACATCCTGCACTAAGGACCTATGAATATCTTCTCCAGCTTTTACCGTGGGAAGTCACTCTCCACAGTCCTTAAATTAAGCTTATTGCTTCAGGAGTGCCAAAACAAGGAACCTCATTACCAGATTTCTACTTTTAAACACCCGGCCAAAGAATTTCTTTAATTTTGTTGGTGAGAGGCAGGTTGATTGCAGTTTATACCACTGACATGAAGATAAAGCAGTAGAAGAGGGTGCTGCAAATTCAGTAAAAAAGGGAGGTTAAAAGGACTGTGAAAGAAACCTGAATCGTGCTGTTTTCCTAACAAAGGATTGGGTTAGCTGGAAATCACGTTTCCAGGTCAGTTGTTTTCTTGCTGCTTCCCTGTTTATGGATATAGAGCCATTTTATGATCTGGGCAGAGCTGGAGGCTGCAGGAGAGCAAACTGGGTTTTCTTCCCCACAGAGGCCCACTCTGAGCCTGTCCCAGAGTGAAAGCATGGCAGCAACAAGCCAAACTTGAGGCACCCTGTTTTTGTGACTCAACTCTCACTGACAATCTGCATTTCCACGGTGGAAGCTTCCAGGATTTTGGCATCTGTGTCTCATTGCTGCAATATTTCAGGAACAACAAGCTGCTGGACTTCTAAGAATATGAAAGTGTTACCTCTCACATCTACAGTCACATTTCTGCTTTTCCCCACTAAAATATGAGCAGATTTGAAGAACTTCAAACTGACTGTTGACTCCCAGTCAGTCTTCTGAGTTCCTGGAAGCCTTCCTTCCTCAGGACCTGGCATGCAACAGGCTGTCTGGGATCTCTCTAACACAAGACTGACTCACACTATCCCTTCCAGAACAGTTCCTTGTGTTATTCAATATTAAAAATCTGTATGTTAAAAAAAAAAGAAAAAAACAAACACCAACCACACTTATGGTGTAAAATCTGACTGCCATCACTACTCTGGTGTGTGGGCAGAGTGTTTGCCATCACAGAATATTAGACATTTTACAGCCACATTGTGCAGAAATGGCACTTACCACCTTCTGAGTCAAGAAATTGTAATACATCCCCAAGTTTGATAAGGCAAGCAAGGAAAGCACCCAGATTTGGGTAGGGCAGGAGGGGAGCAAGAGAGAGGGAAGATGTTGGCATGCCTGGGCACAGGTCAGGACTCTTTGCTTGTGTTACCTGCACACGGAATCAGAATCACTGAGGTTGAAAAATACCTCCAAGATCATCGAGTCCAACTGTTAACCCAGGACCTCTGCGCTCACAACTGAACCATGTCCTCAGGTGCCACATCCACACACCTTCCAAACACTTCCAAGGATAGTGACTCCACCACTGCCCCACCCCACCACCCAATCACCCTTTCAGTGAAGAAATTTTTCCTACTATTTAATCTGAACCTGCTCTGGCACAACTTGAGGCCTTTTCCTCTTGTCCTGTCACTTGTTACATGGGAGAAGAGGCTGACCCCTATGTGGCTACAATCTCCTTTCAAGTAGTTTTAGAGAGCAGTAAGATCCCCCTTCAGCAAGAACCACAGCAGAGGGAAACTGGACTAAAACTTGTGAGTGTATCAAGATGGTGACTGGAGACTACAGAAGACAGTTTTGATGTTCTCCTCCAAGGGCTGAATTGTCAGGAAGCTAATTCATACATTCAGTTTCATTAGTCCTTTTAGTTCAGATAAAAATTGATATATAGCTTTTCAGACAATATAACATCTTTTGCTGAGTGTTTGAAGTTGTTCCTGACAGCCAAAGGAAATGAGACTAATGAGAATCAAAATACTTATGCCTGTTTTACCTACTAAGTTAGTTACAAAAAGAATCTTTCAGCAAGACAAATCTGAAACTACATATAGTTAGAGGGGAAGAATTAGTCAGTTACGAAAGTTCTGGATCACAGAATCACAAAACGGTTTGGGTTGGAAGGGACCTTAAAGATCATCCAGTTCCAAGCCCTGCCATGGGCAGGGACACCTTCCAGTAGACCAAGTTCCTCCAAGCCCAATCCAGTTGGCCTTTAATGCTTCCAGGGGTGGGCAGTAACAGTTTCTCTGGGCAATCTGTGCCAGTACCTCACTACCCTCACAGTCAAGAATTTCTTCCTTATATCTAATCTAACCCTACTCTCTTTCTTGCTTAATGCCCTTCCCCCTTGGCCTATCACTGCTTGTCGTTGTAGTGGGTAGATACAAGGAACATTTTTTCTTTCCATTTGTGTGTTTGGAAAAGTTCCAGTAACAGCAACAAAAAAAAAAAAAAAAACCAAAAAAAACTAGGGCTGAAAAAAAATTGGTTAAAGGACTGCAATCTTGAATAGAAACACAGATGTTCAAAATGTGTCAAGCTGAAATAATTCATTTCACTGCTCACTATATGAAATACAAAATGCTTCTCCCAACTTATGTCCAAAGCCTCACCTTTCCCTCCATTTGTGGGCTGTTCAACTAGAGCATGGGGATTCCCATACTGCTTGTGCTCTTTTCCACAAGCATCCCAATTGGCTCAGCTTTAACCCCTGCCACAGCTATCTAGACACCCATGTCTCGAGTTGTTGCAGCTCTCGGTGGCTCCTCCACCCTTGGTGCATTTATAGACGAGAGTCCTTCCAAATTCATTAGTTTTCCTTGAAATCAGAGGGCCAGAGTTACTTAAATGGTTGTTGCTCACAAAACTATACAAGGGTAGTAACAGCTACTAGCAGCCATATTAGAAAAGAAGGGTGAAGAAATTTTGGTCTTAAAAAAAGGCACAAAAATATAAGTCATGTGGTTTTTTACCCCCAGGAGTTAATAAAATTCAAGTCTTAATAATGGATGAGAGGAATGGTATTTATTTCAGTTACACACATTGAGCTTCCCGTGTTATTTTAAATATAATTTAGCAAAACTACATCTTGTTGGGTTTTTTTGTTGATCCCACATTCGATCCTTCAAATACAGGGGGGAGAGGGAAAGAGGGAAGCAATTATCCGTCCTGGAAGGGAGTGCTGTACAGAACCAAGGGTAAGAAACAATCAATGCTTTTCAGGCAGAATTGATATACGCTGCAAATGCTGGCAGAGCAAGTGCAGCAGATTGGCCACAAGCACATCTCTTTTTCTACAGCCTTCCAGAAAGCACATCCAGGTGGCCCCAGGGGGAGGGCAGAGTTGCCAGCCTTCCGTGTGTGCCGCAGGCAGGCTGTCCAGCTGCCACCCAGCCCCGAACTGGGAAGGAAGGATGAAAACTCCAAGGGACCCCAGCCTTCACCTGGGGACATGAGGCACTTACCCCATGGTTTGTTGGAAACTGGAGTCGTGTCTCCCTTGCTCTGCTATAGTTCCCCTCCATGCAAAAGCACAGCACTGCAGTGCCACGCAAGAGGCCTTCTGCCATCCTCCCCATCGCACAGGGTACACACGTACCTGGACCACCACCACACCCTTCCTCTGTCTCTGCTGCTCCCCACACCTACACCAACACACACATAAGGCCCAAAGAGGACCCCATCATAGTTCCCCAAGATTTTACCAAAGAGAGGAGCATTGCTTCTGCACAGACTATGGCAGACCCGCTCCAGCAAGACAGTGGAAATTGCCCCATTCCCCTGGCACACCGACCCAGGGGAGCAAATAACTCATGGCATAACATTTGCTTCAGGTTCAGTACAACAAACCTAGAGAGACTGCCTAGGCAAAGAACACGTTAGATCATATGTGAAAAAACCATGTTGAGTGAAATTTGGATTATGCACCTTTCACCATAGTTAAATTATTTTTAGACTGAAGTTTTTATTCTGGACAAAGCACTGCATATAAAATATTATACACATGCATGTATTTGATGTACACACACATACTGCATGAGTTTTCTGTGAAGTAAAGAAGCAGCTGTTGATTCAGAAATACAGGGGGTTGGCTCTTCTCTGAAGGATAACCGAAGCACTGTGAACACGCACTGCACAAGAAACCAAGACTTTAGCTCTGGGAGGTGAAACCCTCCAATAAGAACACCTGCAGCCTCCTAAGACAGATCCTAAAGCCAGCTATTTAAAACTACCCCACTGCACACACATTAAATTAGTATTCAAAAGCAATGTTGCCAGGACAACGTACACCTGAAGTCCAGCAACCTGCTGGAGCAAGAGGTGTTTGGATGCATTTTAAGCACCGCTGGATGTAAAAATACCCACAGTTACAATTAATACAATTCTTGTATTTATTTGTATTTTTACAATTTATGTCCAGTCTGGACAACAGCAACATACCAAACCTAGGCAAGAATGCACTAGAAGGCAGCAAGGAAGGTCTGCGACCAGGGAGAAGCACAAATACCTGAGCCAAACAAACCCTCAGCTAATGTTGAGGAGCTCTGCTACACTGAAAGCTACAACAAGAAAAACTCCTCTCCCTACTTTCTACTACTGCACTCCAAAAGCTATGACCTTCAAATATTGGCTTTTTTTTTTTTCTTTAGCATTCAAAGCAGTCTGTGTCAGCCAAGCTGTCCTATAGATCAGGTGATACTCTGGCAAGAGGGTAACAGTCAATAGCCATATTCCTCAACAGAGCTTTTATTACAAGAATAAAATGCTGCATTTCCAGTCCCTTCCACATTCACTGGAAGCCATCAAGAGCAGCTATTTAGAAAATAGCCATCTTCCCCATCTACTGGGGAAGCTCGCTTGAGACTGGAAAGTCAACTTCAAAAGAAAGTAAATCTATTAACAAGGGACTGAGGAAAGAACAGATTGAGAGGAGAACAAAGGACAACTCTTCTTGGGGTTGTCCTGTGCAGGGCCAGGAGTGGGACTCAATAATCCTTGTGGGTCCCTTCCAACTCTGGACATTCTGTGAACTCTGAACTTAAAGAAGGCTTACGCTGAAAGCCAGTAAGGGCACCACGGATGCTGAGAGATGCTGTGTATGTCCATACTCGAGCTGGGCAAATGGGGCTCAGAAGGATCATGGCTCACATTCAGCTGAGCTGCTGACTCTGAGGCTACAGACTGAAGCCTGCATGAAGAGCAGCTGGTTTTGTCTGAGAAAAAAAATGCACGAGAAGAGATGGGAAATGAGCAGTGGGGTTGAAAGTGCTGTCCAGTAGTGCTGGGTATTACCCAGGCTACAGAAAAGCCAGTCAGCCATCACGATCTGAAAATGCAGCCATGGGAGAACGACAAGCTAAGAAAAAACTGTGGAGTTACAGGAACACCAGCTATATTTATTTAAGCTATATTTATCCAAGTTATTATATTATATCTACTCCTTCTCCAGAGTGATGTGACCACGGTCTGATGTTAAGAGATGATATTCCTGGCATGCTGGAGGCCTCAGCAGAGCTGTGAGCAGAGGGAGCAGGCAGAGCGTCCACGCAATCTCGGTACCTTCGGCAAGGGGGGGTGAGCAGCCAAAGCAAGGCACCGGAGCTGCTCCTGGGCGGCAGGACCTCGACGGGATGCACCGGGATCAGCAGGGCGGAACGAGCCTCCCTCCCCGCCCCGCTCGGTACCACGGAGAGCTCCCTCCCATTCTCCCTTCCTTCTTCCTTCCCTCCCTCTCTCCTCACCAAACAGTCATTTTACTTTCCGAGCAGGAAAAAACAAGCCAAAGCATATCACAGACTGTATCTAAGGAATTTGGACACAGAAGAAGTACTCTTGACTGCCCAGAAGTTATATGCACAAATAATGGTACTGTCTTCCAAAAATATAAATAAATTACCATCTTGGCAATAAATACAAGCCAAAGCTCAAATGAACTATTTTATTTTCAGGCAAGTTCATTCATAGATCTTATTAATAGTGAACCTGATTCCTTTAGGAACTTAGGAGCAGCAGAAGGAAAAGCATATAAGAAGATTAGGTTAATACTATATTTAAGCATATGTAAGGACAGTGAATGAAATGCTGATTATTCACTCACTTAAGAAAAACAACCACTTACTAAGAATAGCTTTCAGGGGATAAGAGAAGAGAAACTAGGCTGCACCAGGGGAAAAAAAAAACCACAACCGACAGAGCTACAGTAGTACTCACTATCCCTCATTATCCGCATTCATCAGCACTAAGGTCTGTGGAAATCAACTGATATCAAAGCATCAAACAGGGACAAACCACCCAAAGGCTTTCAGACTAATGCACCCTTTCCCCTAGCTGAGAAGCGTTCCCAACTCATTATCATCCTCACAGAAAACAGCAGAGTTGTATTTAATGTAACTTTCCAGATTTTTTGCGAAGACACGGGGGAAAAAATATATTCTGCAGGATTTACTATGATGGAAAGACCTGACAGTCCTCATGGAACAGAGGGGAGGCTACTGGCCTCGAGCTCCAACCGGTTTGAGCACATACAGTAGGTTATGGAGTGAAGAGAGGATCTTCTCCACTTCCATGAAAGCTTTTTCTGGGAGACTTTGCCCCTTTGCCTGTACTTTGCCAAAAGCACAGGCACACACTCTCCCCACCAGAATTTCCTGCTTCCACTTGCCTCAGCTGCACTTTTCTGTCTCACGTTCTTAAGAGCTGCCAACTCAGCGAAGGGTCCCGATTTAGCTGCTGATTAATCAAAGTCTGAACACTCATCAGGGATAGAAGCACAACCCAATCACAAACTTACAGGCAGTGCCCCTATAGCTCATCTCTGCACTCACTGTCCCCCAAGGGAACCCACACATGCTCTCCCACCTCCACGTCAGCCCAAGCACAGAGGTGGAGACAAGCAGGAGACTGTCACAGAATCATGGAATCATTAAGTTTGAAAATCATCTCTAAGACCATTGAGGTCAACCATTAACCTAACACTGCCAGGTCCATCACCAAACCATGTCCCTGTGCACCACATCTATGTGTTTTTTGAACACTCAGAAGTGTGTTCCCAACTCAAATTAAAATGCTGGCACATACACCCAACCCACAACTGCCAGGATCACTGGTTCAAGTTAAGCATTAATTTCCAGCTCCTCTTTGCTATCAAAACACGGTATCACATGACATCAAACTGCAGAACACCACTTGGCCCTGGTAAGCGGCGGGAGATAAAAAGCATCTGTAAAAATATGACTACAAGAAAGTCTGTATAATACACATTAAATCCCAGGAAAGCAGATCTGCTCTTAGCGCTCCAACGATAACACTCTAAGAGTGCTTCTAACCATGAGAGGGGCTGCAGTTCCAGAGAAGACATCAAAGCCACCGCTGCTGAGAAAATGTAAGTGTGCCACATGGCTACTTTGAAAAGCTTACAGGTGAAAAACAATGGGAATATGCTTTAGTCTGGCTGCAAAAGATGACTTTGGTTTAACATGGAACATGACTGTACAATGGCCTGTGAAACAGAACCCAGGTTTTGTGCAAGACTCCACAGGCAGCAGGTCCAAGGGGCTGCAAACCTGCACACAATCAGCATCCAAAAGGGGCTGTTCAACCAGCTGACAAGTTTTAGCTACCAAAATTTGAGTGAGAAAATGCTATTTCTCTCACAGACTCAGAAGCTATCCCAAAGGAGATCTCTCCCCTCATAACACCCCATGCTAATTTGCATACGGTGTTACAAAGTGCTTTCCAGGTGTAAACTTGACTGAGGGCTATTGGGGTTATAAAAGTGAGTAAGCATCTGACAAAAGAGAAGTTATTTCCCCCTCCTTTGATCTCCCAGTGTGAGCTACTTGTGTGCATGTCAAGAGCAAGCTTTAAAACCCGGGCAGTGGAGGAGGGATATAACCCTGGTTCCCCCACTGAGCCAGCTTTTTTACACGTTTCTCCCTAACAAAGCACAGTTCAGCCATCGGCTTACATTAATTCTTCTCATTTTTGAGAGATTTAAATATACCAGCACTGATCCTCTGTCTTTAGCTGTGAAAAACATGGCAAGTCTAAGGCCAAAAGCAGCGTTGAAGTATGTTATCTTAGCCTGGGTTTGATCAGAATGCATTTCCTCTTACTATCCTCCAAAGAGCAGCCAGGGAGGACCACAGCAAGGCTCTGTCATCCTGAGGGCTGTACTCGTCCCCCAGAGCAAGCCCACAGACATATTTCCCTTCAATACTCCCTCAAGTCCCCGGTAATTTCTGCTGCACAAATTTCCTGATTTATGGTCTGGACCTTGGTATTTATATTATCCCTAGCTGGAGTCTTCTGCTAGAGTTGGCCAGACTTTTCCATCTAATCTGCATGGAGTGCAAACTTTATTGATGAAATCATAGGGCTGATCATGCTTTTGAATTGAAGACTCCACTATGCTCTTACTGGAAGTCACATAAAGAGTTCTGAGGTTTTTTTATTAAGTACTCAGTACCTGTGCTCAATCTTTGAGGGGAAAAATAAAAACGCATTTTGATTCAGAATGGCCTTTGTAAATGAGATTTTATAAAATCTGCATATAAAGAAAGAAGTCAAAGATAATTTTTTCCCCCTCTAATAATTTTCCAGCAGAACTGTGCACAAATATTAGACTATAACTAAGCAAGGAAAAAGGCAGTGAAAGCTTAAAACTTAAAGGCTCATTTGCTAATAAAGTTGAGGAGCTGAGTAAATCAACCTAAATAAAAATAAACCTCATTTTAGACACATTGAACACTTACAGCAGAAGCCCTTCAGAATGGCAAAGGCAGGTACTAATTATCTCTGCAAATCTCAAAACCTACACAGATTAAATGGGGAAAAAATACTCCTAAGTTGAGGCTGCCACGCAATTCCTCTGTAAAAACCTCATTTTCATCTTACGAACGAAAAAAAACCCTAGTGTTTTCCATACCTGCTTGTTCTCTTTTTGATCAGATTTTAAACAGTTCATCTCTTTCCAGAGCTGATACGACAAAATTAACAGCAGAAAGGAGGAGCCATTAGGAAACTCAAAGTTTGAACCAAGATAAATTGGCATTGGTATAGTCCTCAAACACAGCATTACCCAAGGCCCATCACAAAATCCTTAATGCAACTTAAAAGTATCGTAAGAACAAAAGCACCAAGAAACAAAGTAATCAGAGACTACCCTCTGCCATGCAGTGCCAAACTCACCCCCAAATGAGGAAGATTTCTACTTTAAATTCAGTATAGGGTATATTCCTCCCACGTTTTCTCTGAATGAGGATACTCAGCATACTCACCATCTTACCCCCAGGACTCAAGATGAAGATCCAAGAAATCCATTCTGTTAAAATCTCTTTAAAACAAATTAAACACCAAAATTCCTCTTCAATCCACCGAGCAGTCCGTCCTTTTGCATCTCTGCCAAAAGCACTCTGCGCAGAAAAATCCTGGCCCGGGTGCTTTCCTGCACCTATAAAAGGACATTATCCCAAACAACTGCAAGAGCCTTTACATGGAAATTCAAAATCTTCACTCATCTCCCTCCTGCTTCAGCCCCCAAGGGCAGGGTGGAGAACTGTACCCAAAACCTTTCTTCTATCACCCATGACAGTAAAAGATTGCTGGCTAGATCACTTCTCTCCACCTCCACAAAGGGGAACAAGGATACTTGGGAAAATAAGGACACAGCTTCTACTGGAACTACCTGTGAAACTTGAATTCCTGTTTGTCTCCCTCCCACAAACATCCTCTGATGTCCAATAATATCTCTGCGCTCAGCCAACAGCTTTTCTTTCAGCAGAGCGCTGATCTG
Source organism: Lophotriccus pileatus (assembly GCA_035583135.1). Taxonomy (NCBI): domain Eukaryota; kingdom Metazoa; phylum Chordata; class Aves; order Passeriformes; family Tyrannidae; genus Lophotriccus; species Lophotriccus pileatus. The sequence continues at coordinate 960,131 of JAWWES010000002.1, forward strand.
AGAACTCACTCCTGGCAGATTCCTGCCCTCACACAACTTGTCAGCACTGACCTGGAATGTATCTACTCTCTTGTCAAATCTAATGGACTTTTCAAAGTGTTGACCAATTTCGTTTAGAGGCACTGATAGGGTGATGCCATGCAATGGGAAATTGAGCTGAGAAGCACAGGGAGGTGGCAGGAGTTCCCAATAAAGGCATTTTTTATGAAGCAATCCTGATTTAAAAGCACAGACAGCATCCTCACTTTAGGAGACAGAAACACAAAGAGACCTACCCTGGAACATCAGGGAAGACATTTCTCCACAAGAAAAACAAAGCAGCATTCCTCTTCAAGCACATAAAGTAAACAACAACAACAACAATTAAAAAAAGTAACACAATCCACAAAGACAAACCTGTAACACTGTAGGAAGGAAAGAAGCTTCTGGGCTCTCAGCTCCCTGGCTTCTTCCACAGATACTCAGTATCACATACAAAAGCTCAGTAACAACCAACTTCCACCAACACACACATCGCTACTGCAAGCAGCCCGACCCCTCGAACCCAGCCCCCTCTAACCACGCGATACACACAGAGGACACTCTGGAATCAGGTTATTCCCTGGCTGTGCCGGCAGCAGGCTGGCCGTGCATCCAAGGGGACAGCACTGAGTCACAGCCCTGGGCAGACAGCACTGACTCAGCCCTGCGCTTCCCACCGGGAACAGAGGCTCAAGGTAACCCCGTGCAGCTTTTGTGGAGGGGATGGATTCCCTTGGCACAGGGACGGACAAACAGCGCAGCTGACCCAGAGGCAGAGAACAGAAAATGATCCCAATTCCCTTTGCAACCAGACATTCTTGAGAGGATGATTGTCGGGAGCATCACTCTGGGCTCAGCTCCCACAGCAATATCAGTTACGGGTGATTTTTTTTTTTTTTTAAATTAATTATTTTTTAAATGCACAGAAGTGCTGCTGCTGTGGTCAGCTTCAGCTCCCAGTACTCGCAGCTGGCTTCTGCCAGCTCCCAGAGCCTGCTGATGGCCTCTTCAAGGATTTAAATTGCAAAAATAACTATTTCTCATACCTACCATACAAAAACAAATTCACTCGGAGGACTGAAAAAATGTTAAACAGTAGGAAAGAGCAAAAAAAACCCCCAGCCACGCTCTCTGCAAACAGGAAAGAAACTTGCTTTAAAAACGTCATTTCATTTGCTTACATAATCCACTCACCAGGCTTTTTTTTTTTTTTGGTCACGCAAGATTTCTACTACAGAGGTATTTCCTTTAAAACCAAGGTACATAAATAACAGCTTCTGCTGATAAATACAGCCCAAACCCCACAGTTTCAACCTTTGGCACTCAAATGCAAGCTGAAATCCATGCTGCAGCAGCTGCACGGCCTGAGTGGCAAAGGTGCCAAGCACCTACTGGTTTCAGAAGTTGCAGAAACAGCAAGAGCGCTGGTCTCTCTTCATCAGACCAGGTCCCTAGATGTTCCAGCACAGATGCCCAGGGTCCTCCTGCACCCATCAGATTTCAAACACAAGGAGCATCAGCCTGACAAGACGCTCCCACTGCTAGCACCTGGAGACAACGTATTTCAGCCTCCCCTAAAGTCATGCTGGCACTCAGGAGCACTAACACTCAATCCAGCTCCCACAGACATCGAAACGCTCCTCACTTGGGGCACAACCACCACTACTATCCCCGAAACTTCCTCAAGTCACAGATGACATCTCCAAAAACACCAATGCTGAGTTGCCATCACCCTAATTTAACAGGAACACCCTGTTCCCTCACAGGATCTCTGGAGGCAGTGGTGTGGGGTTTGCTGAGTGTGGGTGTGAGTTTGCCAGGGAGCAGCCTCAAGCCGTGATGATGTTCTGCCTGAGCTAATAAGCCCAGCCTTTTAGAAGCTTTTACTCACTTAAACCAAAACACAGGTGCCTTTTAAAAGAGAAAAAAAAAAGTCCCATTTAGTTATCATAAAAGTACTCCAGAAGACTTAGTGCTAATAGCAAGCAAGAGGTCTGCTGCTGAGAGCTCTTCCGTTCCCGAAACACACACAGCCCATTTCCATTCCCTAAACACACATCGGCCACCAAAGGGCACTAAACTTTCAACTGAGCAGATAAATCTGGATAAACTGGGGGCAAAAGTGGGCAGAGGTCTGCAAGCACAGCGTGAGTAAAGCTATGAGACACCTTCCATTTCAGACACCAAGCACAATGTCCTCCCTGGAACCTGCTCAGAAAACAAGTGTTCACAGAGCAAATTCTCCTCCTGCCAAAGAAAGCTGGGCTCTTTCTTTCCACCCCACCTCTCTTGAGCAGAGGAGCCAGTGCTCTTGCACAACAACAACACCAGAGAAGCCTTGGCCAGCACGCTGGCTGTTGAAAACAAACTTTAACAAGCACGTGCGCATGGGAGGTTTGGGCCACAGCTCATCCGTCACGCCCTGATAACCGCCCTGATAACCACCCAGAAAAACGTGAGAAAATTCCTCACCCAGTCCTTGTTCTTAACTACTGAAAGCAAGAACTGGGCACTCAGGCAGCTGTGCCCCGGGAAACTGGGGGAAGGCATCCTCTGGCCGCCTCTCTGCCAGGGTGGCAGCACACAGAGCGCGGATTTCTTGGAGAAAACAGGACCTCAGGCTGCCAGAGGAGCAGTGGGAAGCTTTCTGCGAGGCTGTGTCAGCCCCGAACAGCGATGGCTACTGAGCCTTGCCTCTGGTCAGCACACAACTACATGCCAAGAGCCACATTATTCACTGCAGCAGGAAAAAAGAAGTTAGACGGGAGATTTGGCAAAACCCCCAAAAGCATCTATCTCGGACATCCCAGAAGTAACAACAGTCATTCAAGACGTGACTCGTTTATACTATAAGACTCATTACAAAGGGGCCTGCCTATTTTTAGAGGTAGATATCACTACAATTGAGTGCTAGATAAACCCAAACAATTATTTTAAAAGGGTATTCCATCACTAATTATTCTAAACATCTTGCACACTCTGGAAGGTTGGCCTGCTGCCACTCTCCAGCATAAAACAGCTCCGAGAACGACGCTAAGACTTCCCTCAAACAGCGGTGATGGGTAACTCACAGAGCCAGCCACGCGTCTGTGAGAGGCCCACGGCCACAGTGAGCTCATCACCGCTCGGGTAAGATAAAAATTAGTAAGAAACGAGACCGAAGCCTTGTTTACACTACAAAACACAGGAAGGTTTGGGTTTGTTTTTTTTTAATGTACCACCGAAAAGAAAAACAAATAAAAACCCAGGCCAAGGGCCAGGGAGGCTGACAGCAGCCACGCTGCTCATACATCGATTTTGTGGTTTCACCAGCCCAAGTGCAGAGTCCCGAATGCTCCAGAGCCCCTCTCTGGCACGACTCCCTCACCCGAGCCTTGACAGGTGCCAGGTGAGGATGGGCAAAAACCAAGGGTGGTCCGGGCCAGCTCAGCCCCTCGGTCGCCAGACAGGCAGCCTTCGGGGGAACATTTTTTTAATCCAACGGGACTTTTAACAGCACATTCACAGACACCACGACCGCAGTTCCGCTCCAGCGCAGCCCAAATCCAACCAAATCCCGGAGGAACCACGAAAACCAAAACCCACCGGGGGACACAGCAACAGATGGAAAAGGGCTGTGGGGTGGCGGGGGGGGTGTGGTGGAGGTTATCCAGCCGGGAAGGGAAGGCGCTGGGATGTGCAGCCGCGTTTCACGCCCGAGCTGCTCTCCAAGGACGCGCCGCCTCCCGCTGCAGAGGGCGGGCGGCGGGGCCGGGGGCGCCGGACCCGGCACCGCCGGAGGGGCTCGGCGGCCCGGGGGGCACGGGGGGCAAGGGGAGGGCGGCCGGGCCACCCCCTGCGGCGGCGGGGTCCGGGCACGGCGGGTTCCCCGGTGCCCCGCGGCCCCGAGCGCCCGGGGAAGGCGCCGTGCCCGGGAAGGAGCCCCCGGGGCGGGCGGCCGGGGCCAAACTTCCCGCGGCGCCGCCACCCCCTCAAAATGGCTTCGCCGCCGCGGCCCCCGCCCGGGTGAGCCCGCCCGGGCGCCCGCCCCCGCCCCACCGCCGGTACCGGCCGGGCCCCGCTCCGCGCCGCACTGCGCCCCCGCACCGGTGACCCCGCCACGGCCCGGCCCCGCCGCGCTCAACAGGTGCGGGGCGGCCCGAGTCCCACCGGCACCGGCCACCGCGTCAGGACCTGGACAGGTCCCGCGGGGCGCTGCCCCCCCTCGCCGCCGCCGCCGCCCCGGCTCACCTCCCGCGGCGCCGCGCCGCTGTCCCGGGCCCCGCCGCCGCC